>JANZLQ010000095.1:33169555-33214645 GCA_026212715.1 Elanus axillaris
CATATTATAAACAATAATATATGTCTTTCTCATTTTCCCCCCCCCCCCTCCTTGCTTTTTCTTTTTTTTTTTTTTTTGGAAAGGCTCCAACCTCACAAACAGACCTAAAGTGCTATAAACATCTCCAGGGCTGAGCACTCAGCCCCCAGATGTGCTCTCTGAAAGCATGGGCATCGTGGCTACTGCTTTTCATCCCAGCTTTAAGAGAGATTTTTTATTACCCAGCATGTCCATCAAGCCAGGCAGTGGCTGTCCATTATGGCACTGCACAAGGGTGGCCTCGCTTGTCCCTAACCTTAATGCCACCACATCTCCATCCTGAAGCCAGTGCAGTAGTTCTGTGCAGAGCATCCCAACAGTGGGGGTTGGCATCTTTGCTTCTTCCGCATCTGGATACAAAAGTGCCTGGCATTGCTGTCAGCACCCATTGCATTTTTGACTGTGCACCATGGCTGCAATGAGACCTGCCTGCGGGTCCTCTTGGCTCAGTGAGGGAGAGCAGAAGCCACTGTGGGCCCTTGCTCAAGGGTCAGGGGGCTGTTGCATTGCTTCTATCGAGTAAGCATGGGACCCTAAGTGTTGAAACCTGGCATTTAGCATAGAGCATTAATGTTTATCAGCAGCGGCTTGCTTCATGCCACCACGGAGACACATGTCCGTACCCAAGCTCCCTGCCTGCCCGCTGCCAGCTTGTTTCACCACCCCTTGTCACAACTGGGCAGCAAAAGCATCCCCCAATACAGAGGGGCTGGTGCATGTGCGGTGGCTGCGACAGATACACAAGATGTATTTTATTTTTGCCATCCACACTCCAGCAGGAAGGCTCAAGTTTCCTACTAACTTCAGAAAAAGCCCTGAAGATTTTTTTTTCCTTTTTTCCCCAAAAGCACGGAGACCACTACTGCAGCTCCGTGGCCCATCAGACCCCTCCAATATTAAGTTACTGGAAAATAAGTTGATGTAGTCAATATAAGGGCCTGTACAGCCCGTTGCCCAAGCCATTTCGCCCCCACCACTGAGCCTGCCCTGTGCCTTGCGGTGGTGCTTTGGCTGCTGGCGGCCTTCAAGCCAGTGCGGCAAACTTCGTCAGCATTAGCAAAAGCTGGCAGGAGCCGGCAGCTGCTGTGAGGGGCCAAAACCCACACATGCCTCCTGCCCAGCCATTACTTACCGCAGGGAACATTCCCACTTAATTTTCCTGAGGCTGGATGCGCTGCAGAAAGGACTCGATGGCACGGAGCTTCCCGTCACTGTGATGATTTCCTACGCTCGCCCCAGGCTGTAAATCTCCTTGTCCGCAGAAAAACAAGCAGCATGGCAATGCCCCGCAGGGAAGCCATGGCCTCCTCTTGCCGTGTACACTTACCTGATGCAGCCTACTCCCTCCCAGCCTGAAGCACAAACCCATCCCCGGCAGCTCCCCTGGACGACAGCCAACCCACCAGCACAGCCCAGTGGGGTTTCCAATGAGGATGCACAAAACCCTGCACCCATCCCACCTCACTCCTGAGATACTGCCACGAATGTCTCGTTATTCTGGGTATTTGGCCAGCTGAGAGGACCATTAAGTGTCCAAGACAGGCCCACAGGGGTGACAGGGCGAGCGCAGGTTTATGTCTGTGCCTGATTCTTACAAATCCCAGCCCTGGAAGAGCCACCCTGGGGACTAGTACACAACAGGAGGACCTGGAGCTGCTGATGGAGGTGGGGTTTTAATACCGTTTAATTCAGCAAAGTGGTTGTGTGATGTGGTAAAAGTCCTGTCAGCTTGGAGAGGTTGGTTAGCCATAAAACACTTGTCTTACAGGTGTGAGGTGGGAACTAGAGGGACAGACAGACAGCTGTATGATGCTGCTGCCTTTTGTAGCCCTCCTTCCCCAGGACAAGAGCTCAAGCAGAGCTTTCCAAGGGCTATGACAGTGCTGAGCTGCCTCCCATCCTTATTGCTTCCAAGGAATCAAGTCACTCCCTGCAAGAAAAACACATAGAGGCTCTGTCCCAACACTGTGCTTTGCTTTTATTTATAATATTTTGTTTGGACCCAGGGGAAAAAAAATAAACCAAAACTCAACCCGAATGGGAGAGATGAGCATCTCACCTGGCCCAGCAGCCCTCCCCTCCCCATGGAGGAGCTGACCAGTCAGCACAGGCTGCTCTGGTGAGACATCCGATGCAGTACTTGTGTTTAATACATTAAAACAATACCTGGGGCCTTCTCCAGGCCCTCTCTCCCCTCCCTTGCTCCCTCCCCCTTAAATACTGATAAATTTCAGAGCATGCAAAACCCTGATCCCATTCTGCCCAGGGTATGTGCTCGGCCAGCCAGCCCTAGTGCTGGAGAGCCCACCCAGACCCTGTGCTCTAAAAGCTCCCCTTCGAACACTCAAGGCATTTCAGAGGGCAGCAGGGGAAGAGAAGGGGTGTTATTGCAGAGTGTCTCTATCCTCCCTGCTGCGTGTTGCTGTAGGGTTAGGTCTTGCCAGCGGTGTGCTGCTGTAGAGCCGAAGTGATGGCTTTACAGTCTGTCACCTCCTCCGGCAAGCAGCCCTCCTGGTCCCGGAGCGTGGGGTCAGCTCCTGACTTCAGCAGCAGCTCCACGATGTCCAAAAACTCGCAGGCGGCAGCTGAAGGGAGAAAGGGAAGGGTTAGTCTGGGGATCCTGACCCGAGGCGGTGGTGATGGGAGTTTCTGGAGCGATGCTGTAGCTGGCCACTTCCCATGCCTGTGCCAGAGGTAGGAAGTGCTGTCTCAGCACCTGGCCAGGCGGAGCAGATAATTTTTCAGGGCAGTGTTTGGTACTCAATGTCTTACCTGCCTTTGGATTTAATAGTGCAAAGGAAAGAGAAAAGACGGAGTGAAAGCAATGACAAGCCAGAAGTCCTGAGAGAAAGGGTGTTACCGGTGCAACCATCACCCTGAGCCCGCAGCCACTGGAAGCCAGGCGGTTTTCTGGACATCACCTGGGACGAGGCACAGGGTGCCCGGGAGCAGTTTGGGTAATGCTCCTTTGTGTCCAGGACTGGAGACGGGCCCCAGGGTGCTACTGCAGTACTGCAGAGAGCCCCAAGTGCCACCTGGGAAAGCATTCCCTGCCTGCTTTTGTACCCAGAATTTATAATGCATTTATCATTTATAACATATTATAAGCCCCTGCCCCTCACCTGCCTCCTGAACCTTGCAGGGCTCCACTGGCATCACGTCCCAGGCAGGCAGGACATCGTCAGTACTGCCTCACTCCTGGCTTTCATCCATCATTGCTCCTTGTGGTAAATTTGGATGGTTTTTAGCTGCCAGCCGGACCTTCCCTGAGCACCAGCTGACACAGACAACCAGTAACAGCATACCACTCTTATTTCTAACTCATGCCTCTGCTAGCAACTATTTTTTCAATCCTGATTTACTCTGCCAAGACAGAATCAAGTTTGACCTGAACTGTCTCTGTCCTGAGGATGTAACAGCCTGGCAGCTTTCAGCTCCCCTTCCAACGTTGCCTAAGGGTGTTTAAAAAAAAAAAAAAAGAACCAGGAAAACCAGAGAAACTCAATACAGCAGCGCTGGGCTTCGCTGATACCAGCAGAAGCCCCAGTCCCTCGATCTTCCCCTTAAGCCCATGCAATGCAGATCCTAGTGAAGCCAAAAAACCACCTCAGCCCCCATCTGCCTTATGAGACTGCAAAGCCGGCAGCTTCCTCTTGGATTGGTAGTGACTGGTTGCAATTTTATTTCAGTCGCTTTTACAACATAATCAACTAACTCTTTTTTGCCGTTAAATGTAGTAATTAGAGTGTCTTTTGCATTACTCTGCAGTTTTCTACTGGCCCAAAGGGACAAGCAGCAATGTTTAATTAAAATAAATTTGATGTGTGATTGGAGCTTATAATGAAAAAGATAAAAAAAGGGAAGAAAAGGGGGAAGGGGTTGGTGAGGAAGCAGGTGGGGGTGTGAGTGAGGCTGAGCTGAAGGGCTGGGGGCACGTCCCGGTGTGACAGCAAAGCACCCTTGCAGAAAGCAGACTTCCAGTGGTGCCAAGGAAGCTGTGATGACAGCTCCTGGGGATGGAGAGCCGGTGCCCATACAGGGAAAGGTGGCTTCCTTGTCTGCTGCCGCCAGCGGGCACAGCCCATGTCCTCAAGCAGGCCTGGGATGTCCCTGGGGATGAGCACAGCTGCTGGATTTATCGTACCCTGGGACCCTCGATTTGTCAAGGGCCGGAGCGGCAGCCCTGACACTGGCACGGGTGAAGATGAATTTCCATTCGGCGCAGTTCGCCTTCCGACTCCATTAATCCTCAGGGTGCAGATGATGAATTTCTTTTTTTTTTTTTTATTATTTATTTTCCCTCCAGCATCCCCTCCCACTGCCCTGCCACAGCACAGAAAGAGCAGAACAGATGGTGCTTTGCAGGGAAGCCAGAGCGCCCATGAGGATACAGAGCCTGCCCACTCTCTGGCCACGTGGCCACCAGTGCTCAGAGAAGCCTTGATTTCCTCTGGGAGAGGCAGCAGCAATGATTTTAGTATTCCCAGCGGGTGGGTGGGTGGATGGATGGATGGAGAGGAGCCGAAGACTAACGGGCCGTTTAGTGGGGAGACTTGTGCTCATACTGATCAACACGGCACCAACCGCTGCCTCCAGCCTGGAGGACAGCAGGTCTGGTGGTGGGTCCCACCGGTGAACCGATGCCTTCAGACCGTGCTGCCGGCTGGCCTCCACTTAACCTCCGATTAAACCCGGGGTCGGCGCTGATCGGAAGGAGGCAGGATTTATAACCCGCAGCAGGATGCAGTTTGACACCGGCTGTAATCAGGAGAGCTGTCACCACAAGGACAGCTGTCAGGCCACGCTGGCTCATAAAAAGGGATGGAGACACCCTAAAAGCAGTGGCTGCCTTGCTGGCCTTGCTCATGGGATTTAACCCTTCCCTGAACAGCCTCTAACAAAAAGGATGGCCTCGTAAAGGCACTCAGCACCGCCAGAGACAGTTTTCACACAAGATTTCATACCTCTCTGCTGCAATTAAAGGCTTGGTTACAAAGTGCTTACCGAGATGGTATTAGTAGATTTTCAGTGAGTTCTAGTTTCAGGCCAATAGCTACTTGAATCAAACCTATTCACTCATTTAACAAACTGTGTTCAAGATTGGGGTGATTTATGACCAGATCAGCCAGGTAAGGGAATGAGGATGGCCTGGGTGCAGCGATGGTCAGCCAGGGACAGTGGGGCACCTGCGGGCATGCTGGACCTGTGTGCCAGTGACCCAGAGAGGCTTCCCTAGAAATGACGTACAGGGAGGGGAGGTGGGATAATACTCAAGGGGAATAAAAAATTTTGACACTTAAAACATTCAGGGAAAAAACCCTGGTAAACTGTCATTATTGAAACATCTGAGCTGACAGGGTGGATCAGAAAAAACATTTCTGAAATAATGTTAATTAAATCAGTTATGTCTATTTGCTTGTGTTAAACAACCTGCTTCAACCATCAGCCAGAGGGATCCACCTGCACATAATTTACACTGAGGTGATGCATCCACCCTCTACTTTCACATATTGGAACTTGCTTGAAGCAGGTGCTCTTGGATAACTTACACACAAGCTACGCTTTTGGACAACCTACTATAATCCACTGTGCACCCCTTGGTAGGCGGATGTCAGTGCCAGAGCAGAGAGCAGGGAAGAGCATCCCCCCGCAAGAGAGAAAGCCCAAAACGTGGAATGAGCTGGGCAGAGAAAGAGGCAACGTGGCATTAAGTGCTGTCATTCTGTGGACACTGCTGCACTAAGCAACAGATTTGCTACTTCAGTCAGAATGGTAAGAATTTGAAAAATAAAGTATCCTACAGGAAAGATCAGATGGGGAGAAATCATACATTATTGTAATTACAGTCTCAGTTCAGGGGCCATGGAATCTGGTAGTTTAGATCCAGATCCAAATGCTGTGCCTTGGACTAATGGTCTGCAAAGCAATTTTGCCATCCTGCTAATGTCCTTGTGGAAAGATCATAAGAGAGGAAAAGACACAAACACTTCAGAATGACAAGTATGCTCTTAATTACATAGTGACAGGCATTGAGAGAGAGTACAAAATAAGAACTGGTATGTCTTGATTTTGGAAAAAATTATGATACAGATTAAATCAATACTTTCTTCCTATTCCCTGCACATCGACACTGCATGTGTCACTTTAGTCTCTACTTTTCTCATTTGGAGATAGAGCAATCTTTCAATTAAAAGGATTGCTACAAAATCTCATATCTAATTAGCATGTAATTGTAGGAGGGACACAATCGGTAACTTTGCTCTTCTGGTTTTGGTAGTAGAGAAGCTGCTGCTCTCTTGGCTGCAATCAAACAGGTTTGTCCCCAGGACGTGTCAAGGTGAAGACCACCTTGCTCGTTCCCTTCCCCTCACCTGCGTAACCTGTTAAAGACAGTACAGACTCTGCTCTCAGCCTTGGCATCCCCTAACCAGAGCCACTCCTGGGTCTGGAGGTAGCACAACTGCATCCTGGAGACACACAGGCGCACAGGAAAAACTCTGCAGAAAGAGCATCATTAACTGGGGGAAAAGGAAGGCTTTAAGGTGACATTTGCAGAGGAGAATGAAGGGAGGAGAGCAGTCTTCCTTGCTGTTTCTCCCAGGGCTCCTATTCATACCATGCTGGGATTTGCCAGCACGGGTAACCACTGGTTAATCAAATCCAGCTTCATTCCTCATATTTCTGCTGAAATTTGCTTTCTGTACATAGACCATTTACTCCAGCTGCAAATCCATCCTGTTATGAGGAAACAACCAAGCTGAAAGGCAGCTTACCATAATGGAGTGCAGTCTGGCCTTCCCCGTCCTGAAAAGGAGAGAGAGAGACTTGATTTTAGACGTATAGGTAACATTGTGGGGATACAAGTAAATCCCAGTTTTGAATAAATAAGCTGAATCACAGTAATATTTCAATTGACTAGATAAACAGCCCAGGACACCCAGCTATCTGGCAGTCAGATTTTGAATCATCATCCACCATCAATCCATATTGATGGATAATCAATATCTACCCACCCATAAGAGTGTGTGGATCACGTCATGACATGAGTATAATTCAGTTCATAGCGTTATCACTTCAGCCCATAAAAATGAAGGATTTCAGTCCTACGGCCTTACTTTGGGACCCTTGCTAATCCTGATGCTTTAGTGCAAGATGCTTCTGTGCAAGCCCAGCCTTGGTCAACTATTCAAGAGAAGGGTAAAGCACATGACGCTGCACTCTTCAGCACAGGGGAGCACACAGGGGGAAAAAAATCCCACTTTTCTTCCACCTGAATAAATCTTAGGTCCCTGCTCTTCAGAATTCAGGTCTGGCCAAAGGTGGACCCAAAGCCCAAATAAGTTCTGTTGGGCTGTGGCATCCCTGCAGGATGAGGGTGAGGAAAGGGCTATGCACAGTGCTTGGGAATGACAGCTGGTTGCCCAACTGATCCTTGTGAAACACCTGCAGCGCAAGGGCAAAGGAAACTGCATGATTTGAAGATGTTGGCACACAGCTCCCTCTTCAAGCTAACATGTATGCCACTGCATCAGCTGCAACGGTTTGGGAAATTTGTGCCCTTCCCAGACTCAGCAAGCATGGGCAGAGCTTTGCCGGTGAGCGGTCGGTGCTCACATGGCACGTCCAGCAGTGCAAACCCAGGCACCTCACCATGCTGCAGCCTTGTCCTGCCACAAGAACAGGTGAAATAACAGAAGGAAAGAATTACTGGCCTCTTTGCTTTCACTACCGCACCAGGATTAGCCTCTAATTCAGTTCTTTGCCTCCTTAATTTATTTGCATCTGTTTATGGAGACTTAAGTTTTTAATTACCATCATCTTTGGGATTAAGGTGCAAATTCTATAGCCTGCTGTGGATTCTGGAGCAGGCAAAAGGGAAAAGAACAGGAAAACAGGTAGAAATCCCACTCATAGCTCTTTGGAGACTACCGGTTTTCTATCCTGTTATTCTGTTTGGTATTAACCCTGTTCAGCTGAGGAACCGGGAACGACTTGTCTTTCAGGGTGGGAGGTGCCACACTGCTCTGGGACACCACACGAACACAACAACCACAGGAGCGACAGGGACAAAAGAGAAAAGCCAGATGTAACAGGCATTTGCTGCCTAAACATCCATTTCACGTCTTTTCTGAGCAAAAGGTGGGGGGTCAGATTTTTCCTTCCACATGCTGCTATGCCCCCCATTCGTGGCACTCATGTCAACATTTGGAGGCACCTCATTTCAGGAGCCTATTTCTGCCCAAATTGTGGTGAGCGTAATGCAAGTGGGTGTCATTAGAAGATACCACAAACCAAACAACTGAAGGAATCAAGAACGACATCCATTGATTATTCCACACTAATAAGGTAACCAAGCTGAGCCAGAGCCCCCGAGCGGTCCTTAAGCACATGCCTGCTTGGAGGAGTGATGGGGCCAGCACTGACTTCAGCAAAATATGGAGCAGGGCTGGGGAAGAAGAGGCGGGAGCGCTACGAATGAGTTATTAGAAAGGCAGGCTTTCAAATATGCAGGTTGTGTGTGTGCGGGGGGATGGGAAACCAGCTCCCCTCTGTATTGCTGCCTTCAAAATTGTAGCCAAGAAAACCCGCAGGTGAATGGGATTGGAGACATGCAGCAGAAATCCCTTTCCATGGGAATGCTTTGCTGCAAAACTCCTTATAAAATACCTAGTACTGCTCCAGGAATACTACAGCCATTTGTTCCTCTTCCAAAAGCCTGCGTAAAGCACTGCTGCTTCAGCAGCAGGCTTTGGGCTAACGAGGCTTTTTATTTCTCTTAGATGTACTTTCTGGCATTTGTTGGGCTAAGAAGGGAGCGCAAGTCCCAGCATACGAAATGCGTCTCTTTAATCCCAGTGCAGTTTTTAAAAAGAACTATTAATCCAATGTTATGCAAACATTGTTTACACTTTATTTACGCTGTGGATTTTTTTTTCCCCTTTGAGCCTGGCCAAATGCTATTTGTTATACCTCTCAGATGCTATGCTATTTGCTTGTATTTTCTCTGTGACAAATTTTAATCCAGGTAAATGGAAAAAGCTTTAGTGTGGTCACTCACTAAGGGCCTTGACATGCCCTCAGGAGGCTGCTGATCTCAATCCCTCTTTGATTTGGCTTTTTGGAGCACTGTGGCTAATCGCAGCCTGACACGCTCAGCTGCTCTGTGCACAGCACTTGGCTCCAGGTACGGCAACACTGAGCCTTCAGTGCAAAATGGTCACACCTGGAAACTAATGAAAGACGGGCCGTGAAAGTGAGGATTACAGCTCTCATTGAGGAAATTACGTGAGACGAATATCACCTACCAGGAGCTGGAAGTGTTTGTTTTACAACAAAACAAGACGCACATAAGTGCTCTTAAGATGAATTGTAGCTGGCCTTGATGCAAGGGATATTTCCCAATGTGCAACAGAAAGCAGCAGTTTCTGGAGCATCCTAGGCAAGGTGCAGTGTGTCTTCCTCCCAGGATGTGCCTCTGTTGGGACAAATGACCCCAAACAGTGAGCAGACAGGGACAGCCTGCCACAGCCTCTGTCCTTACCCGGCTGCACCCTGCCCAGGGCACTGGAAAATGTCACCGGCCAGCCCGGGATTGCTGGCACCAGATTGCCATGTTGCAGCCAGGAGTACATCCTCTGCAGCCAGAAGGAGTGCAGAGATGCTGGCGGTGCTCAGATGCACCATTTTGCTCATCTGGTTTGCGAGCAGGGGCAGCTAATTTTCTCCACTGAAACCCATCAGGATTTTTGTTGGTTTATTTTATACAAAGCACTAAGTTGGAGGGAGAAGTTTGTCATATTTGTTTACTTTTTCTCTCTCCAATTTAGCTTTCAGATTACAGAAACGTAAATTGTACAGAGCTGCAAGTACAAGACCCAGAGTCTATCGATACACACTGAAACCAATCATCTGGTATACCTGTAATGGAAAAACCTGAATACTGTAACCAGTTATTTCCAAACTGTGCCTATGGAAAGTTAGGTAATCATGGTGCATTATCATTTCTGTGCTATGGCATGTTAAAAGAAATTAGAGACTTTTTTTTTCCCAATATGAGCTTCTGTAGCATGACAGGAGCACAAAGAAAAGGTGTTAAGTAGGGGAGCTCATATCAGGGAGTGCGGAAGAAAACATGGGCAGCTCTGGGGCCAATGCTGAGCTCTGCTGTCATGGTTTAATGCCAGCCAGCAACTAAACACCACGCAGCCGCTCACCCCCTTCCCCCCCAGTGGGATGGGGGAGAAAATCAGGAAAAAGAAGTAAAACTCACGGGTTGAGATAAGAATGGTTTAATAGAACAGAAAAAGAAGAAAGTAATTATGATAACAACAGTAATAAAATGACAACAGTAATAGTAAAAGGATTGGAATGTACGAATGGTGCACAGAGTAATTGCTCACCACCTGCCGATCGACACCAAGTTAGTACCCGTGCGGCGATCCCAACCCCCACTCCCCCCAGTTATTTCCTGAATGTGATGTCCCATGGTATGGAATACCCCGTTGGCCAGTTTGGGTCAGCTGCCCTGGCTGTGTTCCCTCCCAACTTCTTGTGCCTCTCCAGCCTTCTCGCTGGCTGGGCGTGAGAAGCTGAAAAATCCTTGACTTAGTATAAACGTTACTTCACAGCAACTGAAAACATCAGAGTGTTATCAACATTCTTATACTGAACTCAAAACACAGCACTGTACCAGCTACTAGAAGACACTTAACTCTATCCCAGCTGAAACCAGGACGTCTGCTCTATGCTAAGTTGCCTCCCAGAAATGCCCTTTCAACATCCCACATCAGCTAGAATAATGTCAATGTGACAGGATAAAAAGGAGGAAATCAGAGCTCTGATTCAGTGAACTTCAACACAAAAGGGCAAAAAGGCCAGGCTTGAAGCAGTACTATGTGTTTTTGTAAAGCTTTGCTTTCAGCTTGCAAGGAACTGGCAGGTACCTGTCCCAGAGCCCTTTTAGCAATACCCTCTCTATAAAAAGGAGGAGCCCATAAGCTCATGGAAATGGCAGAACCCATATTGGCAGACAGAAGATGACCAGAAAGGTAGGGAAGACCATTACACACTCAAATGTAGGAGCGCTCAGTCTCACACATGCAAGTTACTGACCAACAACAGATTGATTCCAAACTTTCCTCTTGCCTCCTAATGCTGTGTGCCATCCCTGGTGCCTTTTACAGCCTCCTGGCACATCTTGCCACAGCTGGATGACAGCCAAGCCGCACGGCCTTCA
The DNA here is from genome assembly GCA_026212715.1 of Elanus axillaris. Lineage (NCBI taxonomy): Eukaryota > Metazoa > Chordata > Aves > Accipitriformes > Accipitridae > Elanus > Elanus axillaris. Next base: position 33,180,831 of record JANZLQ010000095.1, read on the forward strand.
AGGGAGATGACAGCATTTCCAAAGACTTAAAAAATAAAACCAAATGTCCACGTCTACCAAAACCATCAAAACAAAGATGCTACAAAATCACCAGTACCTTCTACATCCACAGTTTGCGACAGATGTCACTCAATGAAAATCCAGCTACCAGTGGGTAACTTATTGGATAACAGGATTTTGTCCTGCTCCTGAGAAATTTAAGCAAGAGAAATGAGAGAAGATGGACCGAGCGCAGATGGACCAACTGTCTTATCCGTTAAGTGGTACTATGGCTACTGCACATCAATTTTGTCTTATAAGTGATAGGATTATATTGGTGTTGCCATCCCGTGTTCATTCTTTGGGAATTTCTGTACCCTGCTTAACCTAACACAAGGTTTCTGGACTGAGGGGCAGAGATGAGGAAATGGCTCGGCTCAGCCCTGCTGAGGTGCTGCATATGCTATAAAACATGATTCCTGCTGACCTGCCCTGGCAAGCAGATCTTACATGTGTTGACGTGCCAGTGTTTTGACTGCTGGTTTCACAGGACAGTTTTTAAAACACTGTTATATAAACATTGATCTTCCAGAACTGCCTCACTTGCTCTCCAAGCTGTATGCAGAAACTTCTGTGAGCAGGAGGGTGGCCCTAAGGGAGACACTGTCTCTTCCTCCATCTCACATGTTTTATTTAGCAGAAGTATGGAAAGAGGAAAAACAAAACCATGTTGGTTACCTGGGTGAACTTTGGTCCAACTAGACCCCTTATCAGCGATGAAGCTGGGGCTGGACAGCCCTGCATGCCAGCTGTGAGGGTCTGCACAGGACCCCCATACTTCCTCAAGTGCTGGTCCACACCAAGACCTCACCTCTGTGCCTTCAAGCACATCTCCAAGCACAGACACTGAGCGTGAAAAGCAGAAAAACATACACACTAAGCTCTCCCTTTTGAAGGACAGCACATGCACTCTTTATTTTAAGGTGTTCTTTGCCCCGCATCACCTCTTCTTTCTGTTCATTTGTGGCACCTTTTAAGGTGTATGCTTGTTCCCACTGACAGACTCCAAATGTTGGCAGGGATTGCAGGAGATAAGACTGATGAGGTGATAAGAGTGTTTAACAGCGCTGGGTCCTGGGCAGCATGGATGGGCCAGAGGGAAGATAAATATTTACACTACATCTTTAGAAGGTGAGTGAATAAAAAGGGCTAGAATAACGCAGCCTCTGAACAAGCACTGGTGCTTAGGAGCTGTGAATATAAATCTCTGCAGCCTCATGACACACACTCACTCAAGGTAGGGACATGAAAAATAGCAAGAAAATACTTCCCTCCACTTTTAAAAAGGGTTTTATTTCTCATTTATTTCCACTTTAGACTTCAATTTCCCAACAATTTACTTTACCCTCATCATCTTCTTTTTTTCTCTCTGAAATTTTATCCCCAAGATGACTGAGGGTGAGACTACAGCTAAAAGCATAACAGAATTCACATGCTAATACCCACCAGTATGTAAAACCAAGCAATACGGGCTAATATAACCAGTCTGAACTCCACCAGACAATTCAGTAGATGGCCCCAACACACCCTTTATTTCCATTTACATGCTGCTTTTTGCACACAGCAGCCTGGGTTTGGGCATGTAAATTAATACATGTAAAATGAATGCTTGTCCAATCAAAGCAGATAGACTGTGTGTGCAAATGCTGGCATAGAAAAGCAATGGTTTAGTTTGAAATTTGATACTGCTCTTTTAAAATCCCTACCTTAGACCAGTGTGCACCCACATGCAAATAGACTTTTGCTTTTAGGTACCTCATCCTTTAAGCAATACCAGAGGCAGCACAATTTGAGAAACAAGACCATCTAACAGCTTTGTGCCAAAACATTCAGAGTCGCAAATAGCTCTGACTCTAGAAAAATGAAGCAGACCTTTGTTTTCTCCCCATTTTTCAGCTTTTGATTTTGCTAAAGCAAAATATACTCAGGACAGCTCAGCTTCACCTGCTGTTTTTGACTGCGTGGCCCATATGAGGATAATTGGTTAGCTGGTGTTTGTGAAGTGCTTGTACTTTTACAGTTGTTAATGTTAAGCTTAGGCTGACATCATGATGTGTATACTTGGCACCAGCTCGAAGGCAGCTCAGGCACTCCCCAAGGACCAACGCCATGGGACAAAGGATACAGAGCAACCTCCAGCTGAAGCAAAACCAAAATCTATGCACTGGTCATGAACAGCTGTTATTTGGAGACTGCAAATAGCCCAGGCTGACAAGTGCAGGGCTTGAATATCTCATCAATTTGGTTCCTCAATTAATTCGTCCACTTCCCTTGCATGTGGGTAGGCTTGGCAGGGTCCCCTCTCTTACTGAGCTGACCTTCTCCAAGAACTCTCTCCTCTGCCCCCTTCCTCCCATTCAGACCTTTTCCTGCACTGTGCCAGGCAGATTTCTGTAAGGATGGAAGGTGCTAGACAGATCTTTATCATCACCTCTTGGGCCCTTCTCCAGAGCCTACCGCCAGGCTATCATTTGGCCTATCTTCTAAGTGCCTCACAGATAAATTAGATCTGCATAGAGAAGCAATTATTACATTTCTAATGGCATGGACCCTTACAGCACAATCTGCTACTGAAAGGCAAAGAAAATTGCATTAGCTTTTGTTTGATTCAAAATTATGATCCAGGGGAGAGGGATGTTGAAGCCCTTTAAAGCCAAGCCTCCGAGCTGGGGATCTTTCTGCCTGGGGACCTCCCTATTCATATTTGCTGCCTGAGCTCATACCTGTGGTTCATTTAGGTGCACTAATTTGGAGGAGCCCTCCACTTTCACAGCTGCTGTTAAAACCAGATCTAAGAAAGCTCGGAGAGAATATGATGACTGCCACTTGCTCCCTCCTGAAGCCTGCATCTGCTAATGCACCCAAACGCCACCGGCCCGAGGAGTTCAGCATGCCAGGGTTACGCTAATCCCTCATCGCCCTAGTTTCTAACTGGTGGTGTACCTAAATTTCCAAGTGCAATTTCAGTGGGATTTATCACATCTACTATCATCAGCATGTAGTGCTGCTGGCACAGATACAGACTCTCAATATCCTACCACAGACATGGCTATCTCTAATTGCAGAACAAACTGATTTCTGAATCTACACAGTGGCTCATGCAGCAACATTGAAACTCTCAGGGCTGTTTTTCTGTTGAGCATTTTCACCCCAATTTGCAGCCAGCACTCTGAGCATAGCTGTGTACTTGTACATATGTACTTATAGGTTACTCCAAAGAATATTTCCTACTGCCTGTTATTTCCAGCATCAGGCATCTTTCTGGTTATCAAACAAGTGGTGTTGGTGCAATATAAAAGCAGCCGGGAAGCTTGGGGTTTCCTCAACCTAGGGATTAAAAATGTGTTTCGGAAGAGCCAATGCCCAGAACTGTAACAAGTGTCACAGCACTGCAGCTGAGCCAGCCTCCAGCAAAACTATGCAAATGCAATCTCAGGCTGCAAACAGGGCAATACTCCTAAGGGCAAGATGCTAAAATCTCCCTTCTCAGGGTGCTTCCCTGCCCCCTCCCCGTGTAAAAGTTAGTAGCTCTTGTACTGCTTTATCACTTTAGCGTGGCTGAGGCAGATACCTGGTTATTTAAGGGGCAGGATAAATGGGCTGAGACAGCTTTCCCATCCCCAATTCACTAGGGAACGCTTGGAAATTCCACCTGACACCGGGACTGCACTGTGCTCTTAAACAATCTCCCGTCTGATCCGATTGTTCCCCAGTGGGGAGGCAGGCTGCAGCTCGCTCAAGAGTCATTGATTGGATTAACAGCCTAATTCCCAACAGATGAATAGAATACTGATGTCTTGTCAGCCCACATCATAGAAGGAAAACACAATCTGCTTCTACAGCCCTGAAATTTAACCCTTTGGTTCCTCGCCCCCCCTCCCTGGGGCACAGGGCTGAACACACGGGTCCAGCACTTTCAGCCTGGGATCCTACCCATTTGAATGAGAAAAGATATATTAACCTTTGGGATGGTTTGCCTAATCATCTACATGCCAAGGGATCACACATTCTCCATAAGGTTGGTTTTGTAAGAAACCCTCTTTTCAACCCTTCTGAACAGAAGGGATTTACAGCAGGGACCTTAATTTTTTTTTTCTTCCCCATTTTACTACCTGCCGTTAAAGGAAATACTGTATGCTTCACAGTAAGCGGTTGAAAATTCATTAGCTTAACGATATTTATTCTGAAATATCCAGATATTGAACGTTTTCTGAGTCTATCCTTTGCTTAGGAGGACAGATCTGCCTGGAGAGGAGCATCCAGCTGCGCTGTAGGAGAGGCATCGCTGCAATGCCCTCTCCCTCCAGCAGCTCTTGGCAAGCTACAGGGCAGGGGAGAGAAGCCGGGCACATAATTTGCTCTCGGGAGAGCTCCCATTCTCCACCTCCTAATGGAGACACTAATGTTTTCTTACCTCATAGAAAGACTGTGATAAGAAATTAATTGCTACTGGTCAAATGTTCACTACTACAGAAACAGGACTGTGTGCATATTAAAGAGATTCTCCAAGAACAAAATTTATTTATGGACTGCTTGGCACTGTCTGCATTTATTTTCTTGCTCAGGAGGCAAGAATAAATAAAAATTACCTGATTTTAAGAAATGTATTCAAAATGACCTATTATTTTCTCAGATCATTGGGGTCCATAATGGTGTACGTTTCGTTTCCTTCTAACAGTCACCTTTTATGCTTGCATTTACAAAACAGGCAGATATGTATTTAAATATTGTAATTTTTTCAGCAGCAACCCTAGAATATACAGAAATAGAGCTACAGCCCTCATGCCAGGACTCTAACCCATAGTGAGACGTGGCCTCTGGAACATCTTGGATCCAACAGTCTCAGTGGCAATCGCTTACCAACTCTTTAACTGTTTTTCCCACCTCTGCAAGGTGTGTATCACCTGAGATAAGCTAGATTTCTCTGTGAAACAGAATATTTTCAATTATTTCATTTGGATTTTACCTCTCACATGCAGAGTGGAAACATTCCCTCCATCACTTCTTAACTCTAAAAAACTAATTAGATCAGCACTAACCCACATGACAACTAGGAGGGAAAGCATGAAAGGATGGAGGTGCACACCCTTTTTTTCTTTTCCTTTTAACAGTACCTGTTAGTAATGACAGTTTTCCATACTTTGTCATTTCACAGCATTAATACGCATATAAAAAATTTGCTAAGAGACTGACTGAAAGAACAGGCCTGCCTTCTTCTGGCTGCCAATATATCAACCCTTCAGAGCCCTGCCTTCAGAGAGAGGCAGGGTGCTCCGTGTTCACAACACGGACAGTGGGGAGGCAACAGTATGCATTAATGACAGAGCTGCCTTAACCAAAACAATTAGCGAGAGATGCTGCATCGACTCAAACAATTCAATTAATGCAGTGTTAGTGCTACTATTTTAAAGTCATTTGAATTATTAGCTCCTTTTACAATTTGAAACCATAATGTTTCCTTTTCATCCCAGATGTGAATTGTTCCAGAACGGCAATAAATAAATAAGTCAAATGACCCCTGTCCAGTCCAGCCCCTGTCCTGTAATATGGCTGTGTTGTATATTCACGAATCCAGGTTAAGGATGGGGACTGGGGCAGTTGTGCCCTGGAACTAGCAGACTGCAGGTTTTATAAATACATACAGAAATAATTAAAATCTAAGGGGTTTAGAAGGGTTAATCTCCTTTAAATAATCTCTGCCACAAAGCCTGTAAAGTCACTGCTGGCACCTTGCCCGCATGGGACCGGCTGTCGGATATCAGGACAGCACGTGTGGATGGGAGCAGAGAGATTAAGTGGAAGCGCTGCTGCGGTGGCCTATCAGACATGCTGCTCCCCCACATATGGCTCCCTTGGTCACTACTGAGGGGCTGGAAATGCTGTGAGCAGGATCGGATCCAGCGCCAATGAGCAAGTCAACATGCCACTTGTTCCACCTGATTAAAGAGAGAGAAGGAAGCTTGATTAGGCTGCTAAATTTAGCAGGTTGGACGGGAGACAGTGGGAGCCGAGAGTGTTGCTGCCACTGCTCAGTTCACCTGAGCCCTTTCTGACTTCAAGGCAAACGATGGCTTACATTTATTTAAAGGGATTCAGGACTTTGCAAATAACCTCCTTTTCTATGCAGGCTTGAACCCCCAGCCCTTGGTGGCTAAGGAGATGCTGCACTTTTAATTGTTAGCTATAATGGACTCAGAGCTGCCACTCTGCATTTCAGGATGTCCTCTTTGTATAAAGTGTCCTTTTAAAGCCAACAACAGAGTGGCCATTAGAGATAAAGAAATCCAAAAGAAAGCAGAGGCTAAAACAGTGCCCTGTCTGAACCCACAGTTTGATTTCTGCTGGTTTGGACAAAGGCAGGGTCAGCTGAAAAGCCCAAGACACAGTAGTGCCTGGAGCACTGGTGGGGAGATTGCAGTATCCTGACGACTGCAGGCACCGTTGCAATAGAAGTATAGCCATGCTGCACATGGCAATGTGCTGCAGGAGGAGCAGAGGGATTGCTAATGGCCTAGGGATCTTTTTCTCTTTTAAGTCAGTGAGGATAAAGACTCTGGAGACTCTGTTTTGGTCTCATAAACCTCCCTCGGTTTGGTGTGCAAAATTAAAACTTCCTACGTTGAGACAGTGTGAACCATCCTCTGAACTCATCTGGATTTTATTAAGCCAAGCTTGGGGAAGCCTGGGGTAGCAGGGGAGCTGAGTTACTGTGGCCCATGGCCCTCAGCTTGAAAGGCACTCCTTTTTTTTCTGCTCCTTTAGAAAAACCCAATAGCAGGGACCTTGCTCAGAAATCTCAAAGCATCTCAAGATAGTGCTGTGCCTGCAGCCTCCAGACAGCCTTTCCTTCCCAAGCATGCCTGTTTCTTAAGGATGACGACTCATCTTTGTGGCTAATCTGGAATTAGAGAGGACGTTCACACACTCACAGCTGTCTGCCAGAGGGGGAAGAGCATCAGAGCCTGGATACTGCCCCAAAGTGGACCATTGCCAGGGAAAAGCTGACTGCACATGTTGACTTAAGAAGCTCCTGTCTCATCACCTCAGAGGGTTGCTGTTTTTGTGACATCCAGCAGCCTTTTAGCAGCCTCTGTGAATTGTATTAGTAGCTGATTTACCATTTTTTATTTTATAAGGCATGAAGCTGCTCTTTCATTTGATCATCCACCACCAAGTACAACTACACATTAGACTGAAAACTCCCCTCTCAGTCTATGATCGGTGGGACTGTTTCCTGATGGAAGAAAGGAGAAATAGAGAGAGAAAAAGGTTTATTGGTACTGCTTATTCACAGACAGTCAGGTTTCCAAACAACTATTAATAAAGTGCCAATACTAAAGAAAAAAAAATGTCTGGAGAAAACTGCCTCAGGACATCAAACTGTATCAGTAACTGGGATTTCTCGATGGAGCCACAGTGCTATTAAAATAAAGCTGAACTAGAGTACTTGCAGTTTGGTCTGTCATTACTTATTTAGTGAGATGCAAAATTGATCTTCACTTTAAAGGGCTCTTTCAAAGCCTAGAGGCAGCACTTGCTCCCTCCTTGTGCTGTATAATAGAGGTGTTCCTAATGAAATTCAGCAGGAGCTGGAGGCAACCAGGGAAAACCACGGCCAACTTTATAACAGACAGATTTATGTTCAGGGATGCCCTGCTTTTTGAATGAGCTATTCTGCACAGGGCAGGGATAACAGGTTCGCTATTCATGGGTCGTACAAGCGTGGCAGAAGGTCAAGTTCCCCGGTGGTGCTCAGTCTGAGCCAAAGGCTGGGGCTGCCATCACATCTGGGGCTGAGCTGAGCCAGGTCCGTCCCATTTGCTACTAATGCAGCCCAGGGTGCCCGCTGGGACCTGGACATCTGTCCCCAGTGCCCAGAACTGGGACTAGCCCATTTCACACTGGGCGGATGGCTGGGGAGGAGCAGATGCGGTGGTGGCGACCGACGTGGGGCAGAGCTGAACTAGTGACCTTGAGGTGAAAGGCTTCGTATCTCCCATTATCAATCCCCAGAGCCCCCTCCGAAGTAAGTGTTGATACATTAATCTTTCTGACCGATGGAAACAAACTGCAAATATAACATTCCATGGGGGTATGTTTATTTATTTTGAGCCAAAACTATGCTTAAAAATATAAAGTTGAGGGCATCTGTAGGTTTCAGTCTTTCATCAGAAATGTTACTAGTTAATGCCATCCTTTTTCTCTTCCGAGTACCAAATTTAAAGAGCACGTCATCATGCATTAGTCTCTGAGCACAGCCCCAGCGTGGATTGCTGCAGTAAATAATAAACTGGTGTTTGTGTTTCCTCCTGTGCATGCTGTCCTCCTAAATAGTTTAATAACAAAGGAGTATATTTAGGAGTGCTGCCGGAGTGCCTCGATGAAGCATGTTGTGTAGGATAAATACTTCCACATCAGGACACTTTTCAAAGCCATCAGGCAAAGGGGTCAGTCTGTTGTGGGTTTTTTTAAAACTGCACAAGCTAATGCTTTAAGAGTGTCTTGATGGAATCAGGGAAATTGGATTGTCCCCCCATTTGCTGGCCTAAAACAAGCCTTTTTTTATTTATCCCATTAGAGGAACACAAGAGAAACCTTTTAAATGTCACTAAAATTTTCCCTGCATTGCAAAACGCAGTCAAAAGGGTTTTAATTTTCCCTGAGACCTCTTAAGTAATGCAGTATGTCAAGGTTTAATACGTTGCGTGTAGGGGATTGTCTATATTCTATGCTGTATCACCAGGGTGACTCTGTAGGGTCGGTCCTGTTTGCTGGATTTGGTCCCTGCCAGCACTGAGCTGCTCAACTAGCCCACACCACTTTAGATCAATTCTGGTGAAACAAATAGGCCAGTGATAACAAGATGAGATGGGTCTTCCCCTGGATCAGTCCAGGATTCCCAAAAATACAGCAGTGCTGGTCACTCTCCACTAATTTTGTTTTGTGAGTTGGGGCTCACTGATTTTGTGGGAGCCTGTAATTTATAGGCTTTATTTACTTAATTATAGGAGGACTAGAGAGACTTGGCAAGAGGCACTTAAGTACACAAGGCTCCAAATTCCCCTGGAGTACTTAATATGACAAACATAAGCTGCATACCAGAGGTGGAATCCAGGACTGAAAACTGCGAAGTGCTAAAGCATGCTGGCTAAAGACAGCAACAGGATCACATACTCTTTAAAGGCTGGGCTGGTGCCCACTCAGCCCTTGCTGTCCCAATGGCTGTGGGCATTAATGCCAAAACAGCTTCTCCCAGCCCATCCCACTTGTCAGCCAGCCTGTAAGTTGGAAGCTACAGGTGATCTGTTCTCCCAGAGTAGTCCCAACTAGTAATGTTTGCTAAAAAAATATACCATTATTTTGCTCCTGCAGGATAAGGGAGTTCTCTACCCATGCTGTCCCTGTTTCTTTTTGCAAACAGTGAACATGTTACATCACAGCAGAAGATGATCTGGGGTGCTAAGTCATTTTGGGCTGAGAGTATAATTCTCCTCAGCCCTGGTTTTGCAGGGAGAGGAGGATATTGGAAGGCAATGAGCATCCACGCTGGGATAAGTGAGCCCTCAGTCTCTTGTCCTTGAACTCATACATTCACACCAAGAGCTGGGAAAGGAACAGAGCTGGGGAGAGCAAGGAAGAAGAGGCAAATCCCAGCCCCTCAGCTAGTCACAATGAAACACAGCCGGGAGACTAAGGCACTGCCTCCTGATCTTCCCTGTAGGGCTGCATAATCTATTTTACAAAATCTCAAAATTCAGCACGAAAATTGGAAAAAGGGAGGAGGGGGGAAATCAGACTGGCTGGTTATTGGACCAAGGGCTGTGTTAAAAGGATCAGGAGGTGGTGGGCCGAGTGGTGGGGGATGGAATAGGATAAAGTAGTGGGTCTAATCAAATCAGTTTAAAAAGCTGCAGCCTCTCCGAGTTAACCTTGCCAATCAGAGAGTGAGCGGGAGCATGTCTGCGCACATTAAAGCGGGAGCGTGTCCTTGAACCCGCAGCATACTCCATCCTCCCCCTGGCAGCCCACGCAGGCTGTGTACCCAACACCCTCGGCAGACAGCAGGAGAAAAGCCCAGGATTAGGCACCCTCCTTAGCCTCACTCAAGTGGAAGTCAACACGGCAAAGGCAGCTCAGATGCCTCCCTGTGATTAGAGGTGAGCTCATGGGATTAAGCCGGCAAGAGTTGGAGAAATGTTAAAAAACAAACAAAAAAAAGGGAAACAAAAGGAGAAACCCTCCCATTGACAAATGCTGTCGTATTGAGTCTGGCAGCTGTGAGATGTATTACTAACCTTTGCTAATGACTAAGGGCACTGAAGTCACTTTAAAATAAATATTCACTAGGAATTACATGGGTAATCTAAAGGGATTATCCTGCTGCTTTAACAGGCCCATAAACTAAACGTTAAATGGTCTACACAAGTGTTTGCATTAATTTTGACCCAAATCAACCCTTCTGCTAAAAGCCATGGAAAGCCAGATTCAATTGTGGAAGCCACATGCCTGCTTTGAGTTAGAGTTCTTATAAACCTCCCCAGTTTCCTGAAGGAAAATCAGGACTGAGCTCTTGGAAACCAGGAGCTTGCCAGCAGCCAGAGAAAGGCTTTAGCAGAAATGCACATTCAGAACACGAAGCAGCAGGCACAAATCCAGTCTGCCACATAATCCAGTCCCTGCGGTAAAAGTATCCATGTTCAGAGTCTTAGGTCCAGCCCTTCTTCCCTATGGAGACAAGGAAAGCACAGCATGAGGAAAAGGAACTCTGCTATAAACAGTGGCTGAACCCCAACTGTTTTGTGCCTCAGTTTCCCCATCTGTAAAATGGGGCACATGTCACATGCCTTCCAGCTGGTGCACTCGTCCCTGAGCTTCAAACTACAGGAGAGGAAATAAGCTGAAGCAGGGCTGTGTGTCTGACAGGCTCAGCAGCTAGTATTCAGGCAGGTCAGGAGAGCAGGAGTTAAGGCATATGCTTCAACAATAGGGACTGAATTACAAGATGAGAATGGCTCCTGTGCACTCGTCTGCAGATCCTGACTACAATTTCATCGTATGTGAAAAAGCGTAGTCTAAAGCCACACAGATGCCTTAAAGCCACACATACAATGCCTGAATTGCATCTAATTCCAAAGATCAGATTAGACACAAGTGGGGAGTAAGTGCTACAGAGGAATAAATAAAAGTACATTGATGCTTCTTTCCAGCAGGCATTTCAGACCCAGCCTTAGAAAAAGGGCTCAGGGTTTTCCTCATTTCCCAGCCCATGCTGCAGACCAGGGAACACACTGGCGTGTTCAGGACCCCTCAGTCCAACAGAAAAGATGCACCTCCAGCCTGTGATCTGACACACTGGACACGTGCCCGTCTTGCAAACCTATGTAATCTTTTTTAACCTGGACCCCTTAGCCTGTGTACCCGAGTCGGCCAGTGTACACACTTCTGAAGACAGCTGTTTCTCTAAGGCACACTGAATTAATTTTTAAGAATGCAACAGGACTAAGGGCATTGAAGAGACAAACTCCTTTTAGATCCCACTGCTCCTGCACAATCACTACTACCAATAAACTAGGGCCTTCTTGTAGCAAATTAGGAAAGTGAGGGACACGATCAGGCTGCTTGAAGCACAGCAATATGCTACACTAATGGATCTGAAGAAACCACATCCCTGGAGCCCTTCAGGGTCCGATGTACAACTTTGAGAAAAGAAGAATCAAACACAATAAGAAGCTGGCAGAGGAAACACAGTCCAGAAAAAGATCAATATTTTAAAAGCTCGCTTTTTCTGATGGAAGGAAGAAAAACATTTGCAACCTTTATGTTTTTTAAAGACTTCTTCACAATGTTCAGAAGTTCCTGCTCTTTTCTTTTTGAGATTAGAAAAAACCAGGAAAATCTAACCTGGTAAAACCTAACTTCACAGGAGATCTTCTTTGAAAGCCTTGGCAATAGGAGTGGAAGTGCTGTCTATTACCACCCACAGAAGGCAGTGCAGGGGGAGTGCTCTAACAAAAGCATTTTAAACTCAAATGCCAGGCAAACATTAACAGCAAGTAAAGCCACAATTTTACACTCCCAAATGAAAAATCATTTAGCTAAATGAGATTTCTTCCCTCTGAAATACACATTTTTATGAACTCCTAACTATATGCTAGAAAAAAAATTAACAGAAAAAAACGAGGACTTTTCAAGAAGATGAATTCTTCCCCCTTCCTTTTTAAATAAACAAGCAGTTTCAAAGTTTTCTTCATATATTATAGAAGAATGATAAAGAGGAATAGATCAGCATTCTCCTGATTTCTGTCTTCTAACAGGGACCTAAACCAATCTCTTGCAGCTGAAGGAGCCCTGAATAAACCTGAGAACATCATTTCAGTCTTCACTAAGCCACTGCTAAACCAAAATACTAATTGCCATAAAAAAGACACAGTTGCTATTTTCACTCCCTACCACAGCTGGCAAGGGCTGGGGTAAGAGAGCTTTTTAAAGAGTAGCCACAGAGCCTCGTAGCATAAACCCTTACCCACAGGAGTGTCCCTGCAGGTGTAGGACAACTCAGCCCACGGACACCAGCCCCACGGGGTAGGCTGGCAACATCAGCACTTTCTTAATAGCTGGGTAATTCACATCAGCAAAAGTATTTGTACTTGCCAATGAGGCCTGAAACAGGGAATCAGAACACCAGGTTCATTGCAGGATTTAAACTGGCAATAACAGGGGACACCTGTGGGACTTGCTAATATTAGCTGTTTGTGCTGCAGCTGCTAAGGATGTGTGAGTGGAATAGGAGACTTCTCAGCAGAGCCAGCCACTTCTGTAGCCCTCCTCAAAACAATATGAAGCCTACTAGCTGTATTAAACGTGGATATTCAAGTATTGGCTGCTTCCAGAAAAGCTCCTCCAGAAAACTATCAATTCATCCAGAATAACTCACCCTACTGCACCTCCTGGTCATGTCACAAAGTCTGCCAGCACCTAAAGCTGAACAGAAATGACTGCTCAAGAGCTTCAGTTTGTACCGAACGCAGCAACCCTGCATGCCTACAGGTATCTACCAAGAGCATGCAAAGTTTATGTAAGTAAAGGCCTTCTGTAAGCTGCATCAATGTCTGATGTCTAATGAAGACTGAATTTGCCTATGCAAATGCACTGATTACTTCTCTGGGCTGATACAGGCAGCAAGGTAAAGGAAAGTATGCAGTATCTTGGGGCAAAATGGTTCTGGTGTTTTTTTCAGAATACTCAGTTATGGCAGGTGCTTTCTAAGGAGAATGGGCGAATGTGGACTTTGACCATCATTCTGCCTCAGAAAGCCTCTTCTGCTGTAAGTAGAACTTCTAGTTCAAACATTCCTTTTGCTATTCTGTTACTTGTTCTGTAAAACTTGCTCCACATCTCTGTGACCCTGTGCAGGGAGAAGTCCCCAACTCCCTGTGATTTTATGCAGTTGTAGCTGTCATTGGAGCTACTGTGCAACAGCATAAAATTCAAAGATAGATAGCTTTACTTGGTGGCTTTTCACACCTTGAGTGCTCAGGAGACAATACCCTTCTCTGAGAAGAGGCACAGTACTATAGAGTGATGGTACATATTAATTTCTAAAAGAGGATTTTAATCATGCAACGTCCTCTGCAGTCGCACAGAATTTAATCTCATTGCTGACAGTGGGTGATGGGGGAGCATGTTAAGTGGAAAAGTTGTATTCAAGACCTTCTTGCAGATATGTGCTACAGGCAGTCCCTTGGGAGGAAGAAAATGACCCAAACCGGTCTCTCCTGCAGCTGACCACCCTGGCCCAGGGCCCCAACATACCCCAGCCACTCGCACAGCAGAAATGCAGGCACATTCCCAAAGTTCTGCGCAAGGTTCAAGTATGCGTATTAATACAGTTAGCATTTATCAAGGCTTACTTTACAAATATTGATTTATTAATCTAGGCAAGACCCAGGGATATATGCACATAGTATTCCCATGTTAGTTACAGAAAATGAGACACACAAAAAACCCCCGCTGTCTGACTTGCTCAAGGTCAAACAAGGAACACGGCCCACAGCCAGGATTAGTTTCAGGATCCTGAGCTCCCAGTGCTATGCTGTGACTATCAGGACATGCTGTCCTTTTCCACACTAGGTCTTCCTTCTTCTCATAAGATCTGTCTTCACCCAAGCCTATATTTAGTCTTGCCTTCATTTAGTAATCTGGGAAGAAAAAATACTGAAGAGCCAAAAGTTCAAAACCGTAAGCTGTGAATTAAATCTCTCCCAGCTGCTAAGGAGACTCACCACAATTGGTCTGGCACGCTGGCACGTGCCTTCTGGATGGTTATCTTCTGTCTTGTTCCACTTTTACCAAGGACCATTGGCAGGCTGCTTTACAAGCTTTGGTCAATTAAACAATTAAATGTTAAAGACAAAAGTCCCAAAGGAATTAATGTAATTTGTTCCACCAGTTTTAATGGGACCTTAAAGCTTACCTGAAAAGTTGTACTTGGAATAATGAATACATTTATTCAATTTATCCCCTCCCCCTGAAATATAAAATACTTCCCTATTATACCTGAAATTAGGGCAACCTAGGTGATGGCCCAACAGAATACAATTCCATAAGATCACTACAGTTAAATGAAAAATGATGCCTGTTCTCTAAAGAAAGTCTAACTACTGAGCAGGTGAAGTCACTCTGTAAACTCCTGTAACCATTCTTTTGAGGTAGTAGATCAGCTTTGGACTACTAATGGATAAAAATGAAGTATGAGACAACATATCTACGAACTCTAAAATCCTGAGGAATTGGAAAGAATGACCATATACTTTTGTATACAATAGCCATGCCTGTAGCATGGAAGCACTGCAAGAAGTTAAAAGTGTCTGAGTGATAACTACACACTATGTCTGAAGAAATAGCTTTCAGAAGACATGAAATTCAAAGAATACTGTGGAACCCTGCAAGAAAATCATGGCAATGCATTATGCACTCTTCTTTATAATTTATGTCACTGAATGCACAGTATGTTCTTTCCACTCTCAGTTTGCCTGGAACATGGGAAGTGCGCTTCTTAGGCAGCCAAAGTCTCAGGGCACACAACATGAGAAAAGAGGATAAAACTTTATCAAACACTGAATGCTCAATGACAGAATTAAAGCTTATATTTAGACCTCATCTTTCTCCAGTTCTTCCTTCACTTTGCTGCTAAAATCCTTGATTTTGTTAACAAAACTTGGGCAGGAAAGTGGCTACCTGAGCGTGCCAGACAACATCTCCTTTAAGAAGTGTGTTATTCATAAATACAAAGAAAATCCTATTTATTTGTCCCCTTCCAAAACCAAACCCATCATATTTATAGTAAGATTTTAATTTATTTTTAAGAAGTGTTTGAAAATTTCTGTGTAAGATTTTCATTTCAAAAAACCTAACTGCCATTCAGATGTACTTAGACACAAAGGAAAACAAAATGACTAATGGTTAAGCAGAGAAGAAACATTACATTTCCTGTGTTCTAGCCTGATTCAAATGCAAAAATTAAGAATGTGAATAAACTAGTTTAAACTACATAATTAAGTAAACATGGACAGACGTGTATCTGATTAGCAAAAAGAACAACTAAATTTACTATAAAGGCTATATTTAGCTGCAAATGAACATATTTTAATGGCTACTAACCAATGAAAATCAACCTTTCCTTATAAAAATAACCAAGAACTAGATTTAAATTGATTATTAAATCAATTAAATCAATCCCACCTGTCAGAATCTCTCTCATTAGAATCACTGTAGATGCAAAGTTGCTGCCTGTATGGTATGCCCACAGAGGCAAAACACAAAATGATGCAGTGCCAAAGGCTAGTGATAGCATAGCACCTTCACAGCACATCCACCCAAAATTACACCACATGCTGCCGAGTCCTAATGAGTGCACAGACCTCTCCCAAAATGAGAGCATTAATGTGCCCTATTTTCCTGTATTACCCAACCAAACATAAAAAAGTGGGTCCCTGTAACAGTCTGACCCATTTTCAGAGTCCAGTGAAGCCAAACTGACTTTTATTTCTTAGAAAAAAAAAAAAAAGTGCTTAAATATAAAGCAACCAGTTGCAGCGTTGTGGGATTAGTTGGATGAATCCTTCAGCAGATATAATCAGCTTAATGGCAACAAAGATCACAGTGCAGTTAGTGCAGCTGTGACACTCAGAAGCATTTCACCGAAGGGGAAGGTTTGCACGAGGTTGGAACGGTCCCTTTTATTTCCAACCTTTTTTCCTCTCTCTCTCTGTGCAGTCAACATCCCCATCAGCTCCATTAGCATGTAAGAATTAAGGAGGGAAATGGGTAGGGTGGAGCAATTTACGTCTGTGGGTCAGCATACTTACACAGCATCATATAATTCAATTAAATGGACAAATAAAGTGGTGCTAGTTGTTTTCCAAACTCAGGTTAATTTTAAGTTAATTCCCACGCTGCTGTGGGCTAAAGGCCTGCCTGTTGTCTGAGGCTGCCTGGTGCACAGCTAAATGACCAGCTATCTATTGCGGAAAGGAATGCTGATAGAGCCCTCCTGCTCCTACTGTTAGGATACTCCTGAGAATATCTTTACTCTGACGATATTCTTAGTGTCCTCATCTTCCCACAAAAAGAGAGACTATGAAAGTAAACACTTGATTCCCTTAATTATAGCTCTATTTGCACCAGCATATCCATTGCTTTATATTATACCTTTTCGCACTGTTAAATTGAAAAAAAAACAAAAACAACCAAAACCAGTAGAACATAATAGATGCAAGGAGATTTTAGCCTGCCCTGTAAGAAATCAAGAAACACTCTTTTCTAGGCTTCTTAAATTAAGACTTTCACCATTAAATCCAGTGATCCACCTCTCACATATAGTATTAACACACAAAAATAAGCAACTAAGCCCTAATCTATTCACCACTAACTATTATGTTTCTGGGTTTTGCTTCCTCCAGGAAAAATCCCGAGATGCAGGTGAATGGACTAATGACTGAAAACAGCTGAGGATAAATACAGAAGACTCACAAATTTGTTATCTGGAGGAAACTGATGGGCAGATATGGCAAAAGCATGGACACCTTGGAAACAAGCCATTTGCTGTAGAGCTGGCTAAGGTCTTCTACTCTACGAGCTGGTAAAACTCAAGCTTGTGCAGTTGCACTTTGGAACAAGAGCTCTGAAGGAGAATTAATTTCTATTTGAAGTGTAAAGACTTTTTTCAGTACCGCAATGTTTTGAAGCCTTTAAAATAAATCAGTGCTTGAAGATTCCCAGCACTTTCCGTAAATAATACAAGTGTGCCTCCTTTTCCTCAGCCAAAACTTCCTTTGCTTTCTCCAAAATGTCAGTTCAACACCCCGCTGCCATTCTCCCCACCAGAAATACTTGCATTTCAGCAGTTCTGCATGGATATAATTTGTAAAGTGCTAGGCAAATAAGCACACTCTGAAATGGGAAATGTTATTGACACGCTACCTGGCACTAAGCTTTCAAACACCAGGAACGTCAGGAGGCCAGATTTGCACATGTCAAGTCCATCACCTTAGGAGGCTTTCAAAGTTTTGCTTTTTGTGACTCTACAAAACGCATCTCTGGAGCCATTATAGGAATTAGTTGGAAAGGGGGGTGGGGGGGGGAAGGAGGAGTGGTTAAGAAAAGCAATACACCCCTATGAGGACATTTAGAAGCATCTGGCTCAGAGATATTAAGAAAGGAAAGAAAAATTAATCATGCCGGCTGGGAAAAAAAAACCCTGGCATCAGCACAGCCACCTTGTCATAAGGCAGATATTAATAACGTGAACCTCCAGGGAACACTCAGACATCTGAAAGATCCACTTGTTGGCTATCGTAGAGCAGGCAGGTTTAACTGATGCCTCTTTGAAACCTTCTGAATCTTACACTAAAACATTGCTTAGGATTTTTTTTTGCAGCAAAATGAAACCCTCAGTGCTAAAGATCAAATATTTACTGCATTTCTCCCTTTTTCCTAGATGGTATCAAAGACAGTGCACAAGGGAGGGCAAGGCACCTTGCTGCTTACAATCCCGTGCTACTGTCCATAGCAGAAAGGAGCAATGCCCAGTAACTGGGTGCAAAAATATCAGATGCTGAAGCTGTGGATATCAGATAATTAAGATGTTGGGAAAAGGAAGACAAAAGGCATCATTTCTGGGGATACCTAGGCACCTCGTTCCAACAGACTTTGACAGCAGTAGGCCCAGTCAGGACCTGTAACTTAGCTGCCCAGTAGCTATGAGAGATACACAAGAGAATTAGAGGTGAAAACTTTGAGTATTTTAAAAAGAAAAGAAGAAAAAAAGATCTTGCTGGAATGGAAGACAACAGGAAAACTGCGCCTGGCCAAGACACTGCAGCAATGGGGGTATGTCCTGATAGCGCGTCTCAAATATAACTCCTCAGGGCTAGAGCAGGTTGTAAAGTTGCTGGCAGCAACACTAACTAGAACTCACATTTTCAAGAGAATTTATTTAGCCAACAAAACATGGCAAGACCTTCCTTTTTTTTCTACCTTGTTACTCCTCCAGAGCTGCAGCAATCTCTCCTGCCTAACACACTGAAAGCAAACATGATAAAGGAACCACTAATCTGCTTATTTGTATTTGGGAAATGAGGAGTGTTGCTAAAAGCACACCAGACACCCTCAACATAATCTTATATGCATTTTCTGATCTCTTGGACCATCTGTGATGAGCTACAACTCCAGATTCACAGGACACACAGATGACTCACTGAAGGGTAGCATCAGCTACAAACTAAGTATCTCAAAGACAAAATGATGATTGAAAAGCACCGGGTTGGATGTTCATATGCTATTTGATGATGCAGAAGATGCTACCAGAGGGGCTAACAAGCAGTCAAGTCAACCAAGATGGGTTGTGGTTGGCAAATCTAGACGGACAATTCCCCAGTTAGAGAATATTGCTCAGATAGTCTCAGTTTAGAAGCAGCAAACTCCTGACATCCTGGTGACCAGTGCTGTGCCAGATGTTTTCAGCTGAGCACAAGGTTGAAAGCATCATCCCTCAAGAAATGCAGTGCCACTATTAGTACCACTGTTTGGTTACATCAGAAGCAATTTTGCAGCTGGATGACTGTGTTTTTAAACCACCCTATCCCAAGAGGAAACATTTTCTGCACTGGGTACAGCTGTGATACATTCCTATGCAAATGAAGCAATTTTCTCTTTTTCTCTGTGAAAAGTCTCCCATTTCTTCCCCATCACTGAATTTATCTCCCAGTGGACTTGATAAAACGCAATACTTGCAGGGTCTTTTTTTAACTGATCACAGAAAGGGACACATTCAGCCCTAAGACACATGCCAGTAAAAGTCCCATTGACTTAACCAGGGAATTCGCATGTTTATCCTTCATCAGAAGTTCTCAGTAATGACATCTTACCATCCTTTAAATCCTCAGTAAGACTACTTCTGCCATGACCCTCTGTGTTACCACTGTCTGGCATTGCTTGGGGAAGCAATGAGCCAAGAATACCATTTTTCTGCTGATCTCTGTTTTGTTCTCTTCCATTCACTCAATCTTTCCATTTGCACTACCTGTTGAACTGCATCTGATGCCAAGATGATCTCTTTGGCGTAGGGATGGTCTTTGCTCTTGCTTGATGCCTTGACTGGCATTTCTACCAGCTACAACAGACAAAATAAACTAGAAGACCTGAGGACAAAATTAAACCTGCCATTATCTATGTGCCATTATACAGGTCTGCCTTGCTCGGTGCATAGAAAGGCACGACAGTCGCATTCACTGCTCACATGCATCTGCGGAGAGAACTGGGCAAAGTAGTGAAAACTTGGGTTTTTAGTAAATGTTTTAAAAGCTTGAAAAGATTTTATTTTCTACTCAAGTTGGGCTTTCTGTTCCTCCAGGCAAAACAAAACATAACAATTTCTGTATGATTTTGTAGTTATTCTTCGGTAAATTCAGAGAGTTTCATATTATAATTTACATTTGCACAAGAGAAACACTCGAGCTGATAAGCAAAAAGAAAATAAAATGATTTAAAACAGGTCTAAAGGAATGCTTCCCATGGTACGCTCTACATAATTTTCAGTTTTAGACTCTTACTGATACACATTTACAATCTGTCTTTATACTGTGGTTTAACCCAAGCAACTGGGCTCCTGTGGCTTAGCTAGTTGTTTCTTACCAGCTGATGAATGCAAACTGACCACATCCACGCTTACCTTTTCCAGCTGAGAAGTAAAATTACTGATTTGAAGTCACCATAGCTCTGAGTTTTTCTGCTGCTGTGAAACATCCAGATCAAAACTGTCCTCATGGTTTAAATTAACCTCTTTTACTTTACAATTAGGACTGGAGGTGAGCGTGTATATGATCTCTTCCCATCATTCAAAACACAAGCACTCGGTTATTAAGCTATGAAAAATTGATCATTTGCAATTGCTGAGCCATAACTTTACAAATCTCTTCTGAGTTTGACCACTGAAATTTAAAGTGCAATGCTCAATTTCATACCACTTCTGAAGCCAAATTACTGTGTAATCTGTGAGCACTGCTTGAAAATATCCCGACAATAGCACCTGGAATAGGGTATCACAGAGAAGGTAACCAGGCAGCTTTTGCAGACCTGGCTTCTTACTTAGATTTCATCTGCACAGTCTGAATGTGAGCAAAACTTGGGTTAAAAAAAAGAAAAAAGAAAAAAAGGGTAAATTGAAATTTCCTGCACACAGGTAACCCTGCCTCTGGCTGAGTCCAAGCATGTGTCAAGGTCTCTCTGTAGCACATTCCAGCCTACTGCTTTCTGAAATACTTCTCTTCCTTCTGTGTTTGAGAAAGACAACCAGTCAAAACCCCTTCCTTACTGTCTTGTTCATTAATCACTATCTTGCTTTGAGGGCCATGCTGAAAAGGAGACATTTCTCATCTGATCACCAAGCCAGGGAAGGAAAACACCTATTGATAGAGCTTCCAACATCTCACACGCACACAAAGCTCATCACTAACCGTGCTCGGCCACTCTGTCAGCAGCAGGGACGCGTGGGGTTTTCTCCAGCATGCAGCTGTATGGCAGGTTGGCCTCAGCAGAGAAGCTGTCCGGAGGTTCAGCCATCTCCAGCCACACAGCTCTATTTCTGTGCCACCCCTCTCCATGGCTCTGCTGCACAGCCACAGCTGCCTGGGGCTCAGGCATCCTATAAACCAGACCTCTGAAACCATCCTGGATAAAAAAACCCTTTAATGCTATTCCCATTCCTTTCCCCTGCCTCACAAAAATACTGCTGCATGTATAGTAAAGGAAGGAAATATCACAGGGGAAAAAAAAAATCAATTAAAAGAAATTTGCAAACCATTGTGTTAGAGCATCTCATTTAGAGCAGCCACTTTTTATCTGTAGGGCAAGTAATTGCAGTACTATCACAGCAGTAACATCATGCATCAGAGAAGGTGACAACATTTTTAGGGGTATTTATTGTAAGCATACTAAATTCAAGACTGTACCCTGCAAATTAATTTTCAAGGGTGACAGAAGTCAGCTGGCTAGAACTGTTATTGCTAATAGCTAGAAAAGACCCACTTAATCACTTTGCATTTTTATTTGCAGAAGATAAAGAAACATTTCTTTCACTAATAGTTTCATGCTTGTTTCATCTCATTTTATCTGGACTGCAAGATCTGTTTAATTTCATTTGATCAGTTTTCTAAGGATCTTAGAACTACCATATTTTTATAATCTTGTTATATCCATGAAATAAAAAAACTATTATTTGCCCCACCATTTCCCAAATGGGAAACCAAGACAGAAAGAAATCAAGTGACTTGTTCAAGGTCATACTGGGATTCTGTAGCAAAACTAGAGAATCAGAAACCTGAACTTGATTCTGAAAATAGCCATAAGGGGAATTTCTTCACTGAATCAATAGGGACTCTACAGATCTGGACATCTACTGCTATGTCTTTTAATAACATGCATAACTGGGAATAACTCAGCTCTGAGTGGACAGATCCTGTTATTTCTCTCAGCTGAAAAAAAGGCAAATTCTCTCACTAATAAAACTAGCCTACCACCATTACCAGATGGGGGGAGCCTGAAGTTTAGCAAAAGCACTTGAAAGTATATCAATTGCTGATTCTGAAATTTCAAATAGCAGGTCTGCATCACAGGTGTGTCTCTATGAAGAGGAAAAAAATGGTAATATTTATATTTTAATTTTTTTCTCCTAAACCCTAGCAGAACCATAATGCAAGCTAAAGGGAAATATCCATCTCAAAGTCCTGTACATTCAGGACATGCGTTATGACATTTTACTGTTAGTTGGTAAACTCTTCAACCCTATGGTATGTCTGGATTTTTCTGTTAGTTTTTATATGCACATGAAATAAATTTCTCAACCTCCCCTCTCCCCCGATAATGGGGAAAACAATAGCTGCCAATGTAGGTTTCTTTTGTCAACTGTTAAGCGTTTAACAGTCTCAGGAACTCTGTTTTGCTCCTGTCCAGGCTGGGCAGGAATGAAGTAGGAGTGCACAAACAATGCAACGGAAACCTGGAGAGGAAAGCCACCAGCTTAAAAGGAGGATGCTGAGGTTGTGCTGTGAATGGGACATGAATGAGGAAAGTAGTACACAGTATAATAGCAAGTAGTATATAGTAACAGTAGTATATAGGAACAGCAATGTCCTGATTCACTACATTCTGTCCATACAAAGCAAATGTCCTGCAGTGGAAAACATGAGGCGTTTTTCAGAGAGTTTCAAAAGGGTGTGAGTGTACAGCAACCATTCATACACACAGAAATATTAGAACCTGAAAGCTGACCAGACAAGGCATTTGACCTCGACCCCTAAACCTAAACAGTGGAGCTAAACAGATCTTCTGAACATTTTTGGCAAGTCAGACATTAACAGATGCTTTAGACTTATGCAGCGTTAATGGGAGGAGTAGGTATGTCAAACTAAGTCACCGGCTGCATCCAAGCTGCGGTTTCCATCTCTCTTCCAAGCTGTGTTGAAGTACATTGGCAGAACAACATCCATCAGGGATGTATCGAATGCTGACCACAGCAGTATTTGTCCTCTGCAAAGAGGATACGAGCAGAACAGTCAAATCTGCATAAACATTACATTAATAACAGACTGGGTGAAGATTGCATTTTAATATTGAACTCCAGTTGAAGTACTTACTTATTTTAAAAAGTTCAGAGAGGCTTCTTCGGTTGCTAGTATTGATGAATATTTCAGTACTCACTCCTAGGGAAGGCTGTGTGTACAATGCAATGCCACAGGTCTCCAGCTAGGACATCATGCTTCATCCCCTGGCTCAGGAGTTAGGGGAACAGTATTGTAGTCAACACCCAAAGTCATGCCATGGCTTGGGTAAGGGCTTGGGAAACCAGCCATCCCTAGCACTTACAAACCCCTACAAACAACACTTTGGAGGTCAGAGCAGAGACACTGACTGCTTTTCTGAAGAACAGGTGAGACCACATCTCTCCTCTGCTCCTTTCTCTCACACTACAAATCTACCTTAATGATTATTTACACTTACCTCTTCCAACCTTCCTCTCTCCTCTTATGTAAACATACTATAAATACAGACTTGGCATAAAGCCCATCAATCTACTGCTCAGCTTCCCCCGATCCTAAAGGTCTTTCTCTGGACAAGCTGTGATTTAGCTCCAAGTTCCTGTAAGCCTGAGCAACTTCTTCCAGCCTCCATCAGCACTAATGTGACACATGCCCTTGTGCTACCGATGAGAGACCTGTACTTTGAGAAACCAAATCCAGATTTCAGCATGACTCACATGGACTTCTTTATGGGTGTCCTTCTGTGGCTCCCATGAGCCCTTTATGGGTTCTTTGGGGTTTTGGAGAGAACACTGACAAAAGTCACCCTACACTGTACATGCCATAGGACTGCCCTGAACAAGACCAAGACCTCTGGCCAGTGTCAGATAATCCGTCACTATAAGCTACTTGTATCCAAGCCAGATATTTATTGCTATTGATCTGCCTGGTCCCAGCGAAAGACTTTTGTTCTCCCAACCCGGGACTTTGACCTCAATTAAGTTATGAATTTCAATCCGATAGACTGCTCCACTTACCCTGCTGCTCTCCCTGACTGGATTAATTAGAATTAGCTAGGCTGGGAGTCACCCCGAGTGCCTCATGGATCATGTTATTTTAATAATAAATAAAGAGACAGCAGCAGCATACAAGGAAGGATTTTGAAAGATTGTTCATCCAAGAGCATCATTCAGAACCTGCCAATACTAATTTCTCTGAGTTTGATTACCTCATTTACTTCTTTTTATTTCTATTAATTAATTGAGTTTTATCCCCCATTACTTCAGCTCCCCAAATGTGCCCTTCCTATAAAGGAACCAGACACACACTTTGCTGTTACAAAGTTTTATTACTGCAGCTCATCAAAAGTACAGTTAGCAGGAATGGAATGGTCATTAAGCATTTAATAATCTAATAGTGCTGAGAAAATATATATATAATTGGGGAGGGCGAAAGGAAAGGAGAGGGACAAGGCACCCCTGTCTATTGGCTCTTTATACAGATAGTTAACTGGCTGGTGGACAAAACTGAGCGTCTTCAAGAAGGTAACATCTAACACTACAGAAAATGCATACATCCATCAGGGTATTTTCTGACATCACAATAATACCTTTGGAACAAGCCTAAACCAGGTTGAATACCAAAGAAATTTGATTGGCAAGGGGAAGTTTCTGAACTAGTGAGTTGGGGCCTGATAGCTACATTATCCTTATTACTTCTCTTTCCCTATAAAAGCAATTACATACTTGAAGATGTCGAGCTGCCCAGGACTGTACTGAAATGGATTGTTTCAGCCAGCCATGTCACAGACATACTACAGAGTTATTGACCCATAAATGAACACTTATTTGTCATGCTCATTTTAATGTTTAATTGGCTGGAACAGCAGAAATGGATTTAGTTGATGGAAGTTTACCAATTCTTCCAACGCTGGTACCCAGCTTGCAGATGGCCAACTCCTAACCCGAGAACAAATGCGGCAGACAACTTCAACACACCTTCTACCTTCATGTAAGTTCAGGCCTTCATTTTATAAGAAACCCTTCTCAGGACAGGGAGGTTTACTCCAGCCAAGCTGAACCTTGTCATAAGAGGACAGAAGACCCATTTAAACACAGAATGTCTAAGTTGGGACAGCCAACTGGTCTGTTAGATAAACTAGAAAGTTACTCCAGGATAGGATTTTTACTTGTGTTGCTGCAAAATGGAGCAACTGAGCAGTCTCTCTGTGAGAGGCAGAAGGAGGATGGCACCAGCCTTTGTTTCCCTATGCAGGCAAGCACTGCCGAGGCTTCTGTTGCCCCTCACACCAGCAGGGAAGCCTGTCACGTGGATTTCCAAAAGCCTTTTGATACACACTCTCACCAAAGGCACTTGATACTAGTGATACTGTCACAGAGCAAGAGGGAAGGTCTTTGTACTGCTTGATAACCAATTACAAAAGTAAAGATTGAATAGGAATAAACAACCAGCTTGCACAATTGCTGGTGATTGCTCGAGTCTCTGAGGGATCTATGCAAAGGCTGTGTTGTTCAACTCACACAAATGAACAGGGAAAGCAGGCTGAGAGCGAAGCACCCAAGTTTGTTAAACCAAAAGCTGACTGTAAAATGCTACACAAGGTTCTCGGAGTGACAGGGTGAAAAAACTGCAGATGAAATGCAGTTCTAATAAACATCAAGTAACACACTTGCGAAAAAACAATCTTCAGTCTAAATCCACAGTGATGGGCTCTGAACTAAGTATTACCTCTGCAGAAACAGATCATGAGTTATTACAGACAGCTCTACTATAACACCAGCTTGGTATTCAATGACAGTTAATAAAAGGCAAACAACAAGGAAGCATTTAAAGAAAAAGAGGAAATAAGAAAATATCATTATACTGCTTCATTAAACTTCATATTGCCCTTACAGCTTGGGCACTGAGAGAAGTGCTGCTCCCCTCATATGAAAGGAAAGAAAGAAGAACTAGAAATGATTCAAAAAATGACAAGGAGCAAAGTTAGCGAGCAGCTTCCAAATGGGGTAGGATTAAATAGATTAAACTCCTCAGTCTGAAAAAGAAGTGATCAAGGGGAATCAAGGAGGCCAATAAAGTCAAAAGCAGGACAGAGAAGGTAACTGGGGGAACAATTACTGTTTCTCATTACGCAAGAACGATGGGCTCTCACATGAAATGATCGTGGCAAGTGCAAAGCAAATGCACAGTTAAACTACAGAACTCCCACTGGCATAAAAGGTTGGGAATCCAAAGAGGGATGAGAGAAATTTATCAAAGAACAATCCAGGAGCGCAAAGATAATACCAATGGTTCAGGAAGCCTCCAAGCCTCAGACTCTGGGAAAATATATTAAATTATCACTGTATGCTTACCCTACTCTGTCCCCTAAGCATTCACTCTTCCCTGCCACTGGAGACATAATACTGAGCTAGAAAGACTCCTGCACTGACAGGTATTCTTGTGGATGCAGAAGCAAGATGTACAAGTTGAGACAGGAACCTCCTAAATTAGCTTTGCTGTTTTGAGTGCCATTTTGCCACTTACAGTCCGTGGAGCCAAGAAACAGACACGATCATCAAAAATCTTATTTAAAATCTAAACAAAATAAGCATAAAGAGTTACTCTTCCAACATCTAAAGTGTTAGAACAATCTTATTTAGGAAAAACTAACAAGAGTACTTTGCACCAAAGACTGCAAATTCAAGATGTCCCAATGGTGCACTCAGCACTGTTTTTTTAAATTGTTTTTTTGTTTTGTGGGGGATTGTTTAGTTTTGGTTTTTAGGCCAAACTGGAAGACACAACTGCTGACAACAGATGAATACAAAATCCATTTGGAAAGTAAAACTAGACTTTCTCATATTGAAAAGTCCTCAGGGAGAAGGTGAGTGGCAGAATTTAACTCGTCAAAACAGGGAAAGCTTTTTCAAGAAGCTGAACACAAGAAAAGATGTTCTAGGAGCCATCTTTCCTGAGCAAAGAGTAGCTGATTGCTTGGCAAAGGTGGTTCCTCTGGCAGTGAGAGGTGACGCCAAGGCTATAGGAAATGAAGCAAGGCTAGAGACCATTCCTATGGTGATGCATGCGCCTGAAAAACCAGCTTGGCTACCAGTGGTATCCTGTTTGCGCAGTTAACCAAACACCTTAATGAGGGGCTAAAACATTTCCAACAATGACTTCACAAATTACAGGTGTTTTAACATGTGCTTATTTCAAAGATGACCCCAAGATCAAGAGACAAAGGGGCATGGGACCATCCCACGTCCTCACAGGGAGGGATTCAAGGTAAGGCTCTTTCCTGCCTCTTTAAAAACATATACAGTAGGGAGTAAGATACCTGTTCCTCCTCTGCACCAGAACACATGACACCATCATGGTGCCACCTGCACTGACCTCTAAGCTCACTTCTGCTGGCCTCTGTCTACTGCAAGCATTGGCAGAGACTGCAGCCATTATACCACAAAATAGCCATGCTGGTCAAGCATGGAAACAGGCACAAGGCTCCCTGATGCAGAGGATGGTCACACTCCCTGGGCTGAAACGATGTGCCTAGTGCCAGACTACATTCCTCCTGCACCAGCACTGGCCATGGAAACTGCCTTCTCCCTCTGCATAACGCAGCCCTCAATACAAGGTGATGCCCACAAGCCATGCAACCTCACAGCAATCCACTAAAATGTGCTGCTGCCCTCCATCCCCAGCTTTAAACCCCGCATTTTGATTACCCTGAAAGCAGTTTTAGAGTTCGAAGGTAAAGCAACAGAGACCACTGCAATTTTTTCCAGAAGCAGCTCTTGATTTCACTTTTCAAACACTGTTTTTGCATGTAGGTGTTGAAAGGACCATGTGGATGGACCCTGAAATCACTGCTGGAACAACACAGAAGCCCGCAGTTGCATTCTCGGCTGGTGAGCCTGCTTTGCAGGCAATGCTGCACGCGTACTGCCTGAGCAAGGATGCCAACTGCTTTGCTGTACCAGCAATGAAGCAATGATTCATGTGTCTACAGGGAGCAGAAGAAACAAAGGCTGTACATCTCAAGCTGCAAGATGGGAAGAAACAATGCAAAATAGTCCAGCCTGCACAAGCAGAAGGAAACATCTCATCATCTGTACAACCTACAGTTTGTCTTGCTGAGGCTTGAAGTGTCTTCAGAAGCTGAAGAGCAAACCAGGGATAAATCTCTGCATCTCCCAGCGTATATTTAGAGTTGCAAATATTTTGCAAATGTTTCTGCTGAAAGGGACTTTTCTCCCAGTAGGTAAAATCGGCATCTGCTGAGTGGTGACCATTTAACATTCAACCTGCTGCCAATCCACATTCCATAGAGAGACCCGCAGGAGAGACATGGAGCTGTGCCACTTCTAATAACTGTGTGACTGGCACCATGTCAATGCTTTAATGTAGAAAGCTACCCCTGTCACTAAGCAGATCTCTCCTTTCTTTTGGCTAATGGCTTTCACACCCATTGGCAACAATGTCAAGACTAAAGGGGTATGAGCCTCCAGAGTCTTCTCAGATCTGCTTGGCAAAGCTGACTACAGAAATATCCAGACAGGCATTGGGGGGTATAAGGAAAGAAGGAAACTATTCTGGTTAATAATTCTGTTCTCATTGCTTTGCTTTTCATCTTTGTTTAGTGTCTCTGTCCAATTGCCACTGTACCTTCCTACGACAGCAACGGTCAATTCAGTAGTACCTGTGGTGTCCTTTGCTTGCTGTAAGCATAACTATGCCAAACCCTCTGCAGCAATCATCAGATCCAGGACAGGGTCCCTCCTGGCTTTATGAGCCAGACTTTTAGTATATTTAGGGGGAAATTTATACTAGGGACATTAACTGCAAGGGCACAAGGCTCAGACATTTTCCTTTTTAATCTCAGCCAGGTTTAGAGAATGGTCATAGCAGCAGAGTACTCTGGCAGCTGGCATACTACCTACAAGTATGTTTGCACCTATCAGCTTGCAGAAAAGGTGGCAGGCCGCATGGACACACACACATATTCACTGGGGAGGGGTAAAGCTGTGTAGATACACCCCGTGGCCTTCGGTCCTCGGTCAGAACTGTCAAGACGCCTACACTGAGTTCCTCAACATCTCCCTGCAGATACAGAAAAATGAGGGCATGACCTATATTTGGTGCAGGTGGCAGGGAAGGGATGCATGTTTGCTGAGACCAGCTTCATTTTTAAATGTCTACACAATGCCTCCAATACAAGGCCCATGCAGAGACTGAAGCAATTTGTATTCTTGCTGTGAAATCCAAATGAACAAGACTGAAAAGAAGAAAACAGGCAGTGAGAGCAGGCAAGCAGGCCTGACTTCTCCTTGCTTCTTTTTATCCTGTACAGACACAATCCTTTTAAGAGTCAGGCAGGCAAACAGAAAAACCATACAAATAAAACAAAAACAACAGACCACGAATCTTAGCAACCTTCGACATATCCATAATTTCTACTTCATTTTTAGCTAATGGTGGAAATTAGTCTTTGGATAGTTGATAAAAATCAACCTGTCTCTGCTGGGTTAGTACCATGATCTGTGGCCCAGCAACTACTTCTAGTACAATTGATTTTCCTTTTTGGCAACCAATAGGCCAGTCAATAATAATGTTGTTTGAGAAGGATTGAGTCATGAGGGAGATGAACCCTCCCTGCCATTTATTATGTTTGTATTGTCTTCATCTGAAAAGATTTTTTTTCTCCAGTGAGAGTGAGTGAAAGTATTACAAGGGGACGGCTACTCCATGTCTCTGTCTCCAGAAGCCCTCTGACTCACAAGTGTGTTAGCATGCAAATAGAGAGGAGGGAAGCAGCTGACTGCTAGAGGTGCGTGGCAGAGGACTAGGAAAAAAGACAAGCTGGGGAGGCAACCATACTCCTCCTGCTACTCTAGATGTCTTTTTGGAAAAAAAAAAAGAAAAAAAAATCCAGGTAACTCAAAATCACATGCTAACAAGCATGATTTCAGACAGGTGTGCAAGCCTTGCATGAATTGGTACAAGATATGGATATAACATTGGCACCAAAGAACAACCAACTCTCTGCAGACAGCACAGACATTAGATGCTTTTCACTGGACTTACTAGTGTATATGAATGAGTAAAATAAAATCCACATATACTAGCAACAGATTTCCTAACCTGATGATTTTCAGTTTTGGTTCTCAAGTTTCCTTTTCAAACCCCTGTGGGTCCATGGGTGACCATTGAAAACCTGCTGACAAGCAGTTTAAAGTCTCAGTACACTGATCCGCACCTTTACCAGTAAAGGTTACTAAATAAAAACTGAAGATCAATTATAGCTTTTTTCATCCTTGTAGTTGTAATTATAGTAAAATTTTAGCATACACAAATGATTACTATAACATTGATAAGCCTATTAATAGAACTGCACAATGATGTAGTTTAAAAAACATAAAGTAAAGCTTAGATACAATTTTAACTCAGCTGTTCTACCACAGATATGTACACAGCCTTTAATTACCCTGTGTGTCATGTGATGCAGTTCCACTTACAACTAACAATATTTATTTTAAGACTTGTTCACATGGCCAGATAGGCTTGAAAAGCTTTTTCAGAGTAAGCTGATCTGTAGCAACAACTCCAGGGTAGCTCCCTAAGCATTCCCAAGGGCATACCCCAAACACACATTGTTATTTTGGAGTAAAGCATACCCACAAATGGAATAAAGTACAGCCACAGCAAGTCCAGGAGGAGAGTCTATGGTCTACCATTTTGTTACAAATGAGAGATGCTCTTTGTCCTTCTCTCTCTCATTGGACAATTACTGTACCACAATACCCTTCACCTTTCTTAAAACAGCACTAGTAATTTGTATATCTGCAATGCTCGCTGCATAGGATGAGCAATCACATGGGGCCTTTCCACCAGAGCAGAATCCTCCTTTTCAAGCCGCCTTAGTTGCCTTGCTCTTGCAGGAGGAGGTGACTAGACTTAGACCCTGTCCCAAGAGCACTCTTCCACCTAATAGCACTGAAGTAGTGCACTGTGCCTAAACGTCGCCCTAAATACAATAAAGGAGCTCCTGTGAAAGCTGGTGGAGTAGCATCTCACATCCAGGAGCGGAGCCGAGTTCTGCTGTCTCCTCCACACTGGCACTGCACCACCAGATACAACTGAGGACAAATAAAGTCTCTGACCAGGCCAGCTTGCTGCTCCTGGCATATGGAACACAGAGGATGCCATGGCACATGGAACACAGAGGATGCCATGGCACAACTGCAGGGGAGCACGAAGCTGGGGTGCAATTCTGTGTGGCTTGCATTCAGTGCCTCCCCTGGCCCCAGAAAAGCTTAGGTTAGAGAAACCATTGCAAGGAAAAACTCTCCCCATAGGGGAAAAAGGTTTTCTTTTGTTGCTCATCCTCTGCAAGGAAAACTTATTCCTGTCTTCATATATTTTAAAACTAGAAATGGATATTATAAACACATTGCTGAGCTCCTTCATAACTGTTATGAATATACTCCCCTTCCTTTCACTTCCATCACTCAATTAAAAGCCTGTTTTTTAGGCAAACAGTTCCAGTGGAAGGAGGCTGTTTTCAGACCGAGCTCCTCCCAGTATTTCCAGCAGAGCTTCAAAATACCATACTACCACCCACTTTGAAATGGCCTCTGGCTCTGATGATTCAGGTAATTCAATTACACAAATGTCCCTTTTCAAAAAAGTAGAGAAGCCTGTTGCCTTTCTGTGTCCCCTTCAAATGTGCTATTAGAGCTAATTATAAACAATCAGAGAACTCAATGGCTGCAGCTTTTCAGTGACCCTTTTGAAACTGCAGTACCACTGTTTAAAAAAAAAGCACAGGCGCTGGACCACTGTAGTCCAGGAGTGTGTGGTTACTCCCAGAATTAAAGCAGTTTTGAGCATGCTACAGGAATGAGCAGAGCCAGGAGACCTCTCCTCCTGCTCCAAAGCTGTTTATCAACAAAGAGCAGTAAGTTGACTCCTGCAGAGCCTCTTGATCCAGCGACTGCAAGTACTTTGACAATAGATAGTACAAAAATAATTAAAGTAAGGCAGCAAAAAGTGACTAAGGCACACCTACAGGCACAGTGAACTGGTATGACTTGCTCCAGGTCACCTAGTAGAGCACTACTCCACTGTCTGCATAGGGCAGCTAAATCCTTTAGCACACTCCAAAACAGCCAAGATGGAAGAGCATTTATTAAAAAGGTAATGGAAGAGAGTATAAATCTGTCATGCTGTTTGACCAACTTTTTAGAAGCATACTAAAACACAGGCAATTTAAAAAAATAAATTGGTCTAAAACATTTCTCTCTCACTGCCTGCTCAAAACCCCCATAATCCCTAATTTATTCTTTACCTCTTATGCTGCCTGCATGCAAGTACTGCTGCAAATTGAAGAAGACAGAAAAACACCTGAAGACCTGAGCAGCAGGTGGAAATAGCAGATGTTACTTGCATGCTGGGCTCTGGTAGAGGTGCTGCATGCAGCCTGCCAGGGGAACCTCTACTGAGAACACATTGCTCTAAAATAATAGCATCACTGATTCAAGTCACCAGAGATTCCCTTACGCTTAACCCACTGTTCTTTATAGCCTACGCATTAACTGATAGTGCATTTGGTAATGTATAATAGCAGGCATTGCAGTGTTTATAGCCTGTTAGGAAGCCAGAGTTTTTCGCTCTCCCTTTTTCTTCAGGTTGCTCTTAAAATTCCTTCTGCTCTTGCTTTGGATGTGAATTCTTACAGGGTAAAGGTCAAAATAAAAAAAAAGAGAAATAAACATTAGGTCACAAAGTCTTGAAATGTTATTGCAATTTATATATGGCTGAGAATAAAAATGTGTCTGCCTTCCCTGGGAACACACCTACGTGTGAACAGAGACCTTTATAAAAAATTCTCCTTTATTACCTTGGTGGGGGGAAAAAAATATTCAAAGATTGATTTTCTTTTTATGGCTATTATTAACCTTTTGTTACTGGCCAAAAATAATCTGGTTAGAAAATGTGCAATACATCAAAAAGAAAAAAGGAGAAGAAGAATCTAACAGAAAATTAATGCTCAGGGAAAAATAAGATGACTCTCCCTTCAGCCTTTTCTTCTAAGAGTCAGACTTTACCTCCAAAGAAATGATACAAGCGTCAAAGAGAAGTGACTTTTCAGACTGCTGTGCTGGTACAGTGTCCCAGCCAGAACCATCTCCCTGGCTGCCAGGGCAAAGGGGATGGGCAGGTGTCATTATCTGACTCCTCCCTGATTTCAAGGCAAAGCTGTTCCCGTATGTATCCAACAGGTCACTCACCAGCTCTCCCTGAAAGGACACGGTCTAGTCTGACGGAGGGCATGCAAAGCCCCCCATTTGTACTGGCTCCACTGCCCCTCTTCTACGTAAGGAAAAACCTCCTATAAAATCCATCACAACTGAAATCCCCAAGGTCTAAGCATGAAGATACGTCCCTCACCATGTGGTGGGTTGACCATGGCTGAACGCCAGGTGCCCACCAAAGCCGTTCTATCACACCCCCTCCCCTTCACTGGACAGGGGAGAGAAAAAAAAATATAAAAGGGCTTGTGAGTCGAGATAAGGACAGGAGAGATTGTTCACTAATCACCATCACAGGCAAAACAGACTCAGCTTGGGGAAATTAACTCAATTTATTACAAATCAAAACGGAGTAGGGTAATGAGAAATAAAACCAGATCTCACAACA
>JANZLQ010000095.1:33214745-33227667 GCA_026212715.1 Elanus axillaris
CGGCTGGTATTGGCTCTGTCAGACAAAGGGGAAGCTTCCAGCAGCTTCTCACAGAAGCCACCCCTGTAACCCCCCTCCTGCTACCAAAACCTTGCCACAGAAACCCAATACACACCAGCTACGGCAGAGCGACACTTCCTAACACCCATCCCACCTGCCATTCTGCCCAGACAAGGGCAAGAAATAATTTTTTTGCAATGATTTCTCGTGTACATAAATACCAACACAGCTATTTGTAGCCTGTGAATACCGCAGGTTTGCTCACAAGCCTTCAGATTGCAACTGTGCGTAAGGTCCACCTCTTAAAAATTCTTGAAGCATTTATCGCAAGGCTGCTTAAGATCTCACTGGTAAGAGCTAGCAGATTTGTCAGCAGAGGTGTATCTATGTCCAAACTGGGCAGGAGAGCAAAGCCAATAAGTGCCATGCTGATAAAGAGCAGTCAATCATAATTTGACAGAAATACATTGGACAATTATTTCCAAACATGATCGCATTTACAGAGGTCAGCCTTCAATTACAACAAGCAGACAAAACTAGGAGCGTTGACTCGTGAGCATAGGCAGACTCAAGCTGGCTAGCTGGAATGAACACTTGCAAAGCAGTTGCTGAACCAGTGCAGTTCACAGCTTGGTCTATTAAGGTATGCTAAAACTACTGCTAGTTAAGCTCAGACATGTAGGCTGCAAACTGCAGTGGCTAAAAAGCTGCTTTATGTTCAGTTAAATCAAATTGTGCTAGAAATGACGACTCCCAAGGGGGTGAGGTGGGTATATGGGGATGGAAATGGCATAAGCCATTTGACTTTGCCCTCAGTCAGCACTGAGATCCTACTCTAGCTGCCACGTGCCCACCACATCATGACCTGAAGCAACACCTACACCTGCGGCGTGCTTTGCCAAAAACAGGCATTTATCGGATGCTTTTCTGCTAAGCAAAGTGGGATTCTCTTCCATTAGTCCACAAAGATCTGCTGAGAGTGTAGTGTTACAAAAAATACACTGGAGAATGCACTTGAAGGAGGAAGCCACCAAACACCTCATATGCAGGAAATACCTCTTGCCATCAGTACCACGAGTCACACTGGAAGCCACAGCCAGGTGATCAAAAACTTTAGTGCAGAGAAAAGTTTCAACAGGAACTGAAAAAGGCCGCTTATGACTATGTGTTTCACACAACCAAATTCTGTTATTTTTTCCAGGTTACCTTTTTGGATGTTCTTCTCCATGGTAAGTGCCCTGAGAGAACTTGCTATGGAGTTTTGGAACAATTCAGTTTCCTGTGAAACATTTGGTCAGGAGGCTACATAACACGTCAATCAAATTCAACTTTTCATTCCTTTCTTACCTGGCTGTTAACGTCAGCAGCATGCTGTAACAGTACTGAAACCAGTTCCTTATGTCCTCTGTCGCACGCCCAATGGAGCAGAGCCCGGCCCTGCAACATCCAGGCAAAAATTAACAAAGCCAGCCAGAAAAAAACCAGAGAACCACAGTCTTGCTATTGAGTACCAATAACAAAATTAACACAGACTTTTTAAAAAAACCTACGCTAATGTTAGTATATAACATACTATCATTTCTGATTTGGACTTAACAGAATAATGCTAGAAATGTTAAAAGTGACACATAGTTGAATTTTTCATTAATTTAGCATCAAACCCACAAGCCAGCAAAAAATTTAGAAGGGAAAAGCAGCAAAGCATGAAAGGCAGGAGCCATGACGTGATTTGTTTTCCTATAGAGATTTGGGATTTTGACAGCTCTGACTTTCTGGGAGCAATGACTTACACAGTAAGGGTAAGAGTAAGATTTTCAACGCTGCCTACCCCACCTAGACGCCAAGTCCCCAAAAGCTCATTCCTCTGGCAGGTCTGAAACACTGAAACCCACCAGCCCTGCACTGCTGCAACAGAAGATGAAAACTGGGTGTCTGGGCAGGCATCACCCGCAACCGTCCGCCTCTTAGCTCTGCAACACAGGCTGCTGCATCCATGCCTCCAGCCCCTTCCAAACCTCCACAGTTTTCTTCCCATCCCCTTTCTACAAGTCTCTGCACACCTGCAGTCTCCCAGCATGTCTCTGCTACCACGGGAGGGGAGAAATGGAAGTTATGATCTTTCTGCCTGTCAAGAACATGGGAAGTGGCACAGGACCCCTCTGAGGGCTGACATGCACATCTGAAAATGTAGCTGGCCTCAGAAAGGGCTACGGATGTACTGAAGCGAAGCCAAGCTTTTGGGGTTGGGTTCATGGGTGCTGCTCTGATTCTGGGCTGGTACAGCTAAGCCTGTGAAAGGTAATGCTTCTTTTTGCAACAGGACATCACAGCAGAGCCGTGATACAGTCTCACACATTTTAACAGCCCTGCGCTGAGGCTGGAGTGCTTATCTTCTTATAACGCAAAACCGCATGCAAAGCAGTAACAGAGCCTTTTGACAAGCAGCTCTAAGACATTTTCTGTGAATTACAGAAGATTTTATATATTGGTAACTCCAAAGAGAAAGGTAGCTCAAAGTAGTTTGAGATGGAAGGTTTTCTTCTTTGTTTACTATGTACAATTAGTAAATTAGATTTGATTTTAGTATCAGTATTTCCTGATTTAGGACAGCATGTGGCACACATGTAGGGGGTTTCTTTGGAAATCACCCTGCAGATAACCAAGAAATCATCCCCCAAGCAGTGACACCATCAGACTGACCTGCATTTTCCAGTATGCTACAGAAAACAGTCAGACCTTCACAGATGAAATCAGTTAAATTACCCCACGGCTGGTTATAAATCTCTCAGCAGAGCAGTGGGGAACAAGGTGAGCAACTCATTTATCTGCTAATGGGAACTGTGAGCCAAATTTCCCAACCATGGTGCCAAAAGAGCAGGAGGGGCAGAAGACACCTGCAACTGAAGCTCACGCTGCTTCTGCTGGATATTCCTGCACAGGGCAGCAGAGGTAGAACATGATTTTGAGTAAGGAAATGTGATCTCAGACACAAGGCACTGAGCTTTTTAACACACTTTTTGACCCAGCAATTAATTAATTTTTGTAACACATAATTTTAATGTTATACCAATTAACCTTGAATTAGAATGAATTTTCTGACAATGACTTTCTATGGAAGCACTGATGACATCTGTGGGCTGTTTAATGATTAATATTCTTGCACTCAACACCACTATCAAAGTCTAAGAGGGGGAAAGAGTACAATTTAAAACAACTGGTAAACATGGAAAGATCTTTAAGTCATGTTTAGCACCCTTAACTCATCTCTGGAGTGGTAATTACTTAAGATTTAGGATTTCAGTTGGAAAAATACCAACTTTTTTTGTGCCACAGATGTCCGTTTCAAAAGAAAGAAGCACTATCTGCAATATGCACAATAGCAATATACACTTCAACAGATTATTTCAGTTTCTTTATATATATGTGCAGATGAGTAATATTGTAATTACACAAGTGTAATTATTGTGCAATTACATGAAAAAATAAGGCATTTCTATCTTTTATATAAAAATCTACGTTACAGATTAGTGGCTATAATATTTTAGTTTGCATTTGTCTCTGGACAAGCAGAATCTAATTTTATTGGTGCTGAACTTGGCTGAAGCCAATAAAGGAAAACCAACAGTTCGGGAGAGACAGTGCTGCCAATTCTGTCAACTCAGGGGTACTGCAGCACTGTGTAACTGGTCCCTTCCCATGACACTAGAAAGCTGTTTCTGCTGCAAGTGTTGCTTTTTGAACAAGATAAGAAACTGAAGCCTGATCATCTATAGTCATTAAAAATCTCCTTGTGCTATTTGCAGGAGTATGGATTTCAAGTCTTGGGCCAATTCCACTTTGGGTAATTACACTCTGCTTACCTATATATTTTCTCTGCAATTCTAAATGGATACAATATTTTCCAATTAGTGCCTTAAATGGCTCTGCATTGTAATTGTGCACTATTAAAAAGCTGACACGTTCCACCTGAGAAATGTCTGCATTCTTGCAGCATGCTGTGCCCTAAACACAGGGTGTAAGGGACTTTGGAGACCTTCTGTGCAAGAGAAGAATACCTGCAGAAGAATCTCAACCTATTTATTGTATAACAAATAGCATTACTAAGAAACTTGTATTTAAAACAAGATAATGTTCACTACTGTTTGCATAGTATCAGGCAAATTGAACACTCAGGAGTTCTAGCTAATGTACTTAGGCAGCTATACAGCTACAAAGTCCACTTGTTTCCCATGTCTTCCTTAAAACAAACCTTAGTGATAAGACAAACTTAAACTGAATGTACAATCCAACTCTTTGTATAGCATGGATATCACCTATGCATGCAGAAAAATTCTTTAGTCCGCAAA
This sequence comes from Elanus axillaris, assembly GCA_026212715.1. Lineage (NCBI taxonomy): Eukaryota > Metazoa > Chordata > Aves > Accipitriformes > Accipitridae > Elanus > Elanus axillaris. Next base: position 33,219,092 of record JANZLQ010000095.1, read on the forward strand.
GCTGCTGCTTTATGTCAGTATATAACATATTTGTATGTTTAAATAACATGGCAGAAATCTTAAAAGCCACAGATTGAGCCTTCCCAAAACACTTCCCATATGACTACTTCATTAAGCAGTGAGAGACTCAAAGCAACACAAATAGTTTCATATAGGAAAGCACTGCAGTAGTGAGGTCTTGAGTAAATGCAATCAGACATCAAGGTACCCCTTCCATGCAATTCAAACACAGAGCAGTTGTTGCAGAAGTTACTTGAGAGGATGCATTTTCCCCTGCCTTTGAAGTATTTAATAAAAAAAGCATAAAAATAGCCCCAGTGCACTAACCCTGTCTCTTAAATCTTCTGTGCTTTGCTTGGATAACTGCTGCCAGCTTGGCCAGCTTCGCAGCAGTTTCTCAAGCCAACAGCACATCAATTTTGCTCAGCTCCAAGTCACAGGGTGTTCACAAACAAAGCACAGGACAGGGATTCGTCTCAGATATACTGAGTCTCAGCAGACAAACGGATGGGAATGATTTTCACATCAATTAGCCAGTGCGGAGAAAGAAGAGAACAAAGCCAAACTGAATGGATGTGCTACAATATTAAGCTATACTTCTAGGCACAATGTTTGCAGCTGTAATGGCTGTATAGCAATGAGAGCCACTCTAACTTGCGGCAAGTGTTTTATTACCAGTAATTAAGAAGAGATATATACAGAACGGCTGCATCCCTGCCCCATGATAGCAAAAACAGTGAATGGAAGGGCCATTGTTGCAATTATAGAGGTAAACTTCAGCTTTGATTGAGAAGTCAATCACTTTCAGAGCTCTGAAACATTTGGGGAAGTTTTTCTAATGGAAATAAACCTGTAAATCCAGAAGTATGTGAACCTTCTTCAATCCATTTTTTCCCCCTGTCCTTTCCTTGGCAAGCTGGCATCAATTTGGCATTTGCTGTCTCAAAAGCACGAGGATCAGGGGACTAAGCGAGCATCATTTCAGATGCCTTTCATTAAAGCTTTGGCAAGGGCTTAAATACTGCACACAGGTAACATGTTTGTTTACTGGGATTTCTCCAACAATGAAAAAAAAATTATCTATCGACAACCTCCACAGCCCTTGGCACAAATTACAAAAGCAACTCATCCATGCCTTTGAGCAGTTTCTGGTTTGTTAAAAGTTGAAGAAATACTGTTCTCAAAAAGGCAGCAAGCAATCCACGCTACCAGGATGTGCCTGTGGCAACTGTGGCAACTTCACAGCCACAGTCTTTATCTTATTTCATTAGTCCTGCTGACACAGGCAAGAGAAACGGGTTGTTTCAGTCTGTGCTACTTTTTCTAAGTGAATGCAATCTATTCTGTTGAACTCTGGGCAATTTAGATGCAGTAAATGGAAGCTTGTACATTATTACTGTCATTAGATTCTTTGTTTAATTCTAAATTGAAGTTTATTATATCCGAACTGTTAGCAGGTAACCTGGCTTGAGTGCTGTACATGAAGATCTTTATTTCTTGTGTGGAGAAGACCACTTAGGCTTTGAAAGTTGCCAAGTGCATCTGTCTAAGTCCCAGAGACTTCTACTGCCCTTTCTGAAATCCTTTTGCTTCAAGTTAAGTTGGGTTGTCCTCATTTTACATTTTTATTCTTTATTTCTTTTCTCTTTTTGCTAACTTATTTCAGGTTTGCACAAAATGAGGGGATACAATTAGATACAGTACTAACACAGCACACAGAAATAAAATCTGAACGCCTTACAATCTCAGTCAAGTCTTTATTGTAAAAGGAAAGGTTGAGCCTAGCATCTTTGCAGTTTAGCACAAGACTGGAGCTTCAGTAGATTTTGTTTCATAATAAGTTAACTCTTTGTATGTACTCCTGCTGCCATTTTAAATTTATATGCATTTAAATCAAAGGACTGACAGCATGAGTTATATTCAGAGGGCTAGGAGAAGCATCTTTTGGATATGGCAGAATGTATTTATACAGTAACACTAGAACAGTTAATAAAAATGACAAGATTATGCTTGCATACACTTCACTCTACCAAAGACTTGGTCTGGCTTATCTCTAGTCTAAAATGGGTTCTAAAGCTACAATCAACCTATATGATATTGCAAAATAAGCTACGCTCCAGATGGTGAAGAACACATTTGGATAACATTGGTAATGGTTTCAGCTCTTAACATAATATGAAATAAATATTTCTTTCAGATTCTTCTTTTTTATATGGTTTTGCTTTTTTGGTTTTTTTTTTTGTTTGTTTTTGGACCAGTTAGAGTCAAGCCTAAGGAAGCTAGCACTTGGCAAAAAAGAAAAAAAAAAAAAAAGCTTCTTACTTCCCTGTTTGAGCATTTGCTGGGGTAAGCCAAAATCCCTGAGGCTGTGAGAATTTAATCTCTGGGGGAATTTTGCACCAATGGGAATCTTCTCATGAGCTCTTCACAGGTGTGGCAGGGTTTTCAGCTCCTGTGTGTGCTGAAGCAATTCCATACTCAGCAATAGTCATGTGTTAATATGCATTGGTTCAGAAGTAGATCTTCTTTCACATCAGAGACTCATGGATAATTCCCAAAAGAGGATGTCACCTGGCAGTTTTCAGATCTGGCTCTAAACATTTATGCGTTTAGAGCACAAAAGTATTTCAGCCATTTTTCACCAAATATTTTGATTTAAAAAAAAAAACACAACAAAATCACTTTGGCTGAAAAAAAGCACATTTGTTGCTTGAACACAAAGGAAGTTATGAGCTTTTGAACCTGCTAACTATGAAAGAGCATCTTGCCAGTGGAAATGAAGCAATTCTAACATGATGTTATTATTATATATTTATTGCATGTATATGATCCCAAAAATGAGCTTTTATTAATGAAAGGACTCCAGCCGTGTTCTGTGGGACTGCCTTGGACATTTACTTCTGTAATGTGTGATTGGCAGAAGGAGGGAGGGAGCTCAGTAATGGTGCTGTTGCAGTGACTGTGTGGCACATGACAGTTTCAGTTCATTGAATTTATGATGTGAAATTCCAACCCTGATCGTGAACACCCTCCCTCCTCTCATCTGAAAATTAATTCACATGAATTCCTGATTAATAATAAAAGGCTCTGCCATCAGCATTCAGAGCCCCAGCCGGGGCTGTCATGGCTCAGAGGGCAGAAATCTGCTTAGAGCTACAGGAGAACCCAACTGAATTTGTGGCGTCTCAGTCTATGAATGTGTAAGCACTTCATCTGTTCACCAAAACACAATGTGAGGGAAAGCAGCAGGCAAAAGTAGCTGTACATACAATGGACCACGAGCAGGGCTAGGTGGCAGTATGCAAGCATCAAAACCAAGGCAGTAAAGCTGGTACCACTACATTTCCTGAAGAATGAACAGGGAACTGTCCACACCAGGTGTTTACTTTTACCAAGAAAAGGATCAAGCCAATTCACAATTTTAGACACTTATCTTTTTCTTGAGGTTTCTGGCAATGCTGGTATTATCTCCTTATGGGGAAATGGTGTTTTCAGTTTGATGAGCAGAGAAAGACTGGATGATATCACTGTTTTTGTAAAGGTGGAAAGCCAGTGTCACTCATTTGCCCTCCACCTGGGAACAATGAAAAACTGATGGCATGGCAGAAATCCTATTTCACCCATGAACAGAGGTCATCAGTCAAAAAAGCCATTTCCCTCACTTCCTACTTCTATTTGACCACATTTAGTGTACAAGGTGGGGAGAGGGGGTATTTCAGAACATCTTATTCTGCAAGTGGCTGCTGGTGTTGCTGAAAATAACATCAAAAGTTAAGTTTCTGATATACTAAAGCATCACAGTTAGTACATCCACATTGCTAGAAATGTAGTGGAAAGCTATTTTCAAATAGATTATTCCTGTCTCAATAAGCAAATGTTTGACCAACTATTGTAACACCTTGTTATAATAATCCTAACTAGGGAATTTTGAAAAGGAGTGGCACTAAGTTAATAAAGAAAACAGTTAAAAAATTGATGGTCTGCATCTTTTTCTCCATACCTCCTCATCTGTGACGTTCACATCCACTTTTTCTGATCGAATGGCTTTAGTTACATAGTCAATGTTGTTTTCTCTGCAGTAATCAAAAATGTTCTTGTCCTCTTCCCTATTCAGGAAACAAAAGCAAAAGAAACACCATATTACCGCACAACACAAAGGCCACATGCACACTGTATGCTCTAACTTTGCTACAGACATTTTAATACTATCACCGGACTTAAACAGACACCTAGTATTGCACATGCAGAATAATGTTTTTTCCCCAAGTTAAGAGACAGAAGATCCTCCTTCCTAGAAAACAAAGGTTGTTTTTAACAGTATTGTGCCAGGACAAAAGTCAGCTTACTCCTGTGAAGTGGCACAAGTATTCTGTAAAGTTAGCCCACAAAACCCACATTCAAGCACTGGTACAAATCACTGCAATCCCACAGAAAATAAAAGGCTAAAGCTGCTCTTCTCCCTGCTATACAAACTTATAACTGCCACTCTGGATCAGACCAAAGACAGTTCCAATGCCATCCAACTCAGAGAGTGGCCACTAACGGTGGCTTGGAGAAAAAAGCAAAAATAACAGGACACATGCAAAGCAATCTGTGCCCAGTTGGATCCTCCCAGCTTCAGAAACTCATCAGCTTAAGGATTTCCATAGCTGGAGGCTGCATCCAGATGAGCATATTTATCAGCCTTTTCCAGCTTTTTTCCACTCTATTCTGCTCTTCAACCCATTCATACTCTTGGCCTGGTTTCAGCTGGGACAGAGTTAATTTTCTTTCTAGGAGCTGGTATAGTGTTATATCTTGGATTCAGTACGAGAAGAATGTTGATAACACACTGATGTTTTCAGTTGTTGTTAAGTAATATTTAGTCTAAAGTCAAGGATTTTTCAGCTTCTTGTGCCCAGCCAGCAAGAAGGCTGGAGGGGGCACAAGAAGTTGGGAGGGAACACAGCCAGGACAGCTGACCCAAACTGGCCAACGGGGCATTGCATACCATGGGACATCATGCCCAGTATATAAACTGGGGGGAAGTTGGCCTGGGGTGGGGATCACTGCCCAAGAACTAACTGGGCATCGGTCAGCGAGTGGCGAGCAATTACAATGTGCATCATTTGTTCTGTATATTCCAATTCTTTTGATGTTATTATTATTGTCATTGTTACCATTATTAGTTTCTTCCTTTCTGTTCTATTCAACTGTTTGTACCTCAACCCACGAGTTTTACTTTTTACCCCGATACTCTCCCCCATCCCACTGGGTGGGTGAGAAGTGAGAGAGGAGCTCCATGGTGCTTAGTTGCTGGCTGGGGTTAAACCCTGACACGTCTCTCTATAGGACAACCTCTACAACTTTGTATTCTGTGCATGAAGGGGTGAACAGTGGGCAAGTACTTTCTTTTAGTGGCTTTAAAACAGGTGCCTGCTATTCTTTGGTACTCTCTGGTAAGTAATTGTCCAGGGATTTATGAAATCTTTGGTGTTTGTCTTGGAACCTGGTCACAGGGCTTGTTTTTTATTTTTTTTATTTACCAGCCTGCATGTGACCCAATTGCACTCCTTTTTGCACTGACAGTGTTAGGACAAAGCTTGACCATGATCTCTGCTCAGAGCAGCAGGCTGGCCTATGCAGAGGTCCCAGCACATGCCTGTGCCAGGATGCCAGTGCATGCTCACTTAGGCCTATTTGCAGGCAGAAAGATCAAGTTGTGGTGTCACAGGTGCTTGAGTTACACCTACAGCTTCTTCTAGAGCTAGAAGCAATAAATAGCCTGGCTTCAGACACAGTAAAACTTCTGTTCTTACCAGCCAACCAAACAGAGCTTCTAATTAAGTTAAGACCTTTCACAGATTCTTAAAACATGTATGAAAGAGCTTTGTATGAGTGACTGGAGCTACAATGCTCTGTGGCATTTAAAAAAGCAAATGTTAGGAATCTTTAGCAAAGGCACAGAGCAGAACCAAGACATTTTTATCTTGCTGTATAAATCTGCACTCACTTATCTAATGATAGGAAGTTACTGACACCAGTGTTGCTGAGAAAGTACAACTGTCCTACCATCCATGCTGGTACGCCAATGGAAAGTTACTTATTCCAACACAGCTGATTTTTCTATGGATAGAGGGCTATGCTATACTAGCATGAGGCACCTTTACAATAATACCTTTAGGTTTAGAAACACTGATACAACTGTGTTGCTAGTAAAGGAGTAAAGAAAAGAGGTCATTGGTTTTCTAGAAGTAAACCAAAAGCCCACATACTACCCCCTCCTTCTAGTTGCCCCGTGAAAACTATGGCTCAAGTGAACCCATCAGCATTGCTATAGGACTTGGCAGCTTCACACGAGTTAAACACAAAGTAGTTGCCTCTCGACATCGCCAATGTTCAATCACCTTAAGACAGTCTGGATGTTCAGCAGAACTGAGACCTGACAGCCTCAAAGGAAACTCCTCATAAAAATGGAAGATTGCTGGAGCAGGTCAGACCCAGTAGGGAGGTCGCTCTGCTGTGGGCTTTTCGGGCAGGAGAGAACAGCCTCTGCAATGCAATGAGGCGGTTTGGGAACTGATCCCCCCATGCTACAAGGCAACAGTACTCCTCCTATTCATCTGCACTGCTCTTGAACCTCACAGGCTGAAGAACATCAGAACAAGGAAAAGTAAAGTCTAAATGTTATTTGCATTTCTGAGCAATGGGTTACAAAGAAAAAGTGATACTCTTTAACCTGTAGTCCCCAAAAATGAAAATACTGGTGCTACCAAGACCATGTGCCCTGCTCCCATCAGGACAGGCATTGCTCCATGACACAATTTCGACATAGTCGTATTGTTATGCATCTAGCTTACTAAGTTACACTCTGAATTCTTCAGACCTCAAGCATGGGTTTCCTTCCTCAGTGCCAGTAAAAGGTGGGAAAAAGTGCTGATACTCAGGTCCAGCCACAGAGTGCTGCTTTCTCAAAAGAAGTCACCTCCTCTGACTTCTCTCACCTTGTTCCTTTAGTAGCACTGTTCTCCTGCACATCATCCCTACACACTCCATGTTTAGGCCTAGGAACATTACAGAAGTCTTCCAGTTTCTTAAGCAGTCTCTCATGAACTCATTCATTGGAGGTCTTGTCCGCTCACTACACAAGCTCCTGGGAAACAGATCACTGCATGCTTTAGATGCAATTACTTTGAATTCTGGGGGAAAAAGAATCTCATGGTGGGATTAGAAAAGGCAAAAGCTTATATTGCTCAAGATGGAGCTTGACAGATTCATGATGGAGGTCATGAGACATGCCTGCCCCTACTAACAAGGGCTGATTTGATATGCTGGGAAGTTGCTCCAGTCCTAACTTGTTAGTCCAACTTCCCAAATACACCCTTGGCTGCTGAAAGCAGCCTTTTCGGTAAAGCTGCTTTTCAGACAACACTGCAGAGTAACTTGGTTCCAGCAGCTCTTTCCCCATTGCCCAGCCACACAGACACTTTATTTATTACAGATCATTCTTTCTTCCATAACGCTAAAGCAGAGCCCAGTCTCTCCTTGCTAGAGAAGTCCACAACCATCCTCAGTTACTCCTGGATGATTATCCGTGTCACAACCACGAGCTCAGGCTGTGTCCTCCCTCTTTGGCAGTGATGCCACCTAGTCAGCCTGGCACTGGTATTTCCCCATGCTGCAGAGCCTGGGCAGCTCAGCCCTGCTGGACCTCACACAGCAGCACCAGAGGTACCAGAAGGTACATGGCAACAGTAAAGCAACTGACTGTGCTCCACAGGGAGCCTGCTGCAGGGTCTGCACCAGCAGAGAGGGGGCATGTTAGCACTGATGTACCAAAACCAGGCAATCTTCCTACCACAGCCTTCAGACAAGACTTCTACAGTCTTTTCCCAACGATATTATTGTATGTAGGGGAGAAATGACCCAGAAGAGCTATTTGGATATGATTTAGCTTTTCTGGAATAACCACCTCTGCAAATGCTTTATATAGATATATATGCCTCTTCCAAAAAAAAAAAAAAACCAAACAACAACCGGCTTTTCTTTCAGAAGTCTCCACAATGGAATTAATCCAAAATAACAATTTCCCCACCTGAAGATAAGGTTTGGGGAAATTTTGTCTTTCTACTTTGCATTTATTTCTCAAGCTCCTGATGCCCCCCTTAAAAAAAATAATTAGCATATACTGTCTCCAACTTTTCTATAAATATTAACAAATACTAAATATTAACTAAATAGTAACAATGAGCCCTTTCCTGAATAGATTCGCGGGAAGTCCATACAGTCATAATGAAGACTTTTTACCTGCAAACAAAAGTCACATGAAGCTGCACTCCAGACATTTAAAAGAACCTGATGCAGTCACATACCAAAACCAAGAAGGGAAACTAAGAAATGAACTCACAGGAGTTAAAAACAGATTTTTTGAGGGACCAATACTAGGCAAAAAGCTCAACTTGAACGGTGTGAATGGAATAAAGACAAATTACTGTTATTTGCTGACTTTGCATTCAAAACCACATAGGACAAGTAAGAAACATAGCTGGAAAACCTTGCACTGCAGGGTTGGGGGGGGGGGGGGGGGGGGGGGGGGG
>JANZLQ010000095.1:33236321-33256362 GCA_026212715.1 Elanus axillaris
TTTTTTTTTTAATAAAACATGCTTACATTTTTTTTTCTTCCTGCTCCCCAAGTTCCTTTTGTTTTAAATCAATTTACTGTTTCCCCATAATACATTTACTTTTACATTCTGCACAGTTTGAGCCAACCAGTTCCACCTTTCAGCTCTCCTGTACCAGCCCAAAGCCATAATATTTGGGTTTGCAGATATCACAGCTATGCTTCTTTGTAAGAATAAAATGGAAGGGAAATTGACTTTGTAAACTATTCTATAGCAAGTAGGCTTTCTCTAACTTAGAGTAAAAGATGATGCAAAGTTCTCCTTTCCTGAAGGGAAAGGGCTTCATAGTCTTTACAGTGCAATGTCCCTCTTAATTATTTAGCAGAGAACCTTACTGTCCATCAATTATTTCCACACCACTTACAAAGAAAATTAATTTCAGATCATCTGCTAGTACATGCAAGAGTTATTTCTATAAAATGAAGCTATACTCACAACTAGTCTGTCTTCTTCGATATTGAGGGACAGTGGTCATTCAACCAGTATCAGAAACTATAAACAATTTGTAATCTATATTATTTCATCTCTTCCCACTACAGTTTTTGGTTACTGCTTTTTTTCAAAGTCAGAAACAACACTTGAGAAAATACATTTCATCTTTCCAAAGGCAAAAATTGTAAAACAGGTTTCTTGGATTAAGTTCACCTTCTTTATACAACCAGTGCATTTCTACCAAAGATCAGTCATGTTGATTGAGTACACATAAGGTCATTGGGAAACTTAGCAACAAAGGCTTTCCCAAAAATCCTCAGGCAGAAACTTCTCTGACTCTTAATCCATATAAAGGTTACTTTGTCCAAGCAGCTTTTATCTTGTGTCTTTCACACAGAAACAGGTAACTCAATATTCAATTTATGAATGTTGAACCAAGCATAGCTCATCACAGTCCTCAGTATGTAGAACAAGTTTATGAAAAACATACAAGAAAAGTCTTGGCTATCCTCTCAGGATTTAATGTGCGCCTCTACTCTGCAAAGGCATGAAAGACAGCATCATGGCTCCACCATTCATCACCACTAGACTTCCCAAGGGCAATCTGTCCAGGCTATGAGGAACACTTCTTCCCAAAAACATTAACTGTGCCTCAACACAGATACAAACTGGTTTCTTTCCAGCCACCCTTGACAACTTACCTATACCATGAGCTCATCTGCCTGCTTTCAATATCTGCACTACGCAGCTTGCCAGGGACTCGCACACAATATCTGAGCATCTGGTACCGAACTGAGTAATGAAATAGGTGAGACAGAAGCAGTTGCTCCTTCCAAACCACATCACAGCTATTTTATTAACAGGAAGCAGTGGTTTTATTTGCCTCCCATACTGGCTGAAGGGATCAGTAATGCGCAGATGCACTTTCCTTCTTAAATCGCTTGATGTTTCTACAGCAGAAAAGGGCTTTTAGGGCTGGAAAGATAAAAGCAAATGCTATGTATACACAGATAATGACCAGTGAGTTTAAAGTCACATTACCCTGCAAACCACAATGAAATTAAAAACTGACACTGCAAATTTTCTCTTTCCTCTGTTAAAAAAAAAAAGTACTAATAATTAACTATGTGGCTCTCAACTGAGCCAGCTCAATTTCTCTCACTGCTGGCAGCGCTGTCCAAAAGCGCTGCAGATACACATGTAACTAATGATAGTCAAGAAATAACATGATCCCAGGCTCTCATAATTTGCAACCTGAATCCCAGAGAGCTGACAGCAGTATTATCTACACTCAGGACCATATAAGAGAGATGCTGCAGAAAAGGCAAAATTATTGTGGGCTCCATGAGCACGAGGGGTTTGCCCTCAAACTGCTAGTTAAAAACTGTGGGAATAAAGGGGAATTTGTCACAGCATAGGAAGAAGCCTTGGAGGAGTGCACTCAAGTGCCAAAGCACAGGCAGTGGCATGTAAGAGATCTAGGAAGAGATGATAAAGAGGCCTAAGATGCCTTAAGAGGCACTGGAATTTCTCGTGTTTTACCCTAATTCTTGTCCACTGATTCTTTGTTGCTTATGTAAAATTAAGGCTGATATCAAAGTCACTATTACTCTTGACAGTTAACTTTGGTAGGTGGACCTGGTTACCAAAGCTAGCATAAATCACAGGCAAATATGTGATTCAGTATGCAGCATACATACTCATTAAGAGACATTTTCAACTCCCCTGATGCCTGACGTGCTCACGGACTGGTGCAGGGAACTCCACTAAGCCCAGAACTATCCTTCTCAAATGTCACCAGGAATGCCAGGAGAAAAGCCGCACTCCTCCCAGAACAGACAGCAAGGCATCCTTATCCCTGCCTCAGTGCACTGTATTTGTCAATAAAAGACTGGCTCAATTCAAGGTACAATCACATCTCGACTGGCTGTCACTGACAATGCTGCTCCAGACGGCCTCAAAGCCTGACAACCACTTTCTGAACAAAATGGAAATACAGGAACTAATATTTGCTAACATCATTAATTCATTTTTTTCTCCACCCCCCCTTCTTCTTTTATCCACAATGTCAAGTTGTATACCTTTAAATTGTTGTCAGCCATAAAACAGACATCGTGTCCCAGTTCAGAGGTTAACATATAATGACAGACACATTAAAAAACCCTGTCCAATGCCTCACTGACAATTTCAGCTCCATCTTCTCTTCAACGAGACAGTAGCTCAAACTCACTTATAAGCTTTAACAACATTAAAGTCTAATCATGATTGAAAAACAAAGGAGGAAGAGGAGGTAGCTTTATCATACTAAGCATTATGAAACCAGAAAACAATTAGAGACAAACATTTTCTTTGTGAAGGTTTTGGGTTCACCTTCTATTTTGGTCTTAAAAGTCTCCCATGACCATAGCATGATCCATTTCTCTTCTCTGGAAAGCAGGATGAAAATTATCATCTAAAGAGGAAGATTGGTATTTTCCTGTCAGGGGTCTGTTTGGTGGGCCAACCTCTTGCTATATCCCTGAAGACAGGACAGGGATTTATTATTTTTCATCTTTGAGCCCAAGCGTTGTTCTAATCCACACAAAATGGGCTACAACAGATTTAACAAGATGGCACTTCCAAGAGCCCTTCCAATGACTCACTTCAAACTCATGTGCCAGAACTCACTACAGAGATACAGGTGAACTTACCATTAGTGATTAACTGGGACTGAACTGGACCAAATGGTACACAGCTATGTTATACGTAGGGCAAGGGACTCAATCAGACAGAAGGAAAGGTACAGAGAAGTCCTACAAAGATACTACAAGCCAGCAGGAATAGCACAAGTTTCAGTAAAGCTTTAAAAAAAACAAAAAACAAAACCACCCAACAATCATAACTTGGAGTTAACAGAAGAGCTAGATACTAGTCATGAGTTAAATGTAAGGCATCCCAGTTTTATCCAGAGCAAAACGAGAAGTCTGCCTGGCTAGTTTTGCATGTCTAGACACCCATCATACACAGCAGCAATAGCTGTTAGGCATGGCTGTGTAACACAGAATATCTATCAACGTCGCAATTCCCTCACATCTCACTGTGGCTTTTCTCCACACCAAAACCCTTTTAAGTAGGTTCACATAAATATGTATTTAAGAAAAAGAAAGAGCCATTAGCAAAAAGGTTCATCTCATCAAAATACTTATCTTCAAACTTTAATTGGCTAATGCCTTAAAATGGCCAAGACTTAAGTTCATCACACATTTACACATAAAAGTGAGACAACTTTGATGAGACCTATGCATCAGGATCTCAGACCCGAGTCACTGCAGTGCATGGAAGAAGTTCTCAGGTTATGTTCTGAGGCTACTTGCACAGCCCTGTGCAGAACCCAGGACTGGGGCCAGGGACACACACTACCTCGCTCCATACCAGTTTGCAGAAAGGTGCATACACAGCAGCAGAACAGTGAAATGCCCTGCTTGACAGGAACGTGGCAGCCTTCAGCAGCCACCAAAGAAGCAACCAAAATCTGCCTTGGCCTTGCAGGGTGCCTGCAGGGCTTTGGGGTGCTACTGAGGGTCCTGAACCACTGAGCCTGGAGGAGCTGTAAGTGCTGGATATTCACAGAGGTCTGCTTGGCAGGGGCAGGAGAAACCCTGGCCTACATCCCAGGAGGTGATCAGCAACTCCAGTCTCAGCTGCCATGACAGGACAGGCAACATCCTGTAGCCCCAGTACAAGTAAACCCCCGAAGTGTGCTGACTGAATTGTAATTAAGCTGGTATAGTCTCAGGTGACAAATTTTACAGAAGACAGTTCATAGAGTTAACCCAACAGTAGACCTCAAGGCCGGCTTTGCTGGCCACCATGTCCCCTTAATGCTCTGGATTAACATTTCTGGACACAGTTTGAGGAGTGAGGATTATTAAGGAAGCAACAAGAAGACATAAACTCTCCTAAAGTTTCAGACACTCACCCCCCTCCTCTCCCTCTGTGCCACTGCCTGGCCATCCCCCTGGGAAGGGAACTTGGGCAGACACTAATTGTATTTGACAGCAGCAATTACATGCAAGGCTGGAGATTAGAAGCTCGTTAATTGTGTGTGCCATAATTGCTGCCGTCTTTTCCTTCACTAGTTAAGGCCAGTGCCAGGAGAGCCAAGGGGAGGGTGCTCTCCACCCCAAATGCAGGTGGTCCGAAGATGAGAGCCCTTGGACAAGGAGGAGATGTTCCTTCTCCCCCAACACTGCGGGAGGCTCCTGACCCCGTAACAATGCAGGAGGGTCCTCTGGCAGGGCAGCTAATGAAGCATGAAATGAGGACAATGTCCTCTTCCAAAGGTATTTTCCACCTGTATCTTTCTGACTTTACAGCTCAGCTGAACTTCATGCTACCTGCAGTGGCAGGGAAGGTAAATATTAACCCTTGAGAGGTGATGCTACTAAAGGAAAAACAATTTTAACATCTATAAAATTAGGCACTATATTAAACACTTGAACAGTATTAAAAATCCTCCCTTCCCCACTAAAATGGATGAGCTCAGCACTTCGCACCACTCCTTACAGACTAGCAGAGACCAGTCATATCCAAACAAGATAAAAATACGCTCCAGCTGAGGGCAGCCTCCCTGTTACACTCTGCTGTAAAGCCACCTTTCATGAAAGGCTGCCGTAGCCTCCACAGCAGCCGTATTAACGGCCATCATAAACAGACTATTTTAATATTCCTCTCTCAACAATCCTTCTTGGCTCCCTGCAGCAGCTCAGCAAGAGCATGCACATGACTCAGCACCTGGAGCATTTTCAAGAGACCACTGAGGATCTGTACCACTTGAGCAAACTGTCCTAAAAAGAATGGCAGTACACTCTGCAGGATAATATGGGTTTGTTTTTTTGGTTTTTTTTAAATATTGCAGGGACAGTTTAGTTAGTATTCCATTAATGGCTACATAAAAAAGGTTTTCTGGTTCTTTTAAATCTCATCACAGAATTTCCTCTTAAAAACCCCACAATTTAAACCAGGGAAAATATTTTCCAGATTACATTCAAAAAATAAAAACAAGCATTGTATAATTAATGTCATAGTTAAATAGTTCTGTGATCTAAAACAAGGCCTTGCAGATTACTCATTTAACCTATAATGAGTTAATTAACAACTGCACCATAATCACAGTTGGAAATTAGTACTAAAGACAGTCAGGGGAGGGGATATAAATGTAAAATGCTTAACATTATGTTGAGCAAGTTTAATGCTTGCTAGTAGCTGCGATTTCATGACTCACTGTATATATTTTACCATATGCATGGAATGAAATATGTTCAATCAAAAAACCTAATGCGGTGGCTTCCAACAGTTTTTGATTTGTGGAGCTTTTTTTTAAAATGGAAAAACAGATATGGATGTGACAGGCACAAGACCACCAGCAGATTCTCCTTTCCTCATGTCCTTTTCATGGATGCTGCAGTAACTTGCAGACTCCCAATGTCTGCAGACCAAAGGGTGAAGCGAATGGCCTGTTTGTACCCTTCCTGCACGAGGCAGCTTGCAGAAATCGGGAGCTTTCACAAGGGGAACACAGAGTATTGCATCATCAGTCCTGGAAGCAATCAATCACTTCTGTCACATCACTCATATGAAAATCCACAGATGCCCAGGCAGCGGGGACCAAGCCATATATACAAACACAGCCTGTACCGCAATTGCTGGCTTTTGTCAATCTAATACAAGATACTCATTTTATATATCTATATATATCCATACACACACAGAGACATTTGTATGAGAAAAAAATATATTGTTGAGCCAAACTAGAAATACCAAAAGGCTAAATAGCTTGGGATGAAACGTGCTCTGAAGCTTGAAAGCTGAAGGCAACCCTAACTTTGAGAAAAAGACATCAGCCCCCACTCCCAGCCTGCCTGTTGACATATTCATCCTCTACTTGCTGGAGCAACACTGGGCCAGACAGCATCACAGCAGCAGCAGGGCCAATTTCCCCATTCACAAAAGGAACAGCTCCAAGGCTGCTTGACCAGGGCCACTGAAATTTGTTTCCTCCAACAGACCTGGGTCATGAAGGCAGAGGGTGGATTTATGAGCTCTGCAGAAAGACAAATGGCAGAATGAAGAGATCTTCACCGGTCCCTGTCCCCACAGACTCAGGCAAAGGAAGGATCAGACCGTCCCAGCAGGAAAAGAGTGGTTTTGAAGTTACAGTATAACCCTTCACAGCCAGAAGGATATAGCAGGATGTGGAGGCAGCTGCCTGCTGAACAGCCTTTAGTACTGTGCATTGACACTGTGTCCAAGCCTTTACATGCCTTTGTGTTGGTTAGTTCGGCTCAAAATACTTATAGAATGCTTTAGACACATTTAAGGAGAGCCATCTTTTCTTACAATAGAAGTAATTGGGTACAATAATGCCAAAGTATCTAAGTACTAGACAATACATGCTCTTTTAAAGGATAACTCTTTTTCCACTCTAAGAGACAAATGGCATTTACAAGACATTAACCAATATGTTAGCTAACAACCAAACAAAATCTTAATCTCCAGTAATTACACTCAATTCCTCCTTGATACTTTGTGTAAAGAGCAAGCTAAACATAACCACTTAACCTTTTTCTAACACAAAAAGCTCTATTTTCATTAAAGAAACAGATTATGCTATAGATTATGTTATTCACAAAACAACTACAACTATTTTCTCCTAACCAAAAGCGTATGCTATTTTTAATTAACACATTTTCTCATTTAAACCAGCCTTTATGCAGCCATGTGAAACAGCAGGATACATGGACCCTTCTTGTGTCTGAATACCACCATCAAGTAAGCATCTACAACTCCACACCTAAAAATCAAGGCATTACGTATTCCACAGTCAGATAAACCTGTAATTTCTACCCAAGTTCCAGAATTATTTTTTTTAACAGCCTCTGACACAGCAAGTTGAAAGCTCTGCAACAGCTTCAATTACTTTGAAAAAAGAGATTTTTTTAATTAGGGGTTGCACCCTTCCCCATTTAAAACAGTCAAGCTGCTAGCACAGCCTGGTGGGTTGCTAGCCAAAAGAGGCACAAGAGTTTCATGAAAAGCTACCACAAGATCCTGAGCAAGCTGCAGAGTGATTCAAAGCCCACCTCATGACACAAGCAGAGGAGACTTGTCCCTGCTCCTCCCACCCTCACTCACCACTTCACTTTGTTACCCAGAGCAGTAAGACTCAGTGCACTAAATCAGGGTCTTCTGGCTTTCTGGGCACCCCAGGAAAACATTGGGGTCTATGTATGTCAGGGAGGCTCCCTGCTGCTTGGGAAGCAACCTGGCCAGCAGGAAGCTAAGGCTTAGCACAGAAAGTACCTCTTACCCTCCTGGTCCTCCCCACTTCCCCTTGCAGCTTCCTATTTGGTTTTCCTCCCTTTCCAAACCTCCTGTTACATCAGGCTTATGTTCAGCCTGCTCCTTTTTCTGCCTCTGCCCCAAGCTCCTAACTGCATCTCACTGCCCACTTACCTCCCCTGCCTCTATAAACCGTGACAGCATCCTGCTTGGTTCAACACCTCTCTTCTGTCAGCCCATGCTGCAACCTCCTCAGACCCCAATTCCTTAATGTTGCCCAGTGCTATGGTAGCTTCATTTTCTGATTTGTTTTAGCCAGTGGAGTTTCAGTACAGAAATGAACCTAACAGGAAAGTTTCGATCGCTGGTAGAGTCACTTCAAATGCCACAACACGGCTCTTTCCTGCTTCCAGCCTCCCACAGCTGCTTCATAGAAACAAGCTTTTCAACACTTTCGTCATCCGTATTTTTGTTGCCAGGGCAAAGCAGTATTGCTGCTAAAATCTGCAAAAAATGAAACCTGCACATAGCATTTAAAACCCTTCCTTGCCTTGCCAGAAACTGGCACCTCAAGGCAGAAATGGCAGAAGGCAATACCTGGTTGCATCACAGCCACTTCAGCTTGTGGTCTGACATCTTAACAAATTCAACCTTGCCATCTCAACTTAAGCCAAGATCTTGGGCTCTCCCTGGAAGTATCAGCACTCATCCATTTTCTGTCAATTCAGTCATAGCAGCAGCAATCTTCAGCAGAAGATCATCAGCAGCTTAAACCTGATGTGGTGGTCCTCCTCTGATATTGAGATGCTTTCTCAGCTAGGAGAGCACCTGCTCAAGTGAAGTTTGAAGATGCCAGAACTCAGCTGTGTCCCATGCCTCCAATCCCACAGCTGCAGGATCACAGATAACCAGGTGCTGTGGGACTGCTACCTGTACAGCTGCAGTGCACAGCAAAACCTGTTACTTCTGGACATCTCTTAAGGGGAAAAGAAAAAAGCAAGTAAGACCCTGCTGCACAGAAAGTTATACTGTAAAGTATCTTGCCTCATTCTGTTACATCCTGTCATCATTGAATGCCAGTCGTTTGATATATATTTAAATTTTTTCGATTTTTTTTTCAGTTGCCTCTGGTACACCTGGCTAGCATGCAGTCTCTTAATCCACCAGTAAGGCAGGAATCATGACGCTGGGATGCTGCACACATTGCTACACTGCAGCAGCAGACTCAGCATCAGCAAAGCAGAGCTACATCTCCAATTATTCTTTTTTCTGAATACATTCCAGATAGTACAAGATATTTTTTTGAATTAGTGCAAGATGATGAAAATTAATTCATTGACACAGTCAAAAGGAAAAATATTTCATCTTTGCTTAAGTGTTTAACCAAAATCACGGCACTGGTAGCCAAAAATGACAAGCCCCCCCAATTTCTTGCTTGCGATTCCAGAAAACAACTACTGTTACATTCAAGTAGTTGTGAGAGAACATATTAGGCTGCCCACAGTACTCTAACAACATAGTGCCTCAGCACTGCTGGATCTGAGCTGGAAAAATAGGAGCATCATTGCAAGCAAAAGCTATCCCTTGCAGGGCTAGCAATATTACATATTTAACATAAAGTACATTTTTAGCAAGACCAGGCAGCTTAAAAGGAGGGGGGGGAAGGGAGAGAGAAGCAGTATAAATTCTTGTTGTGATAATTCTTTACTTTGAAATTTAGTAACATAGAAACATGGGCAACCTCTGTACAGGATTACACTGCAGCTTTCAGTACCTGACTGTTTGCATTGCTGGTTTGCTTTCTAAACTTCAACCTTTCTAAAATACAGGCTTGCAGCTTGGCACTGTTGTATTTCAATCAATCGCTTGAATGAGGATTGCAATGTCATAAATAAAAGGAGCTAAGACCATAAATTTCTGCGGAGATGTAAAATCAAAGAGAACAATCCAACAGACTCCCAGGGGGTGGGAGGCTGACACATATTCCAGCTGTTTATATTTCTACTATGAGACACTTGTTCATTTTAACTTTTTCACTTCTGCACAGCTTGCCAGAACCACAATTCCAAAAACCTGAAAATCTCACTCTGGACCTGGCATTTTGGTTTGTTTTCTACAATAAAATGAAGCAGCAGAAGAGAAAAAGCCCTAAAATTTATCAAGCTTGTCCACAGGCAAAATCCCAGACCACCACAGCTGACAGCCCCACCAGCACAGCACCTCAATGCCTGGCGTGTGAGTTACTTGCTAGAACAAAGCATCCTCAGGACACCTCTGACAACTCCATCCTCAGGCCACAGGTTCACAGCAAGCAACTGCCAGCTCCCATCTATGCTGTTGTCATTATGAACAGAAGTTACACATACAAGTTTATTAATCTGCTCCCTCACTTAACAACAACCAAGGGATGGCAGTGTTAATCTTTGCAGTACTGAGTGAGGACTTGCATAGTCTATGAGCCTGTGCTGCTTTTAAAAACAGTAAGAATAAATAGGAAACTGAATTTGATTTGCTGCTCAGAGCATAACAGTCCACACAACAAAGCAGGTAAGCAGCATACTGCCTCCTACTTGGTGTACCAGAGTTGAGCTACCTTGAATGGAATAAAATTGATAAACAGTTACAGGCACAAAGACAGGGACAGAAAGGTAGCAAATAACCTATGGACAACTTTGTTTACGAATAGGACCTATATCAAGTACTTAAAGCATCAGCACACTTTCCTCATGAGAAGGTACTGAGAAGCAAAGGATGCAACTATCCACCTTTATTGCAGAAGAACAGGGAAATTTAGTCTATGTCTGTAGTGTGATATTTTACTGTCTTACACAACAGGAATAAGAACACATCCCCTTGCTACTAAGAAAAATTGGTTCTGAAAGAATGCTCCAAAAGCAAAACACTCAAGGCCTAACATGCAGCTGATAAACTGCCATTTTTCCAACTTGGATAAAATAAGGTGGGTCACTCTGTGGGCAGTCTTGCATGTATAAGTAAAGTGTACACAAACTGCAAGCTTTTGTTAGCCATGCATGGCACAGATTACTCCCTCCCACAGGAAGGCTGCATCTACAACTAACTCCACCTGCATGCTAGAGACTGTCCCTCACACAGCTGGCAAAAGGCAGCAGGGCAGAATTCCTCTGTGTGTTAACATCCAACCCCCCTCTGGATGTAAACTAAATTATCACATACCCCAGCATAGTTCACAAAAAAAACCCAACTCTGCTGCTTGCCTAAACCCAGAGGACATTGCATTCTCACATGTCCCAAAGCCAGAAGCCTGAGGTGGATCAGTTTTTTTGTTTTGGTCTTAATTTCTTGTGCTTCCTTTTCTGTTAAAAGAATAAAAAAAATATACAGGCTTGCTGGTTGGTTTTTTTTGTTTGTTTTTTTGGGGGATATTGTGGGGTGTTTTTTTTGTTTTTGTTTTTTTTTTTTTTAAAGGGGAAGAGCCTCAGTAGACTTTATGAATTATCTCAGCAATTCACTTCTTCCAATGTGGTCATCCATTGAAATAAGAGCTTTCAAAACATATATAGCAAACAATGCAGTTTGTTTTCTGCATTTTGTTACAATTTTTATTCTTAAGTATAAAAACAAAAAGTCAAACATGAAATTCACTAAGGGTGAACTGACACACAAGGATCTATACAAACCCAGAAAGAAACCTGATCAGTGAAAAGCGAAGTCGCTGGCAGCACTGCTGCATGGCTCACAGGAACACAGGAGGCTCTTCTCCCCAGTGTGCTGCATTAGCACAGCACAGGAAGGCAAGCTTTAAGGAGCACAGCCATAATTTGATTAATCCCCACTTTACACGATGCAATTAAATTGCTTTTATACTACAAAAGAAATAAAGTCACTATTTTCAAAGTTTTTGACCTCGCAGTATTACAAGCCATAAATTGAGACATTTACCCAAACTAACTGCACAGCAGGTAGGAGAATACACTGTTGCTTGTGACAGGCAGAGACCCAAACAAGTCTTTTCCTTTCCTGCTCTTCCCATCCCCCTTGTAATCCTGCCCACACCACTCTGCTGCTCTTTCCCAACGACAAACAAACGGTGGCTGCTTGGACAGATTATCAAGGGAGACATCTGTTTGACTGATGGACAACACAGCAAAACATGATCCATGCACTCATTTTGTTTACAGACCACAGTTTTTCTAATGCATTTCTTAATTTCCAGCAGAAATTCCATCGGCCTGCAGTGCTAACCAAGTAATCCACAGATTTCAGCCTGAAACTACAGTATGATCTACCATTCAGTAATGCAATTCTTAAGCTGACCGAACATAAAAGCTGTAAACTGCAAAGAGCAAACCTTCTTGCTCCAGACATGAACAAGCGAGATTTGAGCAATAAGTCCAAATTTAAGAAAAAGTCATGTTTGGGTTTCCAAACGCCCGTTTTAACATCATTGGATGCACAGTTTGTATTTAAGTCACTACAAGAAATTTTAAGTTGCCTTGGAGATCCTACTTAAATACAAGAGGCTCATCAATTTAAATCAGTTGTGAAAATATTTCAGTAACACTTGGTGCAACCTACAAAACCACATACATACAAACTCAGCTCCTCTGCAAACCTGGAAATTGTTTCTCCTGCTTTTCACTGTGTCCTCGAATTGCAAATTCTATTTTCCACATTTTAGTTTCAACTTGCTTGTTGCATTTAAACTGTGACAGAGAACGGTAATTTCCAACAGAAAGAAGGGGGGATGGAACACAGCCTTGTGCATAGGGTAACTGGCCACCCACCTTATCAAATATTGCCCCCTGCAGTACTTCCTGCAAAAAATACCCACTGGCCACTGGACAAAGCAGTTTGCTTCATTCCTGCAGGTTTTCCACCTTATCGGACCACTCTGAGCCTGCAGCAATAGCGTATTTGCTATTTTACTCACTCTGAAGTTCGTTTCCTTTTCCGTGAGACTGACTGTCTATTCCCCAGGGGTCCTCTCCCAGCTACTCCAAACACCATGACTTAGTGCTCCCACACCAACACAGCAATAGAGGTATTTTACTCCTATGGACTACTTGGTCCAGAGTAAAGCTAAAGTAGAGTAGGATACTCTACTCAAACAAGGCACAGAACAGTAGTTGAAAAAACACGGGCAGCTTTCTCCCCTGAAAATATCAGCACTAGAATTTCAAACCTTTAGGAGCTTAAAAAGATGTTTCGTGAATATCCATTTTCTTTGAACTTGAGCTCACTTCCTGCTTTGCCTTAGAGATATGTCTCTGCTCTTCAGATTCCTAATATGCAACTTTCCTCATTACACAGCAGAAATCTTACTAAGTGTATTATACTGGTGAGGTCAAGTCAAACAAGTTGAAATGCCAATTTTTATTTTTTTTTAAATATAGAAAATCATTAAGTCCTCCTGCAAGTTTCAGCAGTCAAAACAAACAGAAAGAAGGCCTCTAAGTGTTTGTGGAAGGATGCCACTGAAGTTAGTAGCATGACGAGCTGTTGAGGTTGGGACTGGTAAATGTGCAATATAAGAAATAGGAAAAGGAAGTATTTAGAATCAAGAGATGCCAAAACTGCAATCAGCAAATGGAAGGCTAAAATGGCAATCAGCAAATCTGGATGCTTTTTTATTATTTATTTTTATTGTTTAAGCTGTGCCATGTAACTGCCTTGTTACAAGAAACAATCAATAACAGCTACTAACCACCTCACTGCAGTGTTGTGTACGCACCTCCACCCATGTCCCTTGCAACATGAACTCAGTTGAAGAGATGTGTGTAATGCTCCTGAGCAAAAGAGGTGTGCCCCACTCCTGCCTCCGGATGATCAGCGCCTGCAGGTGCAAACTCCCATGTCAATCTGAGGTTTGAAAAATCTGGATACCTAAAGCCAGGGGATTTGTGATCTCAAATACATGACAGAGATTAGAATTTTAGAGTATGTGGGGGAATGGAAATAGAGCCACTAAGACTGTCTCAAAAACTGCAAGTACTAGAAGTGCCCAATTATACAGTAGAAAGTGATGTACATGAGAACAAAGTTATTGCATAAAGATGCAAGACAACCAGCTTGTGAAGGTGAACCACCCTAAATCACCAAACCACTGCTGAGACTGCAGGATAGCACCACAGCAGCGGGTACCACAGAGCCACAGACTGACAGAGTGGTCAGAGGGATGAGCACGTGTAGGCAATAAGCTGCAGGTGGCTGGCAGGGAGAGACATCATTGCCAAACTCACACACACACATCACCAAAAGCAACACGTCATTTGCTGCCAGTAAAGCAGGGAGACGACAGGTGAACAAACGTATAAGAAGTGAAGCAGCCTGGACACATATACCCCTCTAAAGTACCCAAAGCAGTGGTAGGTGTTGATGGCAGGAAGCATTTCTGTTTAAGGATAGAGAATGCAAAAGAATGGCTTCATAAATTATTCTCTGTTCTGGAGGAAAAGTGAATAGACTTGAAGGACAGGTGATGTCTCTGAAATATGCAAATAGAGCTGAGCTGGTCCAAGCAATTACCTTTCAACTGCCTGGAACTTCAGACTGAAAGGAATGACTCACAAGAACGAACAAGAAACAAAAGATGCGCTAAAAGGTAGAAGATGACGAAGGAAGAGTGCATCAAGAGGAGAATGGAGACAAGCATGGAAAAGTATAGTCCTGACCTCCTACTAACAGCTGTTTTTGGGAAAAGGAACAAATCAACTTATACCACAAAACACAGCAAGACCCATGCCAACACAGGAAGACCTAACTGCAAAGCATCCAGAATGGCAATTGTCAGTGTTGGTTGTAGACTTCTGGGTTCAAGATAAATACAGTAAGGAGATTCCTTCAGCTTCATGAATGTGAAGACAACGGATCACACCTCAATATCCTTTAGGTCATCTGCTATTTTAAAGATTTCCTAGCAAACAATTGCTGAAAATAAATGTAGCATGATCATTTCTTTCTAGGTTTTAGACAAAGCTCTGAAAGAAAAGATTAGGCATGACTTTCAGACAACCTGCTAGCAGCAAGGGTGAAGAAGAAACTAAACCACATTGGAAATGGCTCATCTCTATGGCTAACAGATGTGTCCCTACTGTTTAAAGTAGCATACCAGCTTCACAGAGCAGACAACAGCTGTGCCACTGCCTCTTCACATTCAGTTGTCTCCCGATTAAGTGCAGGTACTCCAAACTCCATGCAGGAGCAGGAAGCAGCAGGTCAGATTTTAGCTGCCACAGGTGTTCTCATTGCTTGTGAACAAAAATTTGGGGTGCTCCTACTGTATCAGAATGCTTTTACTTTGGGTTTTTTTTTTCCATCCAAAACAAGCAAAAGTTAGTAAATTATAGCACTTACAGTCTGATGCTAAAAATGTACTAATACAGAAACTGCAAGGTCAATATGAATGAATCAATGAAGAATCAAGAAAAAGGAATGAAGAAGTGGATCTATTTGGACTGCGTAAGAAATACTGCATTTAGTTCCATTCTACTTATTAGGAAAAATACTGACAGCCTGAAAGCTGCCGAACAGCAGCAAATCTGCTGGGAAAAAATGAACCTATGATAAAGATAAGCTGTTTTTAAGTTTTAAATTTTGCATATTTGGTACTAAAGGATCAAGACATTAAAAACCTTTGCAAATATATGAAACAGGATACAGAGGAGTATTTAAGATAACACACAAGAACAACTTTAAGGGATGAGATGAACTGCTGAAGAGAAAATATGTAGGCAATATTGAGAAAGCTTTACAATAGCAAAATTCATGAAGCTGCACAATGAGAAATTCAACACCCTTGTACTGTAATTACTATTTATGATTCACAGTGATCTGAAAGCTGAACTTTTCGAATTTGTACCAAGCACTTTATACTGCATTTAACCAAATACTAGTATTTCATTCATGATCTACTGAACGCAAGAAAAATTCAAAGGAAACCAGCAGATGAGCATGTAAAGGAGACACAATGACAGTGATGAAGCACCTTGTAATGTACCCACAGATCTTTTCTATAAATCCAATTTGAAATTTGAAGACTAAAATAGCTATTTTATCTCCATCCCCTGACAAATGCATCTCCATCATTTTAAAGAACAGAGCTCCCTCTCGTGGCTCCAGAAAGTGGATGGGGGGGGGCGGGGGCAGGGGAGAGAGTACAGAGCAGCATGAGACAGCTCAGAGTGAGAGGACTCCTCATAGCATCTTGGTCATATAAAAGTAGAATTAAAAGGAAGATGTAGTAGGAAGGACAGGTGACTGCTTTTAAATAAAGCGATGTCACATGTACTTTAATGCAAACTTTTAAATTACATTCTCCGCTAATGTAACCTCCTCTGCTAGGCCTTTCCACAACTGAGCGTATTCCTTCAATGTAAAGTGCTCAGATCTCTTAGCAGGTTTCTATCTCAGTCACAGGCAAGGCACAGGAAAAGGAAAGAATCAGGACAAGAAATGTGGCACCTGTGCAGTGGTGCAGGGACAGAAAACCAGGTAACACTATGAATTTTCCTCAGCATTGTAGGCTCCATGCACTAAGACCATACAAAGGAAAAAAATCATTGGCTTCAAAAAGTCAAGAAATATATGCATAGTTATGTGAGGGAGGAAGCACGCCTATTGAACAGTGCAACAAAAGCATCTGAAGAAAGAAAAATCACATTTCTTTAAACTGCTCTGACAACTCAGCCTTGCCATCTTCATAGAAACTTCTGTTCAATCTCCAGCATTGCTCTCCTCCTGCAAGCCC
Source organism: Elanus axillaris (assembly GCA_026212715.1). Lineage (NCBI taxonomy): Eukaryota > Metazoa > Chordata > Aves > Accipitriformes > Accipitridae > Elanus > Elanus axillaris. Next base: position 33,252,841 of record JANZLQ010000095.1, read on the forward strand.
ACACTTCTTGCACCAACTATTCAAAAAGGGAGGACAAAGCAACACATGAATGAGCAAACACGCTGGTGCAACAGCATTACCCAGCACGGTCTAGTTTCTGCTGCATGCTGGGGACAGGCTTATGCAAGGACAGCAATGGGAAGAAACATGCTCACACACATTCTTTCCTCACTTTAGGGGAATAGAGGAGGGGCAGTACTGAAAACCATTCTTTGTTTGCTATATGGCTTAATTTTTTTTTTAAATTAACAGACTATTCCACTTTCTTAGCTGACAGCTTTGTAACCTGAAGGTCACACCTGTGACAATAAGTATTTCTCCAAGGCAAGAAAGTGGAGTACCCAAAGATAAGCTTGTCACCAGGCATGAGAAGTCTTTTTATGAACAGAAGCTCTACCCATAAAAATTCAGGAAAGTGTTGGCTGTTTTGTTCTTTTTTTCCCCCCTCATTGTTTAATGAATATTCATATGTTTCACTTTACACTGCTAGACACTTTCTTCATTCAGGATTATACATGGATTCTTTAAATTACTTTATTTCTGTATGGGAATTTTAGATTGGACAAGAATTTACACAGCATGCAGCTAGCTTTTGCTAATTGCACTTCACAGCATACTGCTAACTGCACTGCACAGCACAGCATATAAAACTATTTTCCCTAAGGGCATTAAAAAGGGTTCCTTCTAAACGACAATATTTCTTTGCCACAAAACCAGGATCAACACCATGAAACATGAACTAGTAAAGAACAAACAATTACTCTTAAGTCCACAGAAGAGCATCAGAAGACAAATCAAATTCTTGATTCATAGGCTTGTGCTCACATAAGGTTTTGCTTCCAAAGTGCAGGACCAAAAAAAAATTAATCTCCTACCATGAAAAGAAATTACCATGCCTTCAGCATTTTGCTATTAGTGAAATATCTTCACTCTATGTACAATCAAAGGCAATACTTTTTCTAAAGAGCAATCCTCTTTAAAAATTGTATAAAAATTAGTCTATAAACAGGGAGATATCCTTAAATATTCAATCAAGTAATAAACCTAGTAGATGAAAGAGATTAATTAAAATGACAGTACAGTCTCCCTATAACACACATATACAGGACTTAAAAATAAAATTGCTATGTTGGAGTACCTAATCATAATCAGATTTGGTAATTTGCTACATCGAAACAAAAAGGAAACATTTTTAGAATTGATCATTCAGTACATGTCACTTTCATGGAGATTACTTTGTATTGATCAACGTTTAAATAGTAGTTGAAAAGAGAAAGATGAGAAAAGGATAAAAAGTATCTTTACATGCTAAATACAGCATGAACCAATAAGAGCAAAATAAATTAGATCACTATAGCCAAACCAACTCTGTGGATGTGCTCACTGTAATGAAGATAATTATGAATGAAAGAGATGGTTCCTCATGTTTCAGTCATAACAAGAGGAGAGTTTTAAAAATGAATTTAGACTTTAATCTGCTCAAAATGAAGTTTGCCAAACAGCAATTAAAATTCGTGTGAAGCTGAACCATTGTCAGCTTTACAAACGCTGGCTTGTTTTCTGAAAAATATTTTCATGTTTCCTACCTGTGGATTCCAACTGGGGTCCAGTTTTTTCACTGTAGCAACATACTCCTGCATAGCTTGATGAGGGCTGGTATCTCCCAGGGCTTTCCAAGCCTCCCTAGGTGAGCGAGCAAAACATCAGCAAGACACTCCGAGACAGAACAAGTGGGGTTTTTAGTGTCATCAGTGAAACACAGTGAACACATTCATCTAATACTTTCAAGGGGTGCAAAGCCATCTTTCATTCAATTTGAAATGGTCAAATTTTCTCTGAAGCTATGAATGGCCACTGTCAGTGCAGCACTGCTGTGAAAGGATCTTTCAAGGGATCCTGATCCAGGCTGGAACATAGTTTGTGTTCACAAAGTAAAGCTGTTTGTAAAACTGTAGCTATTTTAATAAAATTTTTGTTGTACACAGGCTAATTCTGGATGAACAAGGTAAATACAGGAGTCTGGTAATTCATGTCTGCATCAGGCATAGCAGCAAATATTTCCCTCTTAAACAAAGGATTTTAAAGCCAGTTTGGTGGCAGACTCTGAGCTGACATCCTCCAAGCCATAGTCTGTCAACAGATGAGATGATGCAACAAAAAGTAGAGCCAGAAATTGCTAGGAATTACAAGGATTTCCTCTTACCATTTCTGCTTTCCCTCAAAATCAAAGAAGCTTGGCTTGGGAGTGTTACAGGTTCCAAATTTCACCTAAAGAAGAGAAATTTCCTTCTGTTAGAACAAGCAAATGGAAGCAGACTTGTGTAAGGAAATACTGGGTTCTGACGGTTTCAGGGTAATTTTGTTCTTGTGCCACAGGAAAGGTTTTTGTGGGAAAGAACTGACACAACTCAACCCCATCTTACCCTCATTTTAGCTCTCTCACAGTTATTAGCACCTCTGCATCCCTGTGTTTTCTTTGCGTGATGCAAGGGAAGCAATTTTGTTATGCAGCTCATTTCTTTTGCATGCATTACCCAACAGGGATAACCAGCAAGTGATTTCTCACTTAATGTTATGTTTATTACCCAGCCAAATGCCTCATCCTCCACAAGTATCAAGAAAAATTCTGTTGATTAGGGTTTCTACAGAGATGATCGTTCATTAAGGTTGAAATTCACCTGCTTCCGCACAAAGCTCAAGTGTAAACAGACTTTGCTTAATTATTTTCAAGGTCCTCTGGAAGGCAAGGGGACAAACTCAGAGCAAAGGAATGCCAAGCAGCTTCTAAATTTGCTCTGAGGCATCTGGCTGCATAGGAAGCACTGTGTGAGAGACAAGTCAAGGCCTGAGTGCCAGAGATGAACCAGTCTGTCAGAAGCAAGCCAGAAATTAAAAGTGGGGAGGGAGAAATAAGAAACACAAGGAAGCAAGGGAACAAGCCAGAATTGGTGGACAGATATATGAAAAAAAACCTTATAGCCAGTGTAAAATGCACTTGGTGCCAGTGGGATTCAAGCAGTTTTCCACAGGGTGGTATACTGATGGGACAAATAAAAAGCCCTTCCTCTCACTGCAGGGAAGTCTAGCAGCTCTATCTCCTCCATAAGCTTGTCCACAAAGGGGAACACAGGACTGACAGAGGCTACACCTGCCAAGGGCTCCAAAGGCACAACCGCATTCCTGCAATGAGGCCAGCACTGACAATTGCCTCAAGAATAGAGCAATTAGCAGGTTGATATTTGGGCAACAGAGGTATTTTCTTGATGTCTGCTCAGGAGAACTTGTAAGTGAATGTGCCTCTGTCCCTGCCTGGAAGAGCCAGGGAATACAGGTCAGGACCCACCAGGTCTGGCTGTTATCAGTGCCCCTTTCTCGTAAGAAATAAAGCCCCTTGCACACAGATGTCACTGATAAAATGAATCTAACTGAAATGAAAATATTGTGATAGGAAATGAATGAATTTACACAAAACATGGGGGAGTTAATTTTTGTTGGTTTTTTTTTTTTTGGGGGGGGGGGGGG
>JANZLQ010000095.1:33256462-33274632 GCA_026212715.1 Elanus axillaris
GGGGGGGGGAAGGTTACTTTAATTTAAAAAGTGCTATATATCCCACAGGGATGACAGTTGAAATACTAGAAACCAGAGCAGAACCACAGTTCCAAATGCAACAGCCCCTGGGAGGCAGTTCTCACAGCAAGTCCCTGTAACACAGGGCACAGCTCAGTGCAAAAAAAGCCCAGCACGGACGGGGTATTTAAAACAGACCCCAGGCAGGGAACACAGGTATGTTCTGGAGGCGGACAAAGGCTGCTGGTTGAATATTTTGTTAGCCAAGCAAAACTAAACTGCATTCATCAAATGTTTTATGAAATATGCTCAAGTGTTCAGGCAGGTGAAGTGCTTAAATCAACTAACAATTCTTCACCTTAACAGGGTGGGGATTTTATGCTGAGGATGGAATCATTAATCAGGCTTTAAAGAGAGCATGCCCATACCAAGAGATATTTATTAGTTACACTATGTTTTCATTTAAACTGTTAGAGGATATGAGTGACTGTAACTGAAATTAATTTTCTGTACATCTGACTGTCTCCCAGTGAGCAATTCATTCAAATCAGAACATCTCAACTGGCCTTTAAAACAACGTATCACATTTCCTGCAGAAACAGGAGAAAGGGCTAGCAACAGTTAGTCCTATAAATCAGTCAAAATTCATGTAGTGCAAATGTTTTCTCCTGTGCTCAGAGGTAGATTGGACCATTTGTTTTAAAAAGCAAAACAAACATGGAAATAAAATGCAAATTCATTACCTGTACGGAAAATGCCTGCTTGGCAATTCTTTAGTTCCACATCTAACCTGCAAAAATTGGCCAAGTTGGATAAAAAAAAATAATCTGTTTTAATATTAATTTTCCACTGCCATCATCAAAACACGACAGCAGTTTCCTCTCTTTAGATTTGGCATTCAAAGGCCGTTCTAGCATCAGGAAAGACTGTTAGTAACATCGATAGTAATACAAATCAAGGAACAGTAGTTAAATTTCATCCATCAAGAGGGGAAAAAAAAGTGCACTTGTGCCCTGTTTGCTATTTCAAGATATTAAAAAGGCTTGCAGTGGTTTTGTTGGAAAGAAGAAAATAAAGGTTTTGGCTTCCCTCTTTTTGCTGCAAGACTCCATAACACATCAGAAACTATCCAGAAACCTAACATTAGAGGGGACCTGAGCCTGACAGCTGAGGAAGGGGAGTTTTAGCTAAATATGCCAATGCTGACAAATACTGGGGGGCAAAATTCTGTGAAGGACTCTGTCTTCCTGCTACTTCCCTGAAGGGCCTCAAAAGCTGGTTTTCTCCATAACCAGCAGAAAGACAAGAGCCTGTATTAGTATTTCAAGTCAAGAGTTTCTCATATCCTGTGTCCACAGAATAATTACTGATGGTCTCCAGGGGGCTGACTGGTCACTTGATTCTTAGCTCTCCTCATTTACAGTTCATCAGCTGCATTAAAAAAAAGACAGCCAGAATGCATTAAATACTTTCCTAGCATTGCTTCTGCATGCAGAGCTGCCTGCAGTCATTATATTCATGAATTGTACAAAGATGACCCAGGCAGTTCCAAATGGGATGTGTCTGCAGACATCTCCATTTGTGGCCAAAATGGAAATTTAGAAACCTTGGATGAAACCTTCACCTGAGAGCTGAAGGTCACAACATTCAGAAGACTGCTCGGATAGAGAGATGCTCAGATACCTGTTCGCACTGCATACCATCCCCATATAACTTCAGCTGCTGGTCCAGACTGTGAGAAACCTTGAGATTCTCTTTACACGTTACTCCACAACTGACTGCCCGCCACCCCTGGTGGTGGTGGGAAAGCAGTTCTTAGCTAATTTTTCAACTCATACATTTATACAGCAGGGAGTTCCAGCCAAATATTCTTACCTGATTGTAAATCTTGTAAGGTGAATCATATTTGCAGCCTCCCTGTGGAGTAGTAACAAGAAAAGAACTGGCCTCCAAGGACAGCAGGACTAAGTTCTAACTGTACACAGACCAAATAAGCTTAATTTCTTTGGCAAGACAGGAATTCCTGCCTGTTCCTGCCCAAAGTTCTGCCCCATTAACCTGCCCCAAGCTGTGGGAAAGCCCTGTACTCAACTGACTGAAAGCAGCGTGTAAGGAAGAACAAGCAAACATCAACCACAGAAGGCAAGGGATCCTGGCGCTGATGACCAAGGGGCCGTATGTCCCAGAGAGACAGAGACAGTGACACTGGTAACTCCGAGTCAGCACCATCACACTGCTCTTGCAACAGGAATGCTGACATTCAAGGTAGAATTGTGGCATCATGTTCTACAATATTTGAAAGATGTCACACAAAAAATGGGATTATATACTTCAGCCTACATTCACCAGAGACAGCAGAAGCCCTGTTTTGCCCACAGCAGTGAATTTCCAGCTTGCCTGCACTTCTCAGCATTTTACTTAGGCACCAGCACATCCCCTTGGCAGGGCAGGGTTTTTTTCAGTCCGATCACTTCCAGCAAGTTCTGGAATCCCTTCCCTCTCTTAATGATGACCACTGCATTGGTCTCAGTTACTATACTTTCTGAACCTCAGTTTTTTGCACCCTCAACACGATAGGCAAGCATTATCTTCACTTTACCACTATAGACTCAAGGCACAGACAAGTCATTTGCTCAAAGCCATGCAGAAAGTACAGGGAAAAAAAGAAAATCAGTCCCAGTCCAGAGCCCTACTGACTAGTCTGTTCTTCCTCCTGTTCTGGGGCAGAGTCATAAACTCGGCAACATCTTCTAAAAACCTCACTGGTGATGACAACTAAGCAATTCCCTTATTTTCAAGTCTCTGACACATAAACAAAATCAGAGAGAAAAGTAATAAAATCCTGAAATGGCCTCCAATAAAAGGTAATAAAATTCCAGGAAAATGCCTATATACCCAAACAGTTTGAAATAAATAATATACAGTATTTTAACAGAGAGCTCAGCTGTTACTGTCACCTCTTTTATGATGTTGCTGTATCTTAAATCAAAGCCCTTAGTGACATAAAACACTAAACTGAGGAAAGACAAGGATGCCAAATCAAGGACAGTGGACAGATCTGAGTCAGCACCTTTTGTGCACTAGCAATACTACTGTCCAATGGAGTAATATATTAGCAGCCCATTATGCATACTGATACAGCTGCTATAATTAAATAGAGAAAACTTGCATTAAGCGCCTCGTCTTGATTTAAAGCACAAAATGCTGCAAAACTCAAAGTTAGCAGAGCATAATCCTGCAGTAGCTGTGCTAGCAAACTTCAATCTCCACCACCAGCACTACCCTCCCAGGCACTCTGTAGCAGGGATGGCACCTTTCTGGACAGCACTGGGTAGCCAAAGGCACAGAAACCCAGGAATCAAGTGCAGCCTGAAACCAACGAGCACAAAGGCACTTGCTGTTGCACCCTGCTTGGCCAGGGACACGATGGACGAGGAGAACCGGACAGAAGTACCCTGTTCCCCTCAGCTGAAGGCAACTGGAAATCTGTGCTGACAATGTTAATTATCAGCTTTTTCTGACTTGTATCAAAACTGTTGTGAAATCATTTCTGATTTAAGTAATCTTTAACATTAAACACCTTATTGGTCTTACAGAGCTAACACCAGGAAGCCCTCTAGAGTCTGTTGACAATCATGAGCTGATATGCAAGCAATGCCTTCCCATTTCCACCTAGGACAGTTACAAAGCATTTGCAACAGAGCAAAAAAAATAAAGAGTTTATTTGCAACAGATCTCCTGAGAATATAGAAGAGAAAAAAAACACCCCTTCTTTTCATTTCATCCTAGGCATGTGCTTGGTATTCTTAGAAGTTCTCATAGTATTTTTTTTTCCCCACCCTCTGTTTTCTTAAAAAGGGAAAGAGAAACCTGGAGACCTGTTTAAGCACTAGAAAAATCTGAAAACAAAACCTCATGTGACCAGTCTGCTTTTAATACAATTAATGCCCACAAACCACAGCCTAGGAGCCACCAGCTTAGAGAATAATTAAATATTGCATTAAAAAATGAAAGCACTTATAAGTGGCAGTAGTAGGACAAGGGTATTCCATATGGGAGGAAAATAACAGGGAAGATGTGCACACTTAACTTCGACTGTTAATCCAAACGGGCAGGATTCCGTTTTCAAGTCAAGGCAGCATCTCTTGCCACACACCTGAATCATGTTTGTACTTTTTAGTCTTCCAGGTGAAACAATACTTACAATTTTTCTGTTTCTCCAGGTTAAGTGATTATTACAATCCTTTGTAACTTAACTGGTGCTTTTGTGTTTGTTTTATGCAATTTCTCCCACAGGAGCAGGAAAAGGTCACACTGTGTATTCCCATAGGATGCATCCTACAGCTTGCTCAATTCACAGGGACTGAACGGGGAAAAGGAGTCATGTTCAATGTTATAACTAGAACTGACCAGTTCAGTTTCCCAGTCCACTCTAAAGCCCTCTGCAGACAGATCTGCACCAGCACAACCTTCATGTGGTCGCATCAAAACCCCAAAGATTTAATGCTCACACCCGGGTCGTTACTGCAGATCCCTGCTCTCTCTAACAAGAAGATGAGCACCCGTGCTACAAACCATTCAATCACCTTCTCTAACCCATCCCAGTCACCTCATCACCCAGTGTACGCAGGGAGCCTGGCAAACACAAGCGAGGCAGCTGTATTTACCCATCAAGTCACTCCACGAAGACTCAGTGGCTGCTCAAACAGGCCACCAGCCCACCGGTGACCCATCACAGCCAATAACAAAGGCCAAATCATCCACACCAACACCCACCTTTGCTCCCCTGTGCAGCCCGTGGCTGCCAAACCGACACCTCCGCAGCAGAGGCGAGCAGTGCAGCATTGGGGCTGTCCACACGGGGTGAAGGGGAGAGGCGAGGAAGGTCAACTAGTGTGATGAATTTGGCGGGACTCTCTCCTTACCCAGCTTCATCTGCCTTCGCCACAGGCAAAGCCGGCGGTGCCAAACTTTGTGCTGGGCGGAAAGCTCCCCGCAGCCCCCTCTCCCACACCCCCTGACGCAACTCTTCCCACTTGGCATCGCCACATTTTGTGCGGCAGCCGCGCAGGCCCTCGGCCGGGAGAGCCCCAGGCCCGGCCGCTCGCGTACGGGGCCGGTCCTCGCCCCGCTCCTTCGCCCAGGCCCCACGCCCGGCCCGCAGCAAGTCGCTGCCCGCGGGGCGCCCGGGCTGAGGCCGCGGCCCGGGCCGGACCGCCCCGGTCCCGCCTCACCTGCTTGTAGCGGGCGTACAGGTAGAGCAGCTGGTCCTTGCTGGCGGTGGGCAGCAGCGCCGGCAGCCGCTCGGCCGCCTGCTCGAAGAGCGCGGCCAGGTCGCGGCCCGGCGGTGCCGTCCCCGTCTCCTCGGATCCCGAGCTCGCCTCGCCGCCGCTCCCCACAACCGCCGCCGCCAGCGGGGGCGACGCCATGGCGGCCCGCCGCCCGCCTGGGTCCGACCGCCGCGCCGGTCCCCCCTCGCGCCTCGGTACGGGCAGCCGGACCGCCCGCGAGAAACGCGCGCCGAGCCCGAGGGTTCCGGGGTGGCCAGGGGTCCGAGAGCGGCATATCAGCGAGCAGGCGACATCTCGCCCAGGCTCGGCTTTACGACCACTCGCCCGCAGCTCTGCCGATGGCGATTAAACAGCTACACCTGACAAGGGGGCCGCCCGCACCCTCAAACGTTTCATAACCTTTGCCAAACCTCACTCCCCCGCCACCCCCGAGCCCACCGCGCCCCCAAACCCCCCGTCGTGCTTGGCTGGGACCCGCGGCCCCCGACGTCCCTCCCCGGGGTCCGGTACCACCGCTCCCGCCGTGGCCGGGCCGGAGGGGACCCGCCGCAACCCCGCTGCCGCTGGAGGGCACTCGCAGGCCGCCCGCCGCTCCGCTCCGCTCCGGGCCGGGCCGGGCGGGCGTGGGGCCGGGGGATGCCGGGGGGAGCCCCCGGCCTTGGGACGCCGAGTGCCGGATGGCAGCCAGCATCCCCCGGGATGCGGGTGCAGGGTGGTGCCCGCCGCCCCAGGGGTCCCGGCCAATCGCCAGCCCAAAAGCGGTTTATATTTAGCCCGGTATCTACTTCGGGCGGAAAGTCCCCCCCCCCGTCCCTGGCACAGCTGTCGAATCCGTCTCCCTCCTCCACCCCCGGCCTCAGCAAATGGCAGCCCTGGGTCCCCCGGGGAAACCTTGGCCACCCCAGCAGCACCTCGACCCACTCGCTCTTCCTCTGGCTGCCTCGGCCGGGGCCCGCTGCACCCCCCACGGCCTGCTGCCTCGCGTGGGGGGGCTGCCCCGCAGCGTGACTGTGGGCACGCAGAGGCCAAGAGGGCAAGCAGCAAGCCGGGGTTTTGCACTGTGGTTTTAGAGGTCCCCGTCTCATCCCAAAGCACCGGGTGTTGGATGCGCTTTCTTTCCCCCAGGCGTGAGGATAAGGGTGAAGGTGCATCCCGCACGTGGCGTGGTCCATCCTACGGCTGGTTGTGGTCTCCCGGCCGTGTCCCAGACGCTACAGACTCACTCATCCAGCCTGCAAGCGATGCACGTGCCCGTCTTTCCATCCTGGGGCTTGCAGGGGGAAATGCAGGAGCTGTGGAAAAATGACCTTTCATTAGAGGTACAAATAAGCCGGCTTTCATTCTCTTACTCCCTTCACAGCCTCACTGGGTGTGGGAGGTTTTACTTAGGGGTAAAAAAGCCCCAACGCAGCCAGGGCAGCAAGCTGGAGCGTCACTGAAGCACCTGGATGTGGCCCTGCTGGGACACCATCATTCTCCCACCAGGCCACCAAGCCATGGCAATGTCCCCATCCCTGGGCTGTGCATACAAGAAGGGGGTCAGGGTCCAACTGTGGGAGCGTAGCTACACCATCACCCTGCATGGAGCAGGAGGGGATCCCTGCATCCCAGCCTGTGTGAGTGGGGCCCCAATCTCTGCTCAGTACCAGGGCAGAGGTGGGCTTAGCTGTGCCAGAGCCAGGACCGTGCCTGCAAGTGCCTGCTCTGCCCAGGGCTGCCTGCTGAGGAGATGAAGGGAGCCCTGTGAGCAGGTCTGTGGCTCCCACAGCCTCCTTGCCTGTGCAGGGGGGACGAAGCCCCTGTTCGAACCAGGAAGGTGGGGAAAGGAGAAAACAGCTTGGCTCTGCCACTTGCAAATAAAAAATAATAGCTCCTCTCCAGTGTGTGATTAACACCCAGCCTCATAAACAGACGGCGATATTTACAGTGAACTTGTCCTCCCTGCTGCTCTCCACCAGAAGCCGTTTGGCTCCATCCAGCTGGCTGTGTCACCCCAACCAGCCCCACTCACCATGGGGAAGCATCACCTGGTCCGAGCCTGCCGGTGTTCGGCAAGGGACAGGCAGCGGGGCAGGCTGGCAGGAAGAAACCCTCTTTGAATAGCTTGGAAAAAGTACTTGCAGCAAATTAACTGAAGCACACAGCCTCCGCATGCTCTCCAGTTTGTCTCCATGGTGAGAGAGGCCTCGCTACCTTGCTGGGTTTCTTAGCTCGAGCACTTACAGCTCCCACTAGATCTCTCTCACTTTTTCCTTGCCTTTTTTTTAAAGAGTGACTGCACAGAGGGCCTGATCCTTCCTTCCACCCCCTCGCTTTGGCAGGCGTGGGAGCAGGTTTGATGCAAGGCACCGTGGAGGTTTTAGGAGCCTGGCATGGAAACATTGAGGATGGCGATGCTGGGCTCAGGCACACTGCGCCTGCTCTGCGGGATGTTTATTTAGTTGCTGGTCCCCAGCAGCCTGGCAGAGGGCCATACCGGGTCTTGGGGGATGCCAGTGGCCATGCCCTTGTGCCAGATGCACGAACCACCCCCTGCAAACTTGAAGCAGTGCAGGGCTGGGAAACCCCCAGTCATCCCAGTATAAGCCATGCCAAATTTGGCCCATTCTCCCAGCCCCTGGCTGCAGAGCCCACAAAAACAGAAGCATTATGGGCACTGAGCAGTAAAGAAAATCCTGCAGGGCCCCTGCACAAGCTGAGCGTGGGGGTCAGCCCCAGATCCCACACTGGGATCGCAGAGACACAGTAACAGGCTGTGACTAGCAGTGCCGAGTAGGGAAAAAATATCCCTGTATAATTATCATATCCATCCTGCCGGTCAGCCTGGAGACCTGTCATTGTTCCTCTGCAGAGGGCAGAGGCCACTGCGCACACCAAACCCCAGCCAGCCTGAAAAGAACATCTGAAGGGATCCCTGCGAGCTAAGCTATGATTACTTTTTTTTTCCCCCACAACAAAAGGAGAAAGAGGCAATTAAGAGCTGGTTTGTTTGTGGCCATGCGTTTTACTGCGGGAGACGCCTGTCTATGGAGGAGGAGCAGGCTGCAGGCTGGGGATACGTGTGCCCTCCTGAGGGCGAGGGGCATGGGGAGCCAGGGGAGCCCAGCACGCTCCCCTCCCATGGCACAGCCCCCGGCACACGTCACCTCTGCTGCGGGCACAGGCAACGGGAAACCAAAATTCAATACTGGCCAGGGAAGAAGCTAAACAAAGGGCCGAGGTCTCTGCCCCGGCATAAGCAAGGTCTCCCTCACATGCATCACCTCCACGGAGTATGGCTCCGTTGCACATTTTACCTGCATTCATTATAGCACCAGGGCCATTTGTTTGTGTATAATAAAGAAGGTCTGGGAGAAAAGCATGTAATTAGCACATCTATCATACAGTTTTTTTAGATATCAATAAAACATCGATTCTGTCGTTCCATAAAGTCCCACGCCGTGGTGAATACAAATCAGTAGCTGCGATGGAAAAGGAATGCATAACGCCTGTCAGAAGTGCATAAATATCCCCTCTCCCCGGCATATCACTAAACCTCTTCAACATTGATGGTAAAACTCCTCTGCCAGGTGCCAAGCGTGTCTGAAGCCTTGCTGGGCTGATATCAGCAACAGTGTGGTTGCAACACAGCGACTGGCCAGCGGTTCAAAGGTTGCAGCCAGAGCTGTGCAAATAGTGGATCTTTCCATGGGGAGAGATACCTCACCACTTAGTCTTTTCAGTCTTGGGCAGTCAGATGAAATTTTGTATGGTATTTTGTTTTCTAAATTCAAATGAAGAACATAAGGAGAAATTTCAGTTTGGTTGACCTAGAGTGTTTCGCTTGGTGTGAAACAAACACAAAAATCTTCATTTGTGTTTCACTTTACTCAGCCTGCTGCTCCATCCATCCTCTTTCCCATTTTTTTTCATGTATGTGCAAAAACCACAAGAGAGGCCTTAGTTTTGAAACAAACCCCTAGGTGTAATTCATTAAAACCAGCAAAATAAAAAGTCACTTATTAAGGTTTGGGGTTTTTTTTCACCTAAGCTAGTTATGAAATTTAGCTCACTTTCAAACCTTTTGGTTCCCCTCAAACTGCTTTGAGAAGACAGCTGAGGTGTTCAGCAGGAAAGCCCCACTGAGGTTTGGCTGCTGCAGGGCTGCCACCTCCATGCTCCCCTGCCTCTTCCCAGCTCCCCCTTGTCTCACATCTCCGTTCAGCAGCAGACAGCGAGTAATGGCTCCATTTGTCACTGCCCTGTCACTGCAAGGCCACAGATGTCCCTCATTTTGTTCTCCATCTCCGCCAGGCAAGGTCTGCCACCCACCCATCCCCTGCTTGCCCCACGCCTGGCTCTGCATCCCTCTAGTGTTGCACCGGGCACAGGTACCTGGCTTTCAAATGCCCTGGCACCTCCCCAGCCACTGTAACATCTCACAAGCAGATCTAGACCATGGTCTTGGCAAGATGTGCCTGGCGGTGACCTACCAGGGATGCTGCCTTCACCTGCAGCCCACCTTGGGGTTATCTGGAGCCACCAGCAGCATTTCTTCCCTGGAAGTGCTTGGACCTGCTGTCTGCACAGCACTGGGGCAGCCCCCCATCCTGCCCACGGAGGTGAGCACCAGCTGATGTCGTGCCCACAGTGGTAAGCACTGACTCATTTTCTGCCCACAGAGGTGAGCACCAGCTGATGTTGTGCCCATGGTGGTGAGTATCAGCTGATGTTATGCCCACAGTGGTGAGCACCAACTGGTGTCGTGCCCACAGTGGTGAGTATCAGCTGATGTCATGCCCATGGAGGGGAGCACCAGCTGATGAGTTCAATGAGCTCTCCTTACTGGGGAGCATCCTCCATACCTCCCCAAACCCTCCTTACTGGGAGTTACTCCCCATCCTACAGTCCTCCCTGAAACCCTCCCTGAGCACTGCCCATGGGTGACAAGGTCCACCAGAGAGGGGACACAGCTCCAGAAAAGCTGCTTCCAACCACTTCCCTGCTCTGGTGCTGGCTCCGCTCTCCCCCAGCAAGGAGCGATCGAAGGGAGTGCCTGTAATTGCAGCTGTCAGCAGTAACAATCACGGTGCTGCCGTTATAAATGGCTCCAGCCTGTCTTTTACTTACAGATTTCCTTCATGAGATGCTACAAGTCATGGAAGGAAAAACCTGCACCGCAGAAAAGTGATTGTACCTTCCAGCTCTGTGGAGGGAGATTTATGACTTGTTTTGGCCATAAAATAGAGCGGGCAGGGCTTGGGTTGCAGGTTGGTGTGTCCTGACTGGGCAGGCTGGGGTGGTTCAGAGGAAGGGGACACGCAGTATCCCCCCCACACCACCCTGCTGGGAATGAGCCTGGGTGTCAGAGCCCCTGCCTGTTTCGTGGTCCCTGTTAGTAAGGGAAGGGTTTCAGCCTAATTCCTGCCAGACATATAAAATCACAATGATGTCTGGAACCAGAGGGGAATTGTGGAGGATGGGGGTGTCAGGCTGTAGAAGTGACCCTTGCCAAATCTGCTGGCATAAATCAGAGGCACTGAGAAATGCTGGGGGGGTTCTGCAGCACTAGGACTAATTTCAATGGTGAGGACGAAGCCAGGCTGTGTCCGGTCTGCGGCTGCTGTCAGAGACCAGAGCCGTTGTTTTCCGAGCAGCTGCCTGGGAGCAGATGTGGAGTCCCCAGCATGAACCCAGCCCAGCCGCTCCCCAGCCCATGGCTGGGCCGGGAACCCAGCTGCCGTGCAGCCTCTAGCTCTCTGCTGCGGTGGCACAAGGACCTTTGGGACATGTCCCCACTTGCTTTAAATGATTCCTTCCAATCTGACATCTGTCCTGAGGCTGCAGGACCTGGAGCCATGTGCTACAGCACCTACAGACGGTTCATGCTCAGCACTGATGCATGAGGGAATGAGACCTGGAGACACACAATTCCTTCCAGGCCAAGTAAGACCCTCCATGGAGGAACAGCCTAACCTAGTGCTGTCCCAGCAGATCACCAAATGGATTCGCTGTGGACAAGGTCTGTCCCCTGCAATGCACTGGGGGCATCAGCAGGAGTCGACCGCCCTAAGGATGCTCATGATGCAGGGCTCAAGCCATGTTTGGCAGGAGTGGCTGTTGTTTTCCTAACGCAGCCCTTGCAAATAGGAAGCTTAGGGCCTTTTCTGCACTTTGATAGGTTCAGAGGTTGTTAAAAAAAACACAAAGCTGTGGCAGGATTTCAAAAAAATTCCCAGAAAGTCCAGCCAGCTTTGGAGATTTCTGCCATAGCTATTACCACACACCTTAACCTTGCCTGCCCTGAGCTTTTTGTTGCTATTATAGGCATGCTGGTAAAGGGACACAAGTTTAGTGCAGAGAATCGCAGTGACACATCCTCTAGCATGAGGTTACACCAATGCATGATATCACACATGGGTACAGTCTACTCTTCCCAGCAGGGACTACTCGCCAAACCTAAAGCATCTTTGTACAGCTTTATTGAGCTTGTGGCAGCTTGGTGCCGGCAGCATCGATACACCGAGATACACCGGTATCTCATGTTTCCTCTGTGAGCTGTTGCGACTCCGGTGTAGCAGTGGCATTGGCTGCACGAGCTGGCAGCAGCAGCTCCGGGGACACTTTCTTGTCCCAGGTCACCTACCTTTCTGCTGTTTGGCGGGGTGCTGCCTCGCTTCCTTCGTCCCCCTCCCATGGTATAACCCCCTGGGAAGGGGCCAGCAGCCAGGATGGTGATGGGGAGGTGAGAGTGTGTTTAACGAGGCAAACGAGGTTGGGGTAAACAGGACGGGGACGGTCCCAAGGCCACCTGGCACTTTACCAGCCCCGTCTCCTGGAAAACATCCTGAAGGGATAAGGGTCCATCCTGCCCCAGGGTACAGTGGGACAGTGCCACAGACACAGAGAGGTGCTGGGGGAGACAGATGCTGCACTTTCCCCTGCTGCAACTGGTGAGGAGGGGGATTTAGCAGTGGGGCAGTCCCTGGGGACAGAGCAGGGAGGGCAGAGGCTCTTCCCAGGGCTCTCCTGGAAGCAGCCCAGACAGCTCTGGGGCTTGGAGGAAGCGGCTCTTGTTTCTTCTCTAATTTTAGACCTTTTCGAGGTGTTCAGTTTTCTTAACCACTGGTCAGCTGCTGTCTTCTCACACAAAGCAAGCGTGCATAAATTAAACCAGACACATACATGTATTGGAAATGATCCAGGAGCAATCACTTACACGCCAGCGAAGGGCGTGAAACCCCCCATCTGCTCCCGGTTGTAAGATGGTGCAGTGAGTCCCTGGCCCAGCACTACCAGCACAGATCCCCGGGGCTCGTCAGTGGTGGAGGACACTGCACCCCTCACAGCGCAGGATTGGGGCTGGGAGCAACCCAGCAGTGGCACCTTGACCTAAATCACCTGGGCAGATGGTTTTCTTCTTATTCCCCAGCTGGGTTTCCAGGCAGGACAACCCTGCGATCTCAAGCAAAGTGGTGGGGACACGTGCGAGCAGTGAGGAGCTGCCGCCTGCTCGTGGCCGTGCATACGTCGGTTGTGAGTCAGCTGGGGAAAGGTCAGTTTGCTTGGGGATGTCAGGCGATGAGCGGAGGCAGCCCCTCTCCCGCCACGGGGCATCTCCCGGCAAAGCAGAGCTGCTGCCCCTTTGGCTTTTTGCTCTGTGTTTCTGCATCCCTACGTGTTTCGGTAGCAATTGTGCCTCTATGCGCAGGCTTGCAGCCAGGGGTACATTGTTGCCCAACCTTGGGATTTTTAAAATCAGGCATGTTGACACTAGCTGAGCAATGTATGGGTCAAATCTTGCCCTGGAGAGTGCAGAGGAGGTGATAAATAAGCCAGGCAGGGCATGGTTAGAGCCCACAGACCCACATGCCCCTGTGCTTGGGGCTGGGGACAGGGCTGCCCCATCCCTGGGACTGGCTGTTGGGGATCTTGAGCCCTAAATCCACCTCTGTGTATGGGCTCGTGTCCCGATGGATCAAATTCAGCCGGCGGGTAAGGTGACCCACCTGCAGCCAAGGCGGAGGCAGGCATGTCCCCTCCTGGAAGGTCTCATCCTGGCTCCTGCTGAAACAGGGACAAAAGCACCATCTTACCCCACTTGGAAGAGCTGTGGGAGGTTATGGCTGCTGGGACAGCGCTTGGAAGAGGCTGGATAGGTACTGACATCCCTGCCACTGGAATCAAGCCCATCCGGTGCATTATTATTGCCTGGAAACCACTACTCCTCCTGGCTTAAAAAATCTGCTGCAGGCAGCTTGCCTGGGTATATAAACACCCTGACAATTCCCAGTGGACTGAGCTGTGCTGCTCCCAGTCTGACCCTGTGCTCTGCCTCTGCCCTGGGGACTGAGACCCCCCCCCCAGCTCCTGATGCTCATAATCACATCCTCGATCTCTGCCAGGACTGGACGGGGAGGGAGAATATGTGAAAAATCAATAGCTCCAGCTCAGGCTGCCGGAGGATTTGTGCATTTTGCACCGCTTTCTCTGGGAAATCTAATATATCGATTGTGTTTCTCAAGACTGGTATCGATGAAGCAGATAATGGGAGCGTTCGGGGCTGGCCGGCGGATGCCGAGGGTGTCCGAAGCCCAGGGCTGCTGCTTTATTGATCCTGGCAGGCAGGGCGGCATCTGTTGGTATGATTTACTAAAACCCCTCGTTGTTCCACCTCAAGCTTGGCCCCGACCTGCTTTTACTTCTGTATTTATTTATTCCCCACCTTCCTTTTCAAGCGGTAGCAGTGAAGCCCCTGGTTCTCCCTCGGGGGCAGGAATCACCGCCCAGGCAGGGCAGGGCAGTGGAGGATGCGAGAGCATCCATTCCCCTAGTGATGCCCCCGTCACCGTCACCTCTGCGGAGCAGCTCTGGCCGGCAGCTGAGAGCAGCTTTGCCGTGTCAAGATTGGGGGCATGCCACTGCTCCCGGCCCCCTTGACTCAGGCATTATTTCTTCTGCTTTCAATAGAGAGGAGATGAATTTATATCTTTATATTTATATCTTCCCCATTTCCCCTGACGATGACCCAGCCAGTGGTCCAGGCTCAGCACGTCCTGCTCTGCTTGTAGGGCAAGGGAGGGTTGTGCTGCAAAAGCATCCCCTCCTGTGGCAAACTGAGCCCCTAAATATCCAGGCATCTTTAAAGTAGGCTGCCTGGGGAGGATGTGGGAAGAGAGGTGTAGGAATGCTTGTCTGTGGGTGTCCTGCATTGTCTTCTGCTATGGAAAACCCTCCTCTGTGATTTTATGAATGCCATTAAAGAAAATTTTCCCTCTGCAAGACTCTTTTTCTACAGCCTCTTTTGAAGACTCCTTCTCCCCAGCAATGCAGGATCTTTAAAAGTATAATTATATTTTTTTAAAAAAAACCACCATGCTATTTATAAATTATTCTATATGCTCTCAACAAAGCAAGTGCCAGACTGCATTGGCGGAAAGCCCACTCCCGACTTCTCCTTGCTCGGTTTAAAAATGCAAATAACGTTGCGTCTTTTATTTTTTCCTGGCTACAACAGCACAGGGGAATATCACAATGCAAACTCTTTCCTGAAAAGAGTGAGAGATTAGGCGAATGTTGCAGCCTGGTGCAAGTGAGGTATGGAGACCAAGATCCAGACTCGAGGCACAGGGGCTGGGATCCAGACCTGAGACCAGGATCAGCTAGGATCGGCATCCCTCCTTGGCCAGGATGCCTTGCCTGCATTCTCCCTGCCAGCTCCCCAGCCCGTCTGTGGGCAGAAGGCAGCGGAGGCAGGTGGCCATGGACCTTCCTCTTTCATTTAAGGCTTCTTCTGCCCTCTCTTCCTTCCTGCCTTCCTCCCCCAGCCCCTGGATGGGCAGAGCTGAGAGCTTTGAAACATTTTGAGGAGTTGGAAAGCCCCGAGTCCCAGCAGA
Organism: Elanus axillaris; assembly: GCA_026212715.1. Classification (NCBI taxonomy): domain Eukaryota; kingdom Metazoa; phylum Chordata; class Aves; order Accipitriformes; family Accipitridae; genus Elanus; species Elanus axillaris. The sequence goes on from JANZLQ010000095.1 coordinate 33,271,629, forward strand.
GCAGTGACACACTGTCACGATGCCAAGTGTGGTCCCAAAGCGTGTCTGATAACAGGAGGCAGGGTTTTGCCAATCAGATATTTAAATGGAGCTGTTGCTGGAGAGCATGGCAATGGTGAGTAAGGAGTCCAGCCTCTGCTCTGCCTCACCTGCTATCGTGTGTCTTTGTTTAAATAAATAAATAGCATTTATTGGTGGATTAAAAAACTCTCTGAGCTACACAGGGAAAGGGGGGGATCACTAGCTATTTTCAGTTGCTGAATTTGCAAACTGTCGTATCAGAAGATATTAATTATTGTACATCAAGGCATATATTTCACAGAATGCACCCAGCAAATAGTACAGAGAATATTTACTTCTTAATCTGTTCTCCTCTCCCACGCTGCACATTATCTCTGGAAGCCTGACGGTATTCAAAGGGTCGAAGCTGCAAAGACCTACCTCATGTCTGCTCCTGCTGAAGTCAGTGCCACTGATCATGGTGGGAGGGGGCTCAGACCCTGAGTGATTTTGTCTGGAACAAGCCTGCAAAGGTAATGCATTAAAAAGCTGGTGACCTGCTAAATGTAAGTCAAGCTGTGACATAGCGGTTGGCTCGCACTAAGGTCAGCGCTGGGCAGGTTGCTGAGTGTGAAGTTTTGGATGAAGGGCACTAAAGCTCTATTCATTAAATGGTTTTCTGCAAACATAATTAAGAGATGGTATCAGCGAGGATTGCTGCTGCATGTGCTGCTGTCGCTGCTGGGTAAATCTCAGCGCGGGTAAGAGCCCTCACAAATCAGAGGCCTGCGACAGGACCCCGATAAATCCCGGCAGCAAACGAGCTCTGCTCTTGCAGACGTCAATGGGAGCGATGCTCCGGGCAGCTGCCTAGGGTGGTGGGCAGGAACGCTGCTGTTCTGAGGGGCTGGCAGCTGGGATGGGATCGGCCCTGGTGGGGATATGGGAAAAAGCTGAAAACTATCATCTAAAGTTGTGCTGGAGGTTGGGAGGCTTGAAGGAACACCAAAATTAATCCCGAATGCAGGAAATTGCCCAAATCTGGGAATTGGGGAGAGGCAAGATTAGGGCCACTGGGATACCCTGGGGTAACCGAGGGCTGCAGCCCCACTCCAAATGGCTCCAGTTTGCTCTTTCACACGATAACTCAGTGGGTACTGACCCCCCCAGCCGCCTCTGGGAGTGTCTGTATTTTGGGGCAAGCGTGGGTGGGCTTGCTCTTAAACCTACTCCGGGTTTCCCTGCTCCCCCTCGCCCCACGGCGGAGTGCACGGCACCCTGCCAGTAAGCGTGATGAGTGGTGCAACGGCAAAGGCTTTTGTGATCATGCAACTTTTGGAGAATCTTCCCTCCCTCCCCACCCATTTCTCTTCCCTTCCTCCTTTTCCTTTGCACTGTCTTCTCTTTCTTTTCCACCCCCCTAGCTTTTTGTGGCTTGTCAGCCTAATTTCCCTCCTCCTTTAATTCTTACTCATCTTTCTTGTGTCTTCTCCTACTCCATCTCCATCCTTCCTCGCTCGGTCTCTTTTCCCTGGCTGGTACCTCCCCATCCCCTCACCTCTTCCCTCCAACGCACATCGCTCATTCCCATCCCCATCCCCACTGCCGTTCCCATCCCCATCCCCATCCCAGCCAGCCCCAAAGGGTTCAGGATTCAAACCCGGGCTGTCCCAGAGCTGCTGCCATCGCTTACGGAGGGGCTGGGCTGGAGATCCTCAGGGAAGAAGGTGACACTTTTGGGTCCAAACCGACCCCCCAAAACGAGCAGAAAGAATAAAACGAAGCGGCGCGTCCCCGGCTGGGGGAGCCCCCGCCCCCCCCCACCCGCCCCCCGCCTCAGGTAAATGCACATGCATTTTCCTTGTGTCTCATCTTTACTGGTACATAGACCATATTGCATTCAGGTTTTTTATGATTGGTTAAAATCTGTTAGAGATACTGATGAGATGCATCCTAGAGTCCTAAGGGAATTGGCTGATGTAGTTGCCCAGACACTCTCCATGTCTGAGAAGTCATGGCAGTCAGCTGAAATCCCTGGTGACTGGAAAAAGGGAAACATTGCACCCATTTATAAAAAATGTAAAAAGGAGGACCCTGGGAACTACCAACCTGTTAGCCTCACCTCTGTGCCTGGGAAGTTCATCGAACAGATCCTCCTATTGCTACAATTCCAAAGCTATATAGCTAGGAAAATCTGTGAAATTATGAGTTAACTTTCTAATTGATTCAAATAAATTAAGTGGACAATAATTCCTCTCACTGAAGAAAAACACATGGCTGTAAAAAGAAAAACCTTAGTACTTTGCACTATGGGCAACTGTAACCCTGTACTATTATGCTCTTTCTTGCGAGTCTGAAACCAGACATTGATAATGATATCCAACATAAAATGTCCTTTCCTCTGCTTCTTCCTATTTCATTAAAGATTGGATGAGAGGTTGATCTGAAGGTCCAATAAAACCAAAGAGTAGCAAAGAATTGTCATTACCTATACAGTTATAGGAGAAAGAAACAATGTGGGTTTTGCTGCTTCAAAACCAAAAATTTGTGCCTATGGTCAACTGATTGCTTCCTGTGAAAGGCAAACTGACTAAACACCTGTGAGCTGCCTGGTCAGGTGACAGATATACAGCCAAACACCAACATGCCAGCTAATATGCTTGCAGATTATGAGTGAGCATGCAGCTTTCCATGTGTCAAGTGGGACAAAGACACTGTATAAGAAAAAAAAAATAGGAAAAAACATACAACTGCAGATGCCATCTAGACAAGCTTTGGTAATTGCTATAGAAACTGCTGTGGAAGAATAAGGTCTCCTTTGAGATATTTGGTGATTACAAGTTCTGTTGAGATCAAACATGCCACAAGAATAAATGTTGTTTGTATTCATATGTTCCCACTGGAACCAAAAAGTGCAGAAAAAGTGAAGAAAAGAAAAAAGGAAATGGAAAATGGAAAATGGAAAATGGAAAATGGAAAATGAAAAGCGAAAGGGAAAGGGAAA
>JANZLQ010000095.1:33274732-33301444 GCA_026212715.1 Elanus axillaris
CGCTGAGGAGGCCCGAGGCGGGCTGAGGAGTGAAGGGGCGGGCGGGCGGGGGCCCATGTGTGGCGGCGGCCCCCCCCCGCCCCCCACTACCGGCGGCGGCGGCGGCCCCTTCGCAGCCAAGCGCCGCTGAGGCGGCTCCGCGGGCGCAGAGCGAGCGCGGCCCCGGCCCGGCGGCGGCAGGATGAAGTTCGCCGAGCACCTCGCGGCGCACATCACCCCCGAGTGGCGGAAGCAGTACATCCAGTATGAGGTAGGGCCGCGCCGCCGCCTTGCCCCGCTCCCCCCGTTGCTGCTCGGCGGGGAGCGGGGCTCGGCGCCAGGGGCTGAGGGGTGTGTGTGGGGAGCGTGTGTGAAGCCGGCCCCGGTCCCCCGTGCCTCCTCGGGGCAGGGCGGTGGGTGCCCGGGAAGCGCCGCCCGAGCGGCAGGAGTGTCCTGCGGCGATACCGGCCGTGCGAAGGGGGTGTGAGGCAGCTCACCTGCCCGGCGGCGGTGCCTGGCGGCTGGCAGCTTCCCGCTGGTTTTCTCGGCGGGAGGACGGTGTCAAAGCAACGTGTGTATCCGTCGTGGGGCTGGGGGCGGGGGGGAGAGGTTACGGCTCTTGCCGCCCCTCCCCAGCTTGGGACCACTCGGAGGAGAAGCGCTGGGTGGCCGACTAATTAATTCATTGTTGCCTGTAACCTTCTGGCGTGGGACAAAGGTCAGAAGAGATGCGGAGCCCGCGGGACGGCCGTGCGGGGCTGTGCAGTGCCCGGCTCCCGGGCTTCCTCCCCTTCGCGCCCGGCCCGGGGCCGGCCGCAGCCCTCCCCTCGGCGCAGCCCTGCTACCGGCAGCAGTCATTTTTCAGCACCACCGCCAGTTCTCTGCACGGGCAGGCAGAGGAGGGGTGACTTTGAGAGGCGGCTCTCAGCCTCCATCTGCGGCTCCCAAGGGCGAGACCGACGGGCGAGCTGGCTGGGCAGCACAGCACCCACCGCCTTTAGCTGGAGGCCGAGCCTTCCCTCCCTGCAAGCGTTGCCCTATGAAGGGCCACAGTCTCGTTTGGTAACGCTAACCGCTTACCTGAGTGACTCGACACAGGGCAGTAAACCTGGCATCGATTGCCCTTTTTTTTTTTTTAAAAAAAAAAAAAGGCTAGCGAGGCTTTGCATCTCGCTATTTCATACTTGATTTCAGGCGAACCGCTTGAATCGGGACATTTAGGAACACTCTTTGCACAAAGTTCTGTTTCATTAATCATGAATTATTTGCAGAATACAGCTTTTCAGTTTTTATTATGCTAGCTTTCTAAAGGTCACACTGATGGCTTAGTTTCACTTTATCATAGTGGTGCTTGACTTCAGTTTAACTAGATGAAGCTCAAGGTGGTTATTTGTAGTAAAACCATTTCCTATTTCAGCATTAGCAGTAAAAGTGGTTGGTGCCAGTGATGTTGGTCTCTTCCACAAGTAGTAATTAAACCTAGACAATGGGAGGCTGATTATAGGAGAGCCATGAACAGTAGAACTTCTTGACTGATTCAGTCAAAACCATACAACATTTGTTATCATTTGAAGGCCTGTATTTTCCCTCTAGGGCTATAATAGCAATTTATTTCTAGTATCTTTATTAATCTGTCTGCATTTGCAAGGAAAATCACATTTATCTTGCCTTGCTTTGTTATAATGTTGAATTTGAAAAGTTTGTATCTGCCTTTTTGACCCTTCCTTTGTTTTCCTTTGCCTGACTGCAAAGGAATGGATGTTTAAATAAAAACTGCAGTCAGATTGGTCTTTAGAACAAAACTCTGATCTCCGTGAGTTACTTGTAGAACTAGATGACCAAATAATGCATCAGTCTTTGAGAAGGAGGAAAACCGTTGTCTTGATAAAGTACCAGCTTAGTTCTGCATCATGTCTCCGATGGGTTATCTGTGCAATAGTTGTTTTCTGTTCCTGGAAACAAAAAACTTGCATATTTTCCTAAGACAAGGGTTGGAGGTGGGTTGGAAGGGAAGGCAAAGAGGAAATAGAAGGGCAGCATGATTTGGGAGCATGCTGACCTGACAGATGTAGGGGGAGGGTAAAGGAGACTAGTGAACTATGACACCTTGATTAATGTGTGAAGAACTTTGCTGCTTATTGGCCACTGTTTTTGTTATAGGAGGTTAATTTTCAGATGTTTTAACTAAGGCAGTGTTGTTATATCATTCTCCCTTCCCCCATCCTGATTTAGAATAAAGGTAGATTTCAGTAAAAAACACCTTCAAGCTGTTACTCTTTCTATACTTGAAGTAATCGTCTCCTTGGATAGATAGCTTAACTTAGAGTGAATGAAAATAAACCCCCCACCCTCCTTTTTACTAATAAGTTTCAAAACTCTTTGTTTCCCTTGTTGAAGCTGGATGAACGTGAGTCAGCCTCCTGCTCATGCATATTACAGTAATGGAATAGTCTGGCATTTATTATTCAGTAACTGGTGGTCGTGTGGGTGCGGTGCATAAAAGGCCAGCGCTACCTCGGTTTACTTGTTGATTATACTTGAGGCAAAAAGCATACAGCACTCCTTTGTCAAGAAAAATTCTGAGCTGTTGATTAACAAACATACGACTGAATGCTGCTTGCTTTACTTTTGTGCAATATTGCTTACAGCACGCATCACAGTAAAATTTTAGAAAGTTATTTTTATATTTAATAGCTTTATAATGCTTCTTCATCTGACAGTTTATTTCTTTTCCTTCTTAATTAAAACAATGATCAAGCACTGTTTCAGAGTGAGAGATCTTCTTTTGTAGGTTTTTAACTCTGAAAAGATTATTCCTGTTTCCAGGGACTTCCTGTGTCAAGTTCATGATACTGATGAAAGGACTAGAAGATGGTATAGAAATTGCTTTCTTGAAGTCATTCTGCATCATAAAGCTTACGTGTAGTCATCTTATTTTTCTACTCTGATATTTGTAGTTATTTCCGTTGGAGAGCAGGTGACTCATGCAGTCAGCCCTAAAGTGTGGTAAGACCCAGGTAATTTGTGAGCTCCTCACCAGGTGATGTGTCTCTGGTTTGATGGGATGCGCAGCAAGTGTGGCTGTGAGGAGCTTTGCTTCACATAAATTGCCAGTCAGACTAGGAGGAGGGTGTAATCTGTTGCTGGTAACACCAGGAAGAAGAATGAGACTGTTGTGTTTTGAATACCTAAAAATGTAGTTTCACTTTCAGATGGTCTTTAACAATTTACAGTCCTCAAAGTTCTTACCCTTAACATGGTTCTTTCCTTCCAACAATAATCTGTTTAAGTATTATAACTGTGCTTGTAGGAAGTATGGAAGTTACCCAGGCTTAGGGCAGATACTTGGTCAGTGGAAGAGCTTCAGAGAGAGAAAAATCCATTAATTTTTCTTTAAACAGGCAAAAAGAAGGTATACTTTGATAGCTATGGCTTAGAGTCTTACTTTCTTTCAGCAAAAGCTCTGCAGTGACCATTACTGTATGTCTGCTTTTTGAGAAAGAGCACTTGGCTTGTAGAAAAGAAGAAAAATGATGATGTATGCTATTCTGTTTCATTCAGCCTTTCGCAAAGACATTTGCCGTGACTGAGTCAACGTTAACATGGAGCTTTATGCAAACCTTGATTGACTTTATTTGAGTTTCCATTCCAAATTTCCATTCTAAAGATTGCATGAAAGCATGTAGATTTTATGTCGCATGTACTACGGAAACTCCATTCCTAGTCGATGGTTCTTGAAGCCTCGATCAGTGCAAATAGCCGGGAGGGCTTTATGTGAGGACCAGTGGCAATAATGTAACACATAATCCCAATGTAAAGGGGAATTTTTACTGTTGAAGTACTGAGTGTCATTATCAGGCTGCTCCCTGGATGTGATCTAGTTTAAAACAATGTATTGACAAATGCTTAATTTGTGGAAATGCTTGTGAATTATGTTAAATGCCAAACATGCCAAAGTTTTAAACAACTTTGGCCCTGATTTCAATGGCTGTCATCTGAAAACTTCCTATTTGTTAGAAGTAATGCTTCAAGTTTCTGTACCCGCTGCCGCCTCTGTGCAAAGACCGAAGAAGAGGGGAGCAGCTGTTTCAGGGGTTGTGTGCCAAGTCTGTGGGGTGCTGGCTGCCTCACACATGTACCTGGGCAATCGGCTCCTGCAGCTGCTGCTTCTGCAGTGTGGAGCAGACAGGTTGTGGCCACACACTCAGGCAGTGACCTGTGGACGTGCCCTGACCCTGGCGGTGGCAGTGAAAAGGTTTGCTCACCTTGTTTTAGGGGATCTGGCAGCATATATTCTGTTAAGTTAGTAGCCTTTTCCTAGCCAGTTAAATTACTGCTGTGGCATGCACTGCTTCAGTGGACTTGTCTTAAAATCTTAAGTTTTGGACCATTCATTTACTCTTCAGTTTCTTTGGTGTAAAGATAAAATATGAAACCAAGCAAGGTCCCATCTCTTTGTCAGACAACAGAATTCTCTTTTTCATGTAGTCAGTACTGAACAAATTAAGGTAACTCCTAGATGAATTTCAGCTGATGCTTTTTTTGCTAAGAGTGTGCTTCAGTGCATTTAATGTGAATTTTTTGATGCAGTGAAATTGTTGGTTTGTTAGTCCTCTGTTTATCCACAAACCATGCTGCAGATTTCCTTTGCTCTTGTGTCCATCTCTGGAGTGCTTTCTAGGAGAAAGAGGACAGTGTTGGTCTGTCTGCTCAGACTTCTAAACGTAAGTAAGTGTACATCTACATGTCGGGTTGATGGAAACTCAGTGGAGTTTTACAGTTGCCAGATGGTAGTTTTGTTTCAGTTAATCTGGCCTGAATTTGCTTATCTGGATGCAGAAGTCTGATGGTATTTTAAAAGAAAAAGTGCGTAATACCTTTAAAATTGCAGCATCTGGGGAAGGAGGAGAATCAGAACAGTTATTACAGGTGCAAAGTTCATGGGAGACATGGGTAAAAAGTATGAGCAGGTGAGTGACTTCCCTTCCCTTTTAAGGAGACTCCAGGTTTTAAGTACTTTTGCCTTTGGAGAATAGAAACAGGTTGCTAAATTATAGAAATCATTTCTCTGAGACGCAACCTCCAGCAGGAAGTAGGTGGGGAAAATGAAACTGATAGCTGAGGTAGCCTGCTTGTCTTCCGAGTCTCTCTTCCAGAAACAGGCTTGCAGTTTTTGGGAGGTGGCCAATTCTGCTCATCAAAGCCTGCTTCATGATAGGCAGTTCACACCCAGGCTTGCCACCTCCTGACACAAATCTGTTGTGCTATTTCACTATTTGTCCTTCTGGGTGTTAGTGGACGAGCTTAGGAGAGAATAAGCAGTTTGAAAGCCACTCATTTAAAACAATGGTTTTGGTCAGCGTTTTAAGGTTTTTGTCCTTGAATTTTTTCACTGTTAAGGTTTGACAGCTCCATTTTTGAGTGTGTTTTCTTTCTGCTTTTTTTCTGTTGTTCTCTGATACACATTTATCAAATTTACTGTGGGTGCAAGGTGTATCACTAGCACAATTTAAAGTAAGGAAATAACCCTTTTTGTCTAGTTTGAGGCCAGAAAGAGTAATTCTTAAACATTTAAAGTTGACAGTGGTGGATAACTTTTGGAAACATTTCTAAAATTCTGTAACCTAGAGGACTAAATACTTTAGGTGTGAAGGAGCACTGAGCCTTTCACTTTCAGGTATTGGCTTACTTATAAAGGTCAGGTAAGCAGTAGCGAAATCTGCCAGATTGTAATGTGTCAGTCTGCATGGAGGGAGAGGTCTGCGGCATGACTGACACCTTTAGCTTTCAAGATTGTTTAGCACAGAACTGTCAGCGTTGTTGTCCTTTCTAATTTGTTTTTTTAAAAGTGACTGATAAAACCAGAGATAGGAAGCACACTGCAAGTTTACCTCTGGGTGGGTTATGGGATGGAGTTCTTACTATAGTGACTTTCAATCTGCTGTCTCTTCAGGTTTGTTTATCCTATGCTGTGTGGTTGTGGTTCATGGAAAATGTTACAGGTAGGCAAGGATGACGAGCAGGATGAAAAATGGGAAAGTCTTTTTGACCATTTGATGCACGGAGGCAGATCATGTGCTGCTGGCCAGTGAGTCATGGGGGGAAAAGGACTGAAGTGGCCAGTTTTCAGTAGGAATTTTAAAAAAGCACCAAGGGTAGAGGAGAGCTGTGCCACTGGAACATGGATCATTCGGTAGTGGCTTAGTTGGGAAAACAATTATGCAAGTGACCTCTGTTGAGACCTCTGTGGACTCGGGAATTAGACCTTTGAGAGATGTCTGAGCTGCTGGTGTAGCCTGCCACCCAGGATATCTTGTGATAAACAGACATGTCCTTTAGACCTTATATTTACTTAACAGGATTGTAACCACCACACAAAAACACTGCTGAGTTTCCAGCTGCTGAGCTTGTGGGTTTTGCCTTGAGGATAATAGAGAATTTGTTATTTAGGCTGTGATGTTTTGACTGGGGTGGGGGGGACGGGACACAGATGGGCACACAAGCTGGTAAATCCAGAGGTGTAGGATTATAGAAATATAGGATATATTGGGAAACAGACAGAAGAGACAGGAACTCGAAAGACCTGAATGACTTCTGTGTGTTAGACTTCTATATAGGGTTCAAAACTGAAGGAGTAAAATCTAGTTTGCAGCAGCCACGTGTGAAGCACACTCATATTCGGTATGTGTGTTAAGATGCCTGTCTTTATCAAGTGATGTGGGGTGTGTGTAAACAAATCACTTAGCTGTAGGAATGGACCCTTTCTGGTGGCTTCTAGCTCCAAAATTATGGTTCAAACTAATATGTCAGCCATTGATCTGAATTCAGTTTTTGATTCTCCCTTGCACTTCTGATGTGAGAAAGAGCAAATCTTTAGTCTATGGCTGGAATAATACCAGCATCTTAATAACTACCTAAAAAGAGGTCTTCTGAAAAGGAGCTGTAGGTGGCCAGGTTTCTGATGCAGTGCCTCCCTCCTGGCTCTGGTAATAGAAGGGGCTACTGCCAGGGGTGCTTCATATTTAGCTGTAGGACTACCTTGCCTCCTGGTCCTGCTGCCTGCACTGCTCATCTCTTGCACCAGCAGTCTGAATGTAGGTGAGCAGCTTGTTTCTGTGGTCTCTGGGAGGCAGTTCACGGTGCCTCTAGGACCTGGAGACCTGGTTAAATAATTCTGGCTGGTGTTAGTGGTGTCCTTCAGTTTCCACCTCGAGGAGGCCGTCACCCCTGGTTCTCTAATCTCCTTCGTCATGTTGTCTTCAGATTTTAGAATGTATGTGTAGTTCTGTACTCCTATATAACTGTGATAAGAAATCCCTGAGGCTGCTTTTCCATCTTTTGCCTTGACAAACTCCTTTCAGTGTCACGCAATAGTTTTTGTTTTGGGTTTTTCTAAATGTAAAACCTTCAACATCCTACCAGGCGGGAAACACTTTTCCAAAGGAAAATGTTGAAAGATACAGTTGGAATAAATTTTATAGATTAGTAAGGTAACAGGCTTTAGACAAAACAGTCAGTAAATGTGAACTTGTGTTTCTTTTGTTAACGTAAATACATGTGATAGCATTGACATCATGTACCGTAGCTTTCTGTGTCAGTCTGGAGGATAAAAGAACATTAATTGCTTTTGTTTTCAATCATGTATATCAAAACAATATAAATATTTTTTTAAAAATTACTAACTGTATTCTTTGTTCTCTCCCTCTCCCTTACAGGCTTTGAAAGAGATGTTATATGCAGCCGTGGACCAGGCCCCATCTATAGAAGGTAAGCAAATTGTAACTGAGAATCATGTGTTTCTTGGCTTTGGGAGCTGGACACATAGTCCTGCTACATTTCTGTCCTCTGTCCTCCTAAATTGGTAAACTTAATATACTGATGAGCAAATGCCTGACATTTCACAGCCTGCATGCTATTTTTGATTGTTAGAACTCTTTGTCCTCTCTCATTAGGACAATAAATGTCTTTGTATAGTTTTAGACTTCAGCAGCTGGATTCCTCTTGCTTATAAGGGCATTCACTGGTAGAAGTACTTTCTTCATCGCTTGAGAATAGACCTTTGTTTTCCTGTGACGGCTAGCCACTTCGGGAGATAATTGTGCTAGAGAGATACCGGTGATTTGGTGATTACTGGTGATTTGAACTGGAAGAGTCTCGTCCTTGTGTTCTGTGTCCTCCCTGAATGCTGTGCTACTTCTCGTATGTGGACATGAGTATATTTTCTTGTTTGCCTGTGTTTATTGCCACTGAGTTCTCTAGATTATTTTAGTACAGCATTTGGTTTTAAGCTCACTGCACGTTGAATAGTTTGTTTAATTAAGTGATGATCTATGCAAAATTTCTCAATAAAGCCTGTTACTTTCTTTATCTTTCTTGTTCCTTTCGTTGTCTTTGAAGTGCTGAATAGTTTTTACCTTTATTTTGCTTCAGTCCCTACTTTCTTGCCCTTCATGTGGATTTCAAACTGTTTTTTAACCTCCTTACCTTTGCTATTCTCGCTTTGATTGCAGTGCAATGTTAATTTTACTAACCTCTTTGAATGCGGCTCTGGGCTTCTTTCTTGCATGTTTATAGAGCAGAAGAACAACTGCTGCTTCCAGTGTAGGCAGTTGGCTGACATGAATAATGCCAGTCACTATCTTTCTTTGCATTGATTAGAATTGGGAAATGAGGTATGACATAGTTAAAATAATGTGGAATATTAATTTTTTTGATTTAACTCTACCTGCTCTTTGATTAGAATTTTAAAACAAAACAAAACCTGCAATAGTTAATAGACTAAGTGTGTGTGTGATGGGGCAGTCTTTCCTTATATTCTTCAGAGGCACAATCTAAGCTGAAAGTTTAACTGAAGCAATGCTCAGGCAGGTATAATCTTTAGGTTTAACCTGACGCATAGTTGCTCACTTGACTCAGCCTGCTAATTTTGTTAAATCAATCACCCTTTTCCCTCAAGTGCAGGTCCTAGAACTAGATTTTTAAAGTTTATGGTCAGAGCATCATCTAAAAATATATGGGTTATCCTTTGAAAACTGAGGAAAACTTACCAGCAATATACTGCAAAAGAGGAAAATCTCACTTTATTTTTTTTGAGTGGCAAAATTGCTTAAAACCTATGCACAAACCTTTTTCCCCAACAGCATAAAACCAGTTTTCTAGCTAAGAGGTACTGAAGCGTTTTATGTAGGCTAAACTGCCTATCTGTATTAACTTTTAAAAACAACTTACCAATTTTGTTGAAAATACAGCATTAGTTTTATGGAAGACTGGAGCATTTGCAAGACTCTTTCTTTCTTCTATCCATCAGTTTATTATTGGCAATGGGAGCGAATACTGTCTCTGCTAATAAAATTTTGTAGTCAAATGTTTGAATGTGACTGGGTTTTGCTTGTGGCACATAGAATTTCAACATGGGCTTTGAGTGGGCTTTGAGTTGCTAGCCATAAAACTCCAAAGTGTTATAATTCAGCATTTTGATTTCTTTTTTTTCAATGCTTGTGGTGTACTGAGGTTCTGTAATGTGCTGTGATGTTCGTGTGCAAACCTGTTTGGCAAAGGAAGAGAAGGTGAAGAATAAAATGATATACTGTTATATTTATGCCCTTTTAAATGTTAAAATAATTTTAACTTGCACTTCTGCCTCTTTGATGCTTTCAAAACCTCAACAAAAGGAAAGTAATGACTTAAGACACTTTTCCTAGGTAGAACAATGTTCTGTTCACTTCTTGCGGATCAGGTCTCTTCCTCTGTACTGTAGAACAAAGAAATCCAAACCACTTTGAACTACTCATATTTAACTCTGCCTTGCCTGACCCACCTTTAAGTAGAGAGCAGCTGTACTAATTCCTTCACCTTTTGTTCATTAAATGAACGTGAGTATGTGTGTGGTGGTTGGATGTTTTGAAGTTTGTTTTCAGTGTGTTCTTTCCCTCTCTTTTTCTCTGCTTAGACTATTTTGCTTTCCAGTCTCTGGGTTCCTCTCTGAAAACTGTGTGTTGCTCAGGATGGGGCCAGACTATTTGTGCTGGAGTGACTGAGCTGTTCGTATGGGCAGGTCTGAGCCAGTGGATTGTTCTGCTGTTGCCCATATGAGTGCAGAGGTGACAGAGGGAAGGCAGATGTCTCCCTGAGCTCCAGCTTTAGGAAAGGCTTGTATTGGAAATGAGTCAATACTAGGTATTTCTCCATTCCTGTTGCTTACTACTTTCTCCTTAAAGCCCTTCTGCGTTTGTTCATAGAAGCCTTAGGCCAGGGTTAGTGTGTGACTGCATACAAACTGTGCCCAAAACATTGCTCTAGTCCCTATCAGAGGAGATGGAGCAAGTTCCTTGAACTTTGCAGAGGATGTAGCAGCTATTGTCAGGGCCTGGCTGTTGTCCTGCATATTTTCAGTTTAATATGGATTTTACAATGGATACTTCTGTGTTATTTTGAGCTTAGCACAGAAACTACAGGAGTGTGCTACTGAAACCTAGCTTCCCACTATGAGCCTAATGTAATCTCATTTTAGACTGGTCTAACTAAAATCCATTTTCTAACTGATATAGCTAATCACAGACACTGTAGACATGCGCAGTTGGTTTTGATTTACCTTATGTATATTGTAAAGCTAATCTTCAGTTAATACATTGGACTGTGAAGAAAAGGAGTTTTGTATACCAAAGCTGAGGCTGTTCCTAGTTCTTACTCTGCTCAGCTGGATGTGTAATTCGGGACTTGTGAATGAGTTTCTTAGATTCCTGCTGCAGGCTGCTTACTATGTCAGTTGGTAAAATTTGTAAACATACAGAAATGCTTTGTTTTGCTTAGTATGCTGGAAGCATTTTAGAATCTCTTTAAAACAACAACAAAAAAGTGCTACCTAACCAGGGCATGTTGTAAGTAATAGGCAAGGCAGGTAATAGGTGAACCATTCATTGTTAACAGTTTTCATTGGCTTTGTATTTAGGAATCTCCTGTTTGTGGTTGGGACATGGGTAAACACAGCTAACTTCAGAATGACTCTTAAGCTCTGCAGCTGATGGTCCTAGTGCTACTTTAGTGGACAAAGTATTGCTGCAAAGATGATCTTAGCTCTAAATTGTGCAATTTTTACTCCGCACATTATCTGGTTATATGGTGACCCTTCTCATTGTGCTACATTGAATCATACCTATGTCTATATGCTTTTTCCTATTTTCAGGTAATAAACATAGACTACGATGTTAACCAAAACCCCTGTAGATGTGAATAAGCAAAATGTGTCAAGGCTGTATGTTAGGAGGAGATTGTTTATAGCTATCCCCTGACACTATTGCAAGGTGCTGTGGCTCCCCACATTTCGTGAGAGTTATACCAGATTGTATGCATGCTTTTTTGGCAGTTGCTAGCTCTACACATAGATTTCTTTAATCTGATCAAAGATACTTTTTTTTTTTCCTTCTGTCTGTGTACTTTGTAACAACAGTTTTCTACATGCCAGTGTTACTCCTCCAGATGCTCATCATCTTTTTACAAGGCTTTCCCCAATGAAACTTGCACCATCCTTCCACTTGAGCAACATCTGCAAAAATTAGTGTTTAGTCTGTTAATTCAGTCTTTTACACATCACTGGAAGAAGTATCAAATGATGCTTGATTCCTGGCTGTATGATGGGACTTGCTTGAATTTCCGGAGAATTCTTTGGTGCGTGTTTGCTTTGTTAGCTGTTTGCTACATGCTGCTTACTGTTACTGGAGCAGTCTGGATGAATTGATGCTTCAATGATGTTATTCTCGGCTTCTAAGTCCTCATGGCACAGCAGGAAGGCCTTCATGCAAGCGTGCCAGGTCAGTGTGAGCAGGCACCCTTCCTCAACCCTGAGCTACCTTTAGGAAGAATCTGTGACAATTCAGAGGTGAAAACTCAGTGTAGCACTTGTTTTCTCTGAGGCAGAATGTACAGTATTGCAAAAGCATGAAATACTGACCTCACCATGAGCATATTGATTTTTTTGCATTCCTTATTCCTCCCACTGCTTCCTGTCCCATTTGTCACCTAAGTAAAACAGGTTACTGGACCACTGTTGCTTGGAGTCTTCCCAATTATTCCACTTGGTAAGCAGATGTGTCGGCATCTCCCCAAGCTCCTTACAATGCAGCTCTTCTTAGCTGCAGTGGAGATGAAAGTGTGGCTGTAAATTATTCATTCTGATTATCTGCTCGAATGGACAGGGTCCACTCTAAATATAATTTCCTAGAATATTTGTCTTTCAGATATTGAAATTTAACCTCCCTTTAATATTTGTGTAAACAAACATTGTTGTTGTAATATCAGATGGTACAAGAGCATTCTGTTGTATCCTCTTATTATGGAGATTACTGATTCCACTTAACCCCAAACCTGAATTCCAATGGCACCTTTTGAACGAAGATCACTGCTGGTTGAAGGGCTGCATGGGGCTGGAATAGTGTAACAGCATAGGAGTGGGGAGTACAGGTGCTTTAAGGTAGAACTCAAACCCAAAATTAATAGGTCATGTTAAAATAAGATTTGATTGGTAGGGGAAAGCCTTTAGTGGTAATGGAGATCTTCTGCTGGTACTTGTAATCTGTATTGTCACCTATTTACTTGCACTAGATTAGAAAAGCAAGAGCTGCAAGTTTGGGATATCCTGAGAGGGCCAGCACTTGGCAGTGTGTCCTGTGTGGTTAAACCCTTGTTTCTACTTTCAATTGTAATGCACTTACCATGTCAACTGACAGCTACAAATCTTTACTTTGGATTTATTTCTGTTACTTAATAAATAAAATAGTGTTCTTTAGGGTGGTAAGTAACCTTGGTGAATAAGCAGGGTGTGGGAAATCATATTCTTTTTTTCCAAAGGAAGTTATGAGGCTGACAGTTTTCATTTGTTATATGCAGACATGCTTTATAGGATTGATCAAAGGCTTATGGTTTGTCTGTATATATAGGGATGTCTTCTTTTTATTTCAAAATAAACGTTTATTTCCAATTGCATAAGCTTACTTTGTAGCGGGTTGAGGTTTTGTTTACATGGGAATGTTGAGGTTTAAGGGAGTCTTCAACAGAACTCCTTCCTATCAACTACCATGAAGCAGCCACAAGCAGATGAATGCTTTGTCTTTGTTTCACTATCTTGTTGCACACCCAAAAAGGGAACTGGTATCCTTCTGAAGGTCACGTGTGACTGAAGGTTGGTGTCCTGCACCCTTGATGCTCGTCCTTGATTCTGTGCAGATTGTAATTCAGTCTGGAGGCCTCCACACTTATAACTAGTGTGTAAACTCAAAAAAAAAAACCCAATAAAAAAAAAATCCATGACAGTCCTAGTTGGAGATCTGATGCCAGGTATTGGCCTAGCTATAGAAAAATTGGTTATTTGGCTTGTTGAAAATGTTAGCTTCCAGATCATGCAAATGGTGGACAGGAGGAGAACTTGGCCGCACACCGGCATTTAGAGGAGGTGATGTCTGGTTTCTCTTATGCTAGGGCAATAAAATTTGAAAGGTAAACAGTGCATATGGTCATAGAGAGCGCAGAGTAGTGCGAGAGAAGAGCTGTATGATCACCAAAATATTTGGAGCACAGATGCCTATATGAAAATGTAGTATACTGTGTTTTCATGTAAAAGTCATTTTGCTGTCAAAAGCAGCGTTTGCAGCAAGTCAGCATTGAGACTGACCATGGGGCTTGCTTTGTACCAATGCATGTCACTTTCTATTCATTCAGAATAATGCAGAACCACCATTGCTGTTGATCTAGTGACCTTCTCAGAGTTTTTGAGTACCAAGTGACTGAATTCTGCTCGACCGTTGATTAGCATAATGTGGGTGTGGAATAAAGGTCAGGTTAGGTACAGAGCTGGAGTGATTGAGAGTAACTTGTTGATAGCGCAGACAACTGGCCAATATAAGTTTTGATTTTATTACTGTCATATAGACCATAAGTTCTCAAGTTGTGTCACTGGCGTATATTCAGAGCTGTCTTGGCAGCAGGGAGCAGTCCTTGCTGCTGCCCTTAGGGACTGGTGTGCTCAGAGTCCTGGCTGCGTACAGGTGCTGGCTCCTGTGGGCTGCAAGTTTGTATTTTTGCACCTGGCTGTGAACCCTTTCAGTTGTTAGAAACTACTTGCTCCAGAAAGAAAGTCTGTGAGAGAGTGCCTCTGGTGCAGATGGGAGCTTCCCTCGTGTGGGAACATGCAGGGTAACAAAGAAGGTTGTGGTGGGCAGTAGTTTAGCAGGTTGAGTGTGTGGATTACTGTTTCTTTCTGAAGGAAGCTGGTGGTTGTGGTTGGTGGAAACACTGGACTTCCTCACACTTTCCATTTGCCCCATGGCCAGCTCCTGGGCTGATATGCCACTTCATCTGTCTGCATGAGCCAGAAAGCTCGTGTTGTTGCTGAGCAAGCCTTTTTTCCTTTTCCTCTGCCTTGTGATGTGTTCTGGGTAACTGCCTCAGCAGCTCAAAGAGCTTTGAGGCATTTATATTAGGTGATGAACTTGAGCCCTAAGTGTACCAAAGAGTATAGGTTCAAGGCTTACAGATGGGCAGTTAATTGCTTTGTAATTTTGTTCTGTACTCTTTTTTTTTTTTTTTCTTCACAAAAGCATCCTTTGGTATTGAGTACTGAGAGCTATTGAACCCAGGATAATCAAAGAGCTAGATGTAGCTCAGGAGGTAATAGGGAAAGCTGGACCTGGTAGTCAAGGCTGGCCCATATGAAAGGGCTGCACCTAGAGGCAGGTTTCTTTTGCAAGTCTGCAAACTGTTTATCAGTCCAGCTGCAG
Organism: Elanus axillaris; assembly: GCA_026212715.1. NCBI lineage: Eukaryota > Metazoa > Chordata > Aves > Accipitriformes > Accipitridae > Elanus > Elanus axillaris. The sequence goes on from JANZLQ010000095.1 coordinate 33,289,480, forward strand.
AAGGGCTGTAGATGATTCCTTAATGATGTATATAGGGTAACGGCAATATCAGAAATGCTCAACTGTGCCTTCCCCCCCCCTTTTTCCTTCCTGTGTTTGTTTTCAAGTAATTTAAAAATGCTAGTCTGTTACCTTTTTAGTGGTTAGAGGAATTAACAGTGCTTGTAATTTAACTGGTATGTGCCAGGTTTCATGTTAGTGGTCAAAACTTGAGGGCTGGAAAGTAGAAAGATTCACAAAGCTGGAAGATTGACAGACGGCTATGCCTTCAACAAAGCACTCCTGGGACAACAGCGAACCATCAGACAGCGTTTTGGCTGTAGACATGAAGAAGCACTGCACATGTATATACAAAAGGCCAGCATTTATTGCTTTGTTTCAAAGAAAGACTGCACTAGACATCTTAACAGCAAGATTTAGTGCCTGTGTAGGAGGCAGCCTCTGGCTTGCTAGTCATTCCCTTGGAGCTGTATTTGAAATAGGTGATTTGAATTATTAGACAATTAAGATTTTGGATGAGACTATAGCTACTTGGTGAATAATGCAATATGAATTAAATTTGATTGGTTTCTTTCTCTCTTTAAAAATGCATGCTGTGGGCAAGGGAATGAGCAGAATATCCCTGAAAGGAAATCTCATTCTTCTACATCATAGCTGCTTGTAAGGTGCCTTAGAAAAGTGGCCAACCCGCCAATATCCAGTGGAGTCCTGACATGTGTGATGCGGTGGAGGAGCAAAGGCTGTCCCTGGGCACCCTCCTGCTACAGCAGTCCTTTGAGTTGTGTTACCTTAATCTGCTGTAAGGCCACACCATGCAGTGCCTATTGCAATAATGGTCCCTGAACATGAGAAGTCTGTCTCTTTGATTACGTAATTTTAAAGTTAGCAAGGATGTGGTGAAAAGTCAACCCGTTCCTGGCCATGTTTCTTTTTGCTGATTCCTGAAGTAAAAATGAAGGCTAGTTTCGTATTTTACCTGTTGTGTTTTTTTTACAGTGTATCTGTAGCCTTGCAGCTTGACCCCTTTTTAGTAAAAGTAGATAATGAATTCATTTTAAAATGTGATTGTGCTTTTTGTAAATACATAATCTTTAACTTCAGTTACAGTGTAAAACTACAAAATTACAGCATCTTAGTTTTACAAAGCCAGAGTTTAAAAAAAAGTTAAAATGTATTTTATTCCATTTATTATATGGCCATTTAGTTAATGTATTTTAGATTGGTTTATGCTACTTTTTGTGGCCGCTGGCTCTTGTGTTGTGCACTCACCAGCTTAACTTCCCCTCTACAGAGGGGGGAAGCCTTGTTTATCTCCTAGGAGATGGAAAACCAATTTCTACTTCCTGATGAGAAGCTGACAGGCCATTTGACTTAACAAGAGACGGAGGCAGTGTGATTGGGAAGAGGGAAATTGCATGCCATAACATACCAATATAAATGCAATTTATTTTGCATATGCTGTATAGCTCCAGGCACGCATTTTGGGTTGTGTGAGAATTCTTTGCATGCTGAAATATAAGCTCTAAATAGCAAAAATGACAAATTTGGCTTCCAAACTGTATTTATAATCTTGGTTTTATTTTTGCTGTAATTGCTTAGCATGCTTTTATAAACGCTCCTAATGTATTTGTGGGGCAAAGTGCAGAGAAGCTGAAAAGATCAGCACGAGCGAGCTGTTAACTCAGGATCTATCTTGTCCTACAGTTGCAGACTTGTTCTGACATGTGGCCAAGGCTGCTATTCTGGTACCGCCTTTGCTGGTGTCCAGTCCCTGCACAGCTCTCCAGGACAGCTCTGCTGAGACGGAGCAGTTCAGTACCAACTAGCCTGTCTAGTTGTCAGTCCCTTAACACGTCAGCTATAGGGAAAAGTGGGCATCAATCGTATAAACCCCCATTCTTTGTTCTCGTTTCCTATTCTAGCTGTTTGGTCATTCATATGAGTTCATTGTGAATCTCTTTGTATTTTTAATGCTGTATGGCAGGGCATCAGCAGCATTTACAGCGTGGGTGCTAATCTGTGAACCCAGGTATGCTCTTTAAAGGCAGCTCCCTTATGAGCACAGCTGTAGGAGTGAGTCACAGGCAATGCAGTAAAATGAGGTGATAATGAGCAGGATTGGCTGATTTACCTATAAGGTAAATTCTATAAATAGGTTAATGGAATTTGGCTTGTTGTATTTCGGTGTTTTAGTATGACTTTGTCTTCCCTAATCAGAAGTAGCAATTAGAAAGCAAGGAAATAAAAAATCTGAGAGCCTGATATGGGCATTCCATGTTACTTCATAGTCTTTTGTATATGCCAAATGGTCCTTGAGCTCTGCGGCAATCCAAGGTAAAGCTTCAGTTTTTCCCCTGTCCAGCCACAGGAGAACACACTTCTTCATTAGAAGCCTGGGTCATGGTTTGGTTATGCTTGGACCCTGGTGAACATGGGTGCAGGAAAACATATCTTGGAAGTTTTGTGTCCTTTTGAAGCCTTTAAGAGGTTTAAATTCACTGAATTGCCTAGAGACAAGAAGGCTTCCCAGAGAGAGTAAAGGAAAAAAAAGTCAGAATGCCTTTTGCTTTTCTGTGGTGGAACTGGATTAACCTCGGTGCTCGCAAGTGGTAATTGTGTATAGAGGAGCTGCATTTGTGGGTTTCAGATGCTGTAGGTGATGCTCTTAGCACATGACATTAATTTATGGTGTAGATTTAATTAGTTGGGTGTCGATAAGACTTGTTTATTAAAACTTCATGTTTCCCATAAGTCAGTAAAATATGGATTGTGAATGAATTTTTGAGCAGTTGGAGGCAGAGAGGTTAGAGACATGATGCTGAGCTTGTAGGGTTTGGCACACCTGATCAGCCCCATCTGCTGTAATGGTCCTGGCTGTAAGGCAACTGCTGTTTCTGTTGGGCACTTCAGATCCTGCAAAAATACCCCATATCAGGTGTGAGTTTTAGCAATACATCAGCAATGGGGAGCCTGCCACAGCTTTAATACTGTTCTCTTCAGCAGATGTCGTCTTTGTGGTGAAGCTACAGAAAGTGAAGGACCAAGAAGGATAGTGAAGGGAAAAGGGGAACAAGTGCATCTGTGTGCAGCCAACCTGCCAGGAGCTGGGTCAGGGCTCGGTCCCTGGCTCTCTGAGGGGCTCCAGCGCGGAGTGGAGCTTGCCAGCTGCTTTTGGTTCCTGGCTCGTGTTTCTGTGTACATGTGGACACTTCTTCCCCAGCTGGTGTCTTTGGCTCTGGTGTTAGGTGCACCCAGGTCTCTTTCCAGTGGAAGATTAGCTTGCTACTGTCTATGTTAAACAGGACTTTGAGCTTGAGTCTCAAAGACCCAAAGGTACTGACAAAAGAGCTTTCAAATCTGCCCCTCCAGTTTTAGAAATCCAAATGCAGCTCAGCTAGAATTGATCTGTACCAATTTCCCTTTCAGTTTCTTCTGCTTTCAGCCAGCTCCTACAGATTCAATTCTGGCTTTGTTCTCAGCTGATTGAGCTGGGTTGATGTGGCCGCATGCTAATGTAGTGTTCTAGATGGAGCAGATGTGCACCCGCTCGCTTTCCGGCTGAGGAGGAATTCAGTGTTGGAAGGTGCGTGATCTGGGCTTGGACTTGCCTAAGCACAAATCTGAGTAATGAATTAGTCATCAGACATGGAATTCATTTCCCTGGGGACAGGGAGAGGGAGGCTGGTACAGCCCAGCTGTCAGTCAGGAATTGCTGATGCAGGAACTCTTGCCAGCTGAGAAGGTTCCCCCCACCCCTGCTAATACTGTAAGGCTAGGTTGCCAAATCTTTTAGTTTGGTATTTCAGTAGTAACCTGAGTGCTTTACAGTATGTGCTTAAGGGCTTTGGTCTCTTTACCTGACTTACATAAAAATGTTTACTAGCTATTCTGAAACCAAAAGCAGCAGACCTTAATTGTAGCAACTCTGCAGTCTTCTACACATGAAGCAATTTTACTGAATCCTATTTATGTGGTAAGCAGGGTATGCCAGAGGGGTTTGCCAGCCTCCATCCATTTCAGGTGTGATTTCATGGTTATTGAGGTATATGGGTGATAATGGTGTGAGTTTGGGAAGAGGTGTTTCTGCTCCATCACCTTCTTATCACCTTGGCTACAATTCTCATTTTGTTTTGCTTTTTCTTCTCTTGTTAGTCTTCAACTCTAGCATGTGGCTTATGGTGGCTGGTCTCATGTACGATAATTTTTTTTGAGAAGTTTGGAACCTTTACCTATCAAATAAGGAAGAGAAATTATGGCATTGTATGCTTTCTGTACATAACTAGATCAATGTCTGTTTGAGACTTTCACTTATGGGCACCGTTTTACTCTTTAGAGTGGGTAAAACAGGCTGGTATTTTTTTCCTGCCTTATGAATTTCCCCATCATAACTTTCACCTATGCTGATCCTTTGGTGAGTTGTTGTTATGGCTCCTAGCCAGCCTGTCAATTTTTCTGTTACCTTTGCTGAACAAACACCATGTGCAGTAGCAGATAAATGAGTGATTTTCTGCGGTAGCGAGGGGAGGTGGCACAAGAACCTCAAGATTATGGTTGGTACTGTGGGCTTTTGAATTTTTTTTTTTTTAATACTAAATAATGATGCCAAAGCCTTCCAAATAATAGCTTCCAGTTTGCCTTAACTTTCTGGTACCCCAAGGGTTTGATTTTTATTAACTCTTATAATGAATTGTGCTGGAGGTGCAAAATTAAAATATTGCAGGGCATTTGTGCTGAATGTTGCACAAAGCTGGTATTTACATGAAACTGCACTTTACACTCGCACTCTTTCCTCTGAATATTTTGCAGTTACTTCAGCAAGATCACGTTGCAGTTTGAAAACTTTTTTTTGTCAAAGCGTAGTCTGGAGAACAGAAGTGTTCTGTTTCTGGTGCTGTAATGTTGCTGTATAATCCCTTTATATCAGTTACAGGAGATCCCACTTGAAATATTCTAAATTAAAAAAAATAGAGGGGAAGAAGCTTGGATATAAATACCACAAGTTCCTTGACTTCTCTTGCAAATATCCATCAGACCTTACGGTCTTCACATGGTTCTGCTGTTGTGAGATTTTTAAACAGAGGAAGTAAACCCCAAACCTCTCTCAGTATTAACTGATGTCAGGACAGGTTTTCATCTTTTAGGAGTAGCTTGTAACTGTAAACCAAAGGGATGGTATTATTTTAATTATTTTTTTTTCTGATGACAATATTTGGCTGTAATGGAATGGAGAAAACTGCCACTGTGAGTTCTCTTCCCATTTGTATGTTTACTTTTTCCAGCTCTTTGGCTAGACTAAGCCAATAGGTCTGCTGACTGTGTTTTGTCATTCTCTGTTTGTCAATTTTAAGTTTATTTACAGAAATTAGCAAAAATGAAGAAGTGCTTGAAGTACTACGCTTAGTTGCTTGAGTGTTGTGTTGTGTATGGTCAGAGTTGGCAACTTCTCTAAAGTGTTTGAGTCTTATTTGTGAGTTCAGATTTGGTTTGGGTCATTGTTTGGTCATGCTGTTCTGTTTTTAATCTTTCAGACTTAGACTGATGAGCTTTTTTAATATTAAGTCCTGCTTCTGATTTTTTAGTTAGACTTCAGTTCTGCTGTGTCAGAAGTGAATGCAGCTGCTTTGCACTTGCAGCTTCTGGATTACACAGCACTAATTCTTTCTGGTTTGCATAATGTTGCACTGATCTTCCTTGGAAAGTTAATTTATCTAGATCTTCAGTTTTCTGTGTTGGAGGGTGGCAAGAGGTTATTTCAACTGAAAGCAAAGGCTCAAATGGCTATTTGAAACCTAACCAAAGCAGGGACCATGCAGTCTGAGAGTGAGTTTGCTGTTTTTTTATCCAGTGCTTCTTGCACACCACGCTTGGTAGAACTCTTTGTTGATGGTGAGGAAAGTTCATAGCTCAGTTGCAAAGAGCGTGGCTATTTCTGAGAAGAGGCAGAAGAGAGGAGGCAGCGTAAACTCTCTGTTTATGTAGCTCTGCAGTGCACTGTGTCTGCCCGCCAACCTTACATGACTCTTCAGTGCTTTCCTTCAGTGTGTGGGAGAGAAATTATCTGTTCAGATCGTAATAAAAAGTCACCTATTTAATAAGTGTTCTGTACATGTATTTATTTACAAATATTCTTGATCTTTAATTAAGGGATCCGGCTCTGTTACTTGCTGCTTGGTGCTCACTTTCAGGCTGGGGAGGCTGCAAGAAGATGACTGACTGCAGAATTTGACGGCTCCACGCATCTGTCTGTTTAAAACAAGCAGTTTTGCAGCTGATCAAAGCAGGAGGATTATGCCGCTGCTGTGGAACTAAACTGGAGAGGGGGGATAAATGGCAGCTCTAAAGCAGCCCTACCTGAACTGACAGGCTCTTTGTTGTCAACAGGATAATGTGAATTATTTATTTATATTTTAACAGAGGTGTTTGTTCTGTTGGAATACTTGCTCTTGCATTTCAAAGCCCAAACAACTGGGTTACTTTCAGTGGGAAGCTGTATTGCATATAGTTCCATATGCAGTGCAGAGCTTATCTTCACCTAGCTGTAAGAAATACAGGGCATTCTCTGTGGATGTGGATTTTCAGAACACTTTTTTTATAACAAAAATAAGGATTTTGCACACTTGTATTAATACTTAGAATGTAAAACCTACATGGATTCTTATGTCTGTCTTGTTAATAAGTATATTTATGCTGGAAATGGAGAAGTATACGAAACTAGCAATATGTTATGATTACAGTTGCCTTTGTGCTATAGGTAGGCAGTCAGGTTATGTCTTTTCTCCCCAGTTTTATAATTTACCAGATTTTCTTGCCTAAATGGCATTTACTTAGGTAGCTATATTCAAAGGCAATCTTTTTGTTTTCTCTCTAATACTGCTTTTTATTCATCCAAAATGCATCTGTATGTATAGTAAGTATTTATCAACCAATATAATCGTCATAATGTAAAAAGAAATAGCTTTAGAGAAAATAAAATCTTTTCATGTGTTCTGCACTTGAGCATTTTCATTTGGGTTTTTTTTACAATTAATCTGTGGATGTAAATTTAAAATTATTTGCAGAAACCTAATTTTCCTTGGTTGACTTGAAACTCATGCAAGTCTTGAAGCTTCTGTGACCTGCTAGTAATAAAATAAATAAATGAATAGCACAAACTTTGATACAGTGGTTTAGGAATTCAATCTGTGGAAATGCTGGCTGTCCCTGTCGAGAGAGAGCGAGTTGAAGAACTAAACCAGCTGCTATTAGCAGTGGCTTCTTCTTGGTAGATGGTGAGTTTCTCATCTCTTCTCTCTTTCATCATTATTTTATTTCAAGTTAGAAAACCAGTAAGAAGTTGAAGACTTCCCTGCTAAATCAAGAGTAGAAATACGTCAATGTGTCAGCTACAATCTGTTTCCAGTTACTGCTCCTGTCAAATTGGTTACATTCACAAATTACAAGTAGCATTTGTGATATCGGATCATTTTTTAAAGGCAGATTTTGTTTAATAGCTTTCTCTTGTCATTTTATTTTTATTTTAGCTTTTTCCTTACTTCATAGCGAGGAATTTTATGACTGAAATAGGAGTTGGTGTCTGATTCTTTGACAAGCTGATTTTGAGTCTGTCTGTGTGTTGCATTTATAGACTACAATATTTCTTCTATATTTTTTGGGTAGCTAATTTAGTGTCCAGTAACCAAAGATGCTTGTATTTTCTGTAAAACTTTAGTGTAAGTGTTATGAACTTGGATTATGTGCAACTGCCAGGGAGTAGAGGAGGAAGAAGAAGAAACAGAAAACTGTAGTTTGATTTCTGGGCAGGGAGTGAGTTCCTGCAGAAGGCATAGTTGCTTGGCAAGGTGAAAAAACAAGACTGATGGTGTTCAGCTGTTTCACTCCTTGTGTTCATTAAATCTTGTAAAACTGTTGGAACTAGGATTCTCTTTCTTATGGAGGAAAATAAGATAACATGAGTAAGCTCAGAGCCTTTACTGCTTTCCAGTACATTGTTTATATGTGACAGTTTTCCTTAGAATTGTTCATATGGATCTGCCACATTGCTTTAAATGTATCTTGACTTGCTTATCTCCTAAGCAAAAGTCTCATATCTGGGGATAAGGTCTGTCCTGCCTTGTCTCTGTGGTTAAGTTAGCTAGTGTGGTGGATGGGCTGTTTCTTGTAATTTTTTGCAGAATTTTTGGAAGTCTGGATATGGCTCTGTAATAGTGAAAAATGTAGGCTTTGACATGTGCCTAATTAGGCATTTGTGATTCTTAGCCCATTTCCTGTAAGTGAAAGCTATCCAAAGCGTACCTTTATGCTGGTGTATATTCTCTTAGAAACCATGAACAGCATAGACCAAGGCTGTAAAAAATGGATTGTGATTTTTGTCATGATTGAGAAACATGAAGAGATTTGCTGGTGGGTTCTGAGTGACTTGGAGGCTGTTCTCCTTATTTTTTTTCTTCTTCGTGATCATCTTCTGTGGCACTCAATCAGTTAAGTCTCCAGTGTTTTCTGTTTTCTGTGAGCTGCTCTCGCAAGCTTTCCTTTTTGTGTTTTCCCCCCCCCTGAAATTATCATTTCAGCATAGCAATTGGACTAATTTTGTTTTGTGAGCATCTTATACCAGGCATCAGAATGATTGTTCCAGTTGTGAAGAGAACCTCTTAATAGCCACATTGCACCTCGCTCCATGGTCCACTGCTGTAGCTTGTTTTGGTGTCAAAATTTACTTAAAATGAACTTCATTTTAACCTTCCCTAGCAGTTGGTGCTTGCAGAGAGCCAGCACATGGTAGTCTGCTTATCAGAGATAGCAAGAGGGAGTTTTGCATTCCTGCTGCTTCGTGCTCTGCATCGCCCATTGCCAGTGGTGTGAGGCCTCTAGGTTTTGCATCTCCAGCTCTGCCATGGGTCCAATGGAATTTCAGACATTTCACTGTATATTAGGATTTTAGTTTTTTATATTTAACCTGTTTAAGGTTCAGCTTTACAGTTGAATCAGCAGCGTGGTATTAAGCTTGTACTCAGATAAAGTTCTTGAGGATTTAAAAAAAATCTTTCTGGCTTCTCTCTGTTCTTGCCATTTGTGTATAAAGGTGTGTTGGAGCTTTCCCTGGTGATGCTGGTACTTCATTTGAGTATCTCGGAAGTGATTTCTTATTGTAAGTAAATTTATCCTGTAGAAGAAACTTCAATCATCTAGATTGTTTTTCATTACTTCCTCATACCTACTTGGAAATTCATGAAATCTCATAGAGGTTCCAAGACCCTTAAGGACTTGCAATGTTAAAATGATTCATTAACTGTTCTAATTATGTGACTTCTAGGGCATGCCTGCATGCTTCAGGGCAAACAGGTATAATGACAAATACATATCTGGCCTAAATGAAGGCTTCTCCTTAAATGCATCTGGGCAGTTGGTGTGACTGTTAAAAATTTTAGCCAAAAAAGCAAAAGCACAAAAATATAATGATTGGTCAGATGATGATACATGGCCACTATATGTGGGTATTTGGCAGCTACTTATTTGAAGGGCTGAAAAACTTGCCACAGGACTTTCTCCCAGGGGTTAATGGAGGATTTGGTTTGATGTTCTGAGTGCTCCTTGCTATTGCTAAAATCAATAGAGACAGTTGTTAAGAAACTTTTTTTTTTTTAGCTACAAAGGCAAAAATATTTTTTCTGTGAAGCAAACAGATCTATATTTTCCTCTGACTGATGTAGGCTGATATAGGCAGCTTTTGAAATTCAAACTGCAGGCAGCTTCTGACATCTGTATTGCAGGTAGCTTCTCTGGGGTGGACTTGTAGATAAGGCTGTTTTGTAGGCCTCTTGCAACATTTAATGTCAGAAAGCTGAGCTAAAATGTGTTAATTTTATTAATGTAGGTTGAAGCAATGATAAAAGGAGGTGGTAATTTGTAGAAGTGTATTTTAAAGAGCAGTGAACCTGAGTCTTTCCATTTTAACTCCAGTGTCCATTCAGGAGGGGTAAAATGTCATTAGCTGAAACCAAGAATAACAGAAGTTTCATTTCCTCATGGTAGAAGGGAAGCTTTTAATCTAATGAAAGCTGTAATGTCAGGAGCAGAGAAACCAGCTTCGTGGGAGAAGTTGTATCTGATGGTTTTTCTCAATGGTAATCATGCAAGAGTTAAGACTGCTCATTGCTGCTTCCAAAGAGCAGTGGAATAAACTTGTTAGACTCCCGGTGGTAAAGGGCTCTCACCTGTGCTTTGTCACAGAGTGCTGAAAGAAAGGCATGCTGGCACATCAGAGTTTGTTTGGATTTGCTAAAATGGAGTTTCAGTGTATGTTATTAATTTGTTGTAGTATCAAGCATGTCTTTTGAACATGCTTGTTGGAAGGCTTCCTTTTGAGTCTGAGTGAGGAGGGAAAAGTTGTTGATACATTTGTAAACTGAAAATAAACCTAAAATTGAACCCCAAAGTAACTTTCTGTTACTCTGGAAGTGATTATGTGGGGTCTTGAATGGTACCTACAGGGAGTAATGGAACTGGTCCCATTGGAATTAGTATGAAATTAGGGCTTTATATGCAAATAAGATCTGAGAACTAAACATTGCACTGCTATCACCCCACACCCCCATGCCATGGAGGGGGGATGGTTGTTGCTTTTTTCCTCTTGCCACCCTGCAATAGAGAAATCCCCAGTGACATTTCTCACAAATGCAGAGAGCTTGTAAGAAAAATGCTGCTGTTGGAGGCCATAGGATTCTGGAGTGAGCCATGTGTTGTTGCGGTTTAGTAACCACAGGATACTTGAACAATACAGAGAGGTATGTGGAAGACAGCACACATTCTCCAGTTGTAGGCAAGAACTGTTTTTCTTGCATTTTCTTTAGAGAAAGTCAGGCTTGTTAAGATGATTAATGCAGTTTTTCTGCCATTAATCTTTCTGAACACCAATATATGTAGCATGCAGTAAAATCCATTAACATGCTGTGACACTGTGCTAATTGTTAAACTCTGCTCTTTGAGCAGCTTAGCACTGAGGTAGATGCACATAGATTACAGTGGGGTAAGAATGGCTCCCTCACAAATGAAAATATTTAATTTGATAAAACAGATAATAATGCTAGTGCACTCTTCAGTTGTTGAATGACTTTTAATAGCATTAATGACATACTGTGCTTATTGAATAGGAGTGAGGAAGGCAAGAGAGGGAAAGGGAGAAAATCAGTGCTGCATCATCATAATGTACAGCCTTGGCCCTGTGTCAGGTTGTTCCATAGGAGAACTCATTTAAAATTTGTTTATTTAAACTATTTATCATACAGTTCACTGGCTTTGGAAAATGAGGATAAGGGAAAAATGAGCACGGTCAAGGTTTCAGATAAACCATGGGCTTCATGTGACTGTGATTTGAGTGACTCTAGTACAATGGAAATAAGTGCCCAAGTAGACTTGCTAACTTAAGGCAGTCTTTAAAACCTAGTCAAAATGCTAGTGAGAGCTACATACAAAGACATTTTACAGAACCTTTTTTTTTTAACTGTTTTACAGTAGTAACATGAATACATACCTGAAGTCAAAATAGGATGTGCCTAAAAGGACTGACAGTACCTGAACTTCAGGAAGAATAAGATGGAAGGTTAAGATGACTGCAGTGACTAAAACATTGATGGAAGGCAATGCTCATCTCCAGAATAATGGATAAAATCCCATGCAGCTATGTTTAGAGAAGCAATTACCTTCATGTTTCCAACTGTATCAAAAGTGATTATTTATATCTTGTAAATTGATGTTTCTTGTTTAAATCTGCAGGGTCCTCTTGATGCTGTTCTTCAGCTGATTGTAGAAACTAATTGGGGGAGAAAGATTTATGACTACATTTACTCATTATCTCAGTATGTTTTCATTTGAGTCAGTTGAGAGAAAGAGGTTGACCTCCTCTTATAAGAAATCCATGTGAACTCATAATTCAGTTAAAAAAACAACAAACCGACCAAACAACCCCCCC
>JANZLQ010000095.1:33315751-33403191 GCA_026212715.1 Elanus axillaris
CCCCCCCCCCCCCCAACGGGATGGGGGAGAAAATTGGGAAAAGAAGTAAAACTAGTGGGTTGAGATAAGAATGGTTTTGCGAGAACAGAAAAGAAGAAACTAATAATGATAACACTAATAAAATTATAACAGTAATAATAAAAGGGTTGGAATGTACAAATGATGTACAGTGCAATTGCTCACCACCCGCTGATCGATGCCCAGTTAGTCCCCGATCGCCGATCCCCTGCTCCCTTTCCCTCCAGTTTATTTCCAAGATGCAATGTCCGTCCCATGGTGTGGAATACCCCTTTGGCCAATTTGGGTCAGCTGCCCTGGCTGTGTTCTGTCCCAATTTCTTGTGCCCCTCCAGCTTTTTCGCGGGCTGGGCATCAGAAGCTGAAAATTCTTTGACTTAGTCTAAACACTACTTAGCAACAACTGAAAACATGTGTGTTATCAACATTCTTCTCATACTAAACTCAAAACATAGCACTGTACCAGCTACTAGGAAGACATTTAACTCTATCCCAGCTGAAACCAGGACACCTCTGAAGATGCCCCTTTTTGCATGTTTTAATTTATATGCAGTCTTCCTTTCACACCTCAAAAAGGGGTTTAACTGCATCTGTGTTCCAAAACAAAAAAAATATTGCGTAGTCAGATCTCTTTTAGAGTCACTGGAAATTATTAATGAAAAGGGTGGCACTGTTACACCCCCTCTGCTTCCTTTGATTTAAAGAGAAGTATGGTGGGGCAGGTGTCAGTTCCTGCTTCTGTGAATGATGCATTAATTTTACCCTGTCTTTTGGCAAAGTAGCCAAGTAGCATAAAGACATAGGATTTGTCTGCAAATACAGCGAGGTTTACTCTGGAATGGTTTGTGATCTGCATTTAGTGTGCCTTCTGCAATCAGAAACAAGAAATCACATCTTTAAAAAGGTACGTGAAATATTGTAGAAACTATCTGATAAAGGCCACTTGACATGTCAAGCTTTCCTACCTTATGGACATATGAAATTTGGCTGTCATTGTAAGCTGTGCTTTGGGGGTTTTTTTTGTTTGTTTTCTTTTAGCCAGAGCTGAAATGTCTTTGATAAAAGTTTATTTTACCAAGCGATCTTTGTACTGGCAACTAGCACAGGCAAACAGGATGCTCCTGAGTTAAACAAAAATCCATTCGTGTTTCACCTCTGAAGATGTACTTCAAAATCCAGTTGTGAATTAGCAGGTGAAAATGATTGCAGGGCTGTGCTGGAAACATGATACTGGGGGAAGGATGATGGTTCACTGTGAGTAGTGGTAGTGAACAGTGCATATGCAGCATTTTACTCCCTTGATTTTGGATTGACCCAGATTGTGTGTGAAGAAAAGAACAAGGACACTGTAATGAACCCTTATCCATGCTTTACGACAGCTATTTCTTAAGAGGATTATATGTCTTTGTGTCATCTGTACTGAAAAGATATGTCCAAGTGTTTTGTTGTTTCCTGATCTTTGTAAATACTGTTCAGAAATCAAACGCACCCGTTTCCTCCAGTAAATCCTAGTATTTTAGGAGCTGTTTAATAAGCGCTATTGGAAATTCTTTGCTTCTGGAGAACAGTGAATTATTTTATTAGAACATCTGGTAAGTGAGACATTTTCCATCACTTGAAGTAGTACAGTTGTCCCAACTGGCTCTCTAGCTCCTTTCCATCCTCATAGCAGGTCTCGCTAGCCAGCTGTTCTGTGTGTTGTCTTAGTGAGATGTTAAATAGTGAAGGGCTGCTGGTAGTTTTTGTCTGGTCTGATTATGTACATCTGATAATAGGAAAGCTCTCTCTTAATGTGCTGGGCAGAATGTAGGTGAGATGGCATGCCTGGCTTTAAATATTCAAAATATGCCCAAGTTTGTCCCAAACAGCTGTTATGGCTCTTTATTTTAATGATGTAAGCCTGGGTGCTTCTGGCTTGTCTCATCAGCCACTTGTTAAAAAGCTGACTGCAATCAGGGTAGCAGTGGCTGGCTTTTGGGAGCACCTTTCTTGATGCTGACTTACATGAATTAGGTAGTTATAATTCCGCAGCGCTTGCACAAAGAGATTAATGCGTGCTCATGTCTCCTGCCCAGCCCTTTGCAGCTGTCTGTCAGGTGGGAAGCTGTACGTGGTGAGGATGGTCTCTAGGGCTGCAGTGCACCTGCATGTCAATTGAGATGTTGTCTTAACTGTTTAAAAGCTCATTAAAGTTGCGTCTCCCATTCCTAGTTCTTTCCTTACCCCCCTCTGGCTAGCTGTCTAGGCTTTTGTGAACAAACCAGAATTGATCATACCAATTAGCTAAGCCCAGGGGAGATTTTGAAATGTTAATGTATATATTTTTTTCTTTGCTATTAGATGGCTCGTTGCTACTGCTAATGATTTGCACTTCCTTGCTTTGATGCATTTGTTGTTCTTCCCTTTACCAGTTCTCAGTAGACTGTTACTTGGGTAACATAGTAGACTTCAGTGTTTGTTTAGCTTTAAATTTCTAACTCAGCATTAAACTGCTGATATTTCCAGCTGTTGTTAAAGTTCTGCTTGCCATTTTCACCCTGAATTGTATGCAGCTATACAAAAGATGAATTAAATGTCACTTGCTATGCTTCCAAAAGTTCAATGGTCCGAATAAAGACTTTGTATACTCAGAAATAAGTCAAACTCCAAGCTGCTACAAAACTTTAAAGCAGTCAGGTTGTTTGAGCTGCTTCTTGGTTTTAACTTCCTTACCTTGAAACAAATCCAATAAAAAAGAAAAAAGTGTAGATTTGGTTAAGAGACAATGGGAAACTGCGGTTGGAACTTATAGCTATGACCATTACATATGTCTTACCAAACACAGCTACAGCATGTAGCATACCTCTTCTTGAAAAATATTTGTCTTTTTTCATACAGAAGAAGCATTTGATGTCCTTTTCTGACTGATTTGCTCCTTCTTGACCAAAGTTCATCAATAACCTTGGTTCTGAAGAAATGGAACCTCAACAGAAGGTTGTAGCTTGACAACTGAGAATCTTGACTGATGTGGTAGTTTTGTAGTATTAACTCAATATGGCAGTTCTAATCAAAATAAACACATCTCACCCTGTGAACTGGATGCTCGCCTTGGAAAAGAAGGTAGAAGAAATCAAAGCTTTGGTATTTTAGTCTGTCGGATGCAATTGTACAGCACCTAAACAGTGATGTTATGTATTCAGTTTCCTCTCCTGAGTATCAGAAGTAAGTACATCTTCTCTTAGGCTAATCTGAATTTTTCCTCTAAGACTATTAAGTATTAAAGCTCTTACCCATTTCTGGTGTTGGTAGAAGTCCCCACATGCTGCATATTTAAGCATGTAGAAGTATCTTGCACCAATACCCTTCTTAGATTATTTTTGGTTGTTTTAGAAAAATACCAAACTAGCTTGGTATATTCCCAGTTCACACCTATACCATCATGGTGCTCTGTTAGCTACTTTGCTGAACTATTATGGTGTTTGTAATGTGAGTTTGTGAATATCTGGGGTTTAATCCTTTCTACCTTGATAACTAGAGCCTGCTTTACATTATATATTTTTATAGCAAAATGTGAAGTTCTTCTGCTATCTCTCAGTATAGAACTAATTCTGGAATAACCTCTGTACCTAGTTATTTGGTGTTCTTTTTTTGGGGTTGCATCTTTTTGACGTGAGAATAGATATTTTAACTAGTGAACTTTTCTTTTATCACTTAGGTCATGGCTTAGGTAGGTGGCTTGACTAACTTAAATTTTGAAGCCACCCCCAGTCTTGTACTCTTTGCTTCACCCAAATGTACAAGTACTGCATGTGGTGCAGCTGAACAGATTGGCCAGGAAAGACCCTGCCTGTGTTGCCCCATGATTCATTCCAGAGTAATGCTGGATTCTAGAGGAAAAGTCTCTCCATGCATGCACACTAATGTCTCCTGCTCTCTTCTCAGTATTAGGCAGAATTCTTGTGTGCCAGCCCTAATTTGGGGATTAGAAGAGCAGCAATGCTTAGTAAAACTATCGCAGGTTTGAGTCAACGTGTTAAAGGCCAAACCAATGGCAGGGAAGGAGGTGGTGGTGACCTTTATGTTCTTAGGAGGACCTACTCCTTACTTTGCTCCTTCTAAGTGGGGTTTTTTTCCTCTTTTGTACTTCCCCCTTACTTCACTCCAGATAAATTCTAATTCTTTCTTCTATTCTGACTCCTAACCTGGGTCATCCTACTGTTCAAACACATACAGAAATACCAAATTCAGTGTTTGTGTATGGTGTGCAGTCCTGTGTTGCCACAGCATTAGGACTATAAAAAATACTCTGAAAGCATCAGAAGCATCGTCCATAATATATTTAATTAAACCCATAGTTTCCAGTATGCCTCAAACACATATATTCTTCCAACTCATGACATAGTGATAATAAGATGACAGATGTAAAACTTAGTGCTTTGGCTAAGCCTTCTCCTTTCCATCTTCCTTTTTGGTTTTAGGGGCTCTTGATGTTACAGCCTTCATATGGCACACAAATTCTTGGCAGAGTTTCCTCTGCTTGCAGTCCAGACCTTTATTGCTGCTCCTCTCACACATTAAAATGTTGGGGGGGTTGTATTCAGTTTCTGTAGCCTTGTTGTCCCTTGTTAACGACAAGGGATAAATAGTTCTTGTTTTACAAATTTGCAAGACTCTTAACATAATTCTTGCATTAATACTGCTTGGTCATGTATCTTTTCTCCTTCCATGATCTCTGGAGATGTCTTCCTCACCATGAGGCCCTCAGCTCAACTCTGCTTCTTTCTCCCCTTCTACCTCACCTTCATGCAAATGGGATACCAATTTTCTTCACTAAAAAGTAAAGACCTCATTGGTTGAAGATGCAGAAATTAACTCCAGAAGAGCCTCAGTTTTGCTAGTAGAAATGTGGAGCGTTTTCTCTGCTGTAGGGTGCAGGTGGAGGCCACAAGGTGGCCATGAGATGAAAGTGCCTGTCTTCCATGTTAACAAATTTAATCAGCAGTCTGCTCTTTGGTCATGATATTGCAGGCCCCAACTGAGTTGGGTGCAGTTTCTTCTGCCTCCGAAGCCTCCAGCCCTTGGGACTTGTGCTATATGCCTTGCTGGCCCTGCGTGGTGGGTGTGTGCAGGCTGGAAGTACCTCCAGCAGAACAGTTGTTCATCATGGAGGGGTAACAAATGTGTAAAAAAAAAAAAATATCAAAAAAAATCACCCAGCATAAGGATTACTTTGGGATTGGCAACTGTCAAGCAACTTGGAGAAGAGTACCAGGTTTGGGACCAATAAGCATGGAATTGATAACTTTTCGTATGCTCTGAGGCCCTCTCGGTTTCACCTCCCTCCTCTAGGCCGCAGGTTTGTCATCAAACACATTGCTACTCAAACTTTGTACAAAAATGAAAGCAAGATCAGAGACTAGATTTCCTCTCTTTGCTGGCTTCCCCCAATGACTTTGCAGCCTGTAAAAATCTTTATTGCCCTCAGTGGTAGTTGAGTGGCCCCCAATGTGATGTTGGCAGCGACTTCCCAATGAAAGAAGCCTGTGCCACTCATACCTGCTGAAACACTACTGAGACCCCGCTTCAAAGCATACCTTTGTAATC
The DNA here is from genome assembly GCA_026212715.1 of Elanus axillaris. Taxonomy (NCBI): domain Eukaryota; kingdom Metazoa; phylum Chordata; class Aves; order Accipitriformes; family Accipitridae; genus Elanus; species Elanus axillaris. The sequence continues at coordinate 33,321,352 of JANZLQ010000095.1, forward strand.
CTGCCGAGGAGGCAGCTTTGCCTGCTTCTGAACTGTGGATTGACCTGCTGCTTTCAATTTTAGATGGAGGTCGAGGGATTTTTTTTGAGGTGCCCCTCACCCTTGCGTACCACCAGGCTAAGGGAGAGACAAACTCTCCATTCCTCTTGGCGGAACTTGAGCTAGAATTTCAATTAATAAAACAGATTACTCCTAATCAAACCAGTTTTGTAACAGGAAGTAACTTGGAAAAGGAGGTTTCAGATGGAGATGAGTGTGATGTGCTGAGCTGGATCAGAGCTGTTCTCTGCAGCAGTGGGTTTATTATATGAATCCAGGGGTTCGCTCTCAACGCTGTGGTGCAGCTCTGGGCAGAGACAGGGCTGTAATTTTAGTCTTTGAGAGGTTAATTTAGCCAGGATTACTATAGGTACTGTTTTAAGACTGAGTATTATAAATGTAGGCTTAAGGATAATAATGTATTTCATAATAATTCACCTAGATAATTACTTTAAAATATATGGCAGGTTTATTTCTGTAAATTTAGGCAATTAGATTGTGACATTCTGCACAGCCTTGCAAATAGGCTGGTGAAGCCTGTCCAGTTCCATGCACACTTATCTCAATAACTACGTGTTATTTCAGTGCCATGGTGACGTTTTCTGTCCTGTAGATCTGCAGGCGTTAAGAATTCAGCCTTGCCAGGAGCACGCTGAATTACTCTGCCTCCAGGTCTGGCTAATAACACCTGCCCACAGACAAAGCACCTTACTTAACATTTGCCCTTACAAGAAACACTTCCATACAGGGGTTTTTATTTCTTTTAGGTATTCTGTTGGGTTTTTTTCTTTATGACATAAATAAACATTCTTAATCAGACTGGTTATGACTTAAAACCTTCAGCTTAGATTTCTGAGCTGCAAGTTTTGATCCGAAATGAACTAATTTTTCTTCCCCCATGGTATTCCCATGTTTGGATAAGACACTTTGAAGTCAAGCAAATGCAATTTAACTTTGAAAACAGCAATGATATACTGTTCATGACTACAGTGGTACTCCCAATCCTTTTTTGATAAGCAGAACGACATTTTTAAAGGTGATTTGCTGCTTTTCTTTTTGCGGGTATTACAGTACATAGAGAAGCTACCATGGAGGGGAGATGGGGGAAAGATAAGTATAGAGTTTTCCTTTCTGCTTTAAGTAGCTTTGACACCTCTCAAATGATACCTTTTTTTCTTTTTTCTTCTGCTTCGTTACATTGAGAGACCTCATGGAGCATGAGGCACCCCCCCCCTTTTTTTTATAAACCCTGACATAAAGGCAGTTTCTTCTCAGCAGAACAAAACTACAGTATCAAGCCTATATTCACAGACCATTGCATCTATTTAGGTTTCTTTGACATAACTAAAAAGCCCGTTTGTAATCTATCCAACCTCCAGGAATGTTGGTTTGGGTTTTGTTTTTTTTTTTTAGTTTCATCTTGAGATTTTGCATGTGACACCATAATGGAAGATGCTCCTTGCAGCTTCATAGAATAATGGAGGTAAAGAGCCCTGTGGAAGTCTTTGGTTGAAGGCTGTGCTCAGAGCAGATACAACTAGATCAGGTTGGCAAGGAACTCATCAGATAGGGTATTGATTACCTCCAGGAATGGAGATGCCACCACCTCTTTTGACTCACACTCAGTGCTTGACTGTCATTGTGGTGAAAACATTTTCTCTAGTTGGGTTTTCCCATGTTGCAACTGCCTATTACTTCTTGTTCTTCTGCTGCGCACCTCTGAGAAGAGTCTGGCTCAGTCTTCTCTGTACCCTCTGATTACATAGCTGCAGACAGCAGCAAGACTTTGCCATTCATCTTAACACCGAATAAATCAAATCTTCTTAGTTTCAGTCAGCTTGGCTATCTTGGATGTTTTTGTAAGAGATGCAGATGATCTAGAGGACTTCTGGCCTTTCAGCTGCTTTCTTGCTTTTTGAGATGAAAGGAAATACTCACTGGAATAGTAGCAACTGGTGAAAGACTGCTGAGACTTTCTTGCTTGTTCCAGATTACAAGTCTCAACAGCTTTCCTTTGCAGACATTGTGTACCTTGTGTCAGACTTGCTTCATTTGTAAACAAGTCCAACTCAAGAGGAACTCAGTGACCTTCCAGACAGATGGTTTGTATCCAAAATACTTGAGTAATGCCACCTGATTCAGTCTGTGCAGTTGGAAACTGGGCTGCATTCTAGGAAGAGTGTGTTCTCAGCAAAGACCTGGGGTGGAGAGGTGGGAAGGTCAAACTGGTGGTTTTACCAGCTTCTTTGTAATGGTTGCATTTTCAGAAATGATTGGTTCAAACGTCTGCCTACCTAGAGCTCCTTGTCAGTTGTGTTGTTAATTGTATTTGCTTAAATTTTATAATACAAGTTTATTTGCAAACAAGGTGTGGGAGTTCTAGTATTTGCTCATGGTATGTTTTCAAGCTCAGAGCACTGTGCGGTCTTTTTTTTTTTTTTTTTTTTTTTGCCTACCTCTTATTTTTTGGAGCACCTGACCTTGATACTGCTTTAAGAAAACAAAACCAGAACCCCAAGGTAAATCTTGTTAAATTTCATAATTGAATCAGTTGGATGCTAGTTCCTCATAATTTTTACATTGAGGTAAAACATTGTCATGGAAAAGACCTGCTCTAGCATAAATTCTTTCCTAAATAAGCATTTCTGTCCCTGTGTCCATTTTCCTCCATTGCTTAATATTAAAGAAACTGGTGTAACTTCCTAGGGGGTCCTGGTTTTGCTTCAGACTGTCTTGCAGCATGCTTCATTGTTCTTGTTGCAAAAGCATAATTGGCTAATCTTACCATTATACTCCTATGTTCTAATTTTCTGGGGTTTTGCTGTTTAATGTGCTTAGTAACATCAACTTAGCTTTGAACCTATTAGAAGAATGTGGTGCTTTTTTGTTAACCTTTTTCCCCCTCACTGTTATGTTAGTATATGCTCAGTATCCATGATGCTTTCTCATAGTCCCAGTATCTCTCATCTATTCCCTTCCTTTGAGGATTTGTCTAAACTATTCTCAGAGTTTTTAGTTAAAAAAAAAAAAGTGTTATATGTCTGCATGTGTATCTATCTTTAGGAATTTATTCTAAGTGGTCTTTTACTCCTCATGCATTTTCTTGATTGGGATGCTGAAAGGATATTGAATGGTATTTAGAAGATTATTTAGCATATTTTGAAATACAACCTATTTAACTGAAGAAATGCCTGTTTACTATGGGACCCTTGCTCTTGCATCTATAATTTAAGAGTAAAGGTGTCAAAGATAGAGACGGCTGGCTTAAATACTTATCTTGAAACATGGACAACAAGACTGTTGTAGGTTTTTTTCCCCTTAGTTGTCTGGCTGAAAAAAACCTGCACGTAGTTACTGTAGATAAGCTAGGCTTTTTAGTCATATCTGTAGATTTGGTTAGTCAATTTGGATGGCCAAACTAAATTGCAGTATCATTGGTCTGCTTCCTTCCCAGGTTTGAGAATGCATCGGATAAATGCTCCTGATAGCAGAGGAGACTGGCATTTCCATTTTTGAGGTGGCCTGGTATCCTGTGATATGCAGCAAAACATGATTAGGATGTCACAGGGGATTTTCACCTTTCTGGCCCTTTCCTGATCCCCATTTTCCTTCTCTGTTGGTGCTATGTTTCCAGCTCATGGTGAAAGCTAACAGCTTTTCTTTCAGCTTTCTGCAGGCACTTGAAATGTGAAATTCAAAATCAAATGAGGTCTCTAGAGTTAGCACTGAATGTTGTTTCTTTTCTCATCCCTGTAGGTTTAAATTTCTGCCATAAGTATTTTACAGAATAAACAAATAGTACTGGCCTCATCTGACATCTTTGGTTTTGTAAAGCTTTGTAGGAATGACTCTCTGAAGAAAGAACAATTCTGCAATTAGTAGGATTTTGCTCAGTGTTAGAGGTTGAAAATCTTGCTGGCAAGGAAACTGGATCTGTGCTAGAACATGCTTTTAAATATCCTTATTCTGATTCTGTTTCCAAAGGCAGTACTAAGAAAGCCTAACCCCTTTACTTGGCTGCTGGGAAGAAAGTGCGTGCTGGAAGGAATCCATCTTATCAGCTTGTGCCATTTTCCTTTGAAGAGGAGCTCTTTGTCCTTTGCCTTTGAGAGACTCCTGCCTCTCTCTTACGAGTGATGTGTCTTGCCTATTGTATCCTTCTTTGAGGTGCCTTGTTAGTGCATGGCTGAGGCGGCCTTTATGCAGGGGTGAGCTGCCATCAATAGCTCCCTCCTCCCTCTGGTACACAGGAGCGCTTCCTACTCCTGCTGCTCCCCATCCTCCCTTGTTCAGCTTCTAGAGCCTCTGTGTGGCCTCCTCATCCACAGGGATGGATGAGCTTCGCCTAATTGTGCAGCAGCCGTCATCACTGGCATAGAAAATGTCCTTGGTTTTCCTTTGTTAACCCTAATTCTCACCAATGACCTTACGTGTGATCACCAGGTAAAGAGCTGCATGAATTTTTAGCTTCCTCCCATAGATGTTTAATGGTACGTGTGAATATGTCCAGCCATTGATAGTTTCTCAGAAACAGATGGACATAAAATGGCATCAGGGGATTGGAATTTTATTAGTTATCTTTGTTCTTGTTGTGCTTTGGAAAATGCATTTAATTTGAGATAACTAATGAGAAAGTGGTAGGGGAACCTTTCCAGTGGTGGCTTTGGTGCCTGACTCCTGGCTGCAGCTGTGCTTCTACAATTTGCTAGGCATGTTGGCCTTAATATATCCATTAACATGATCTCCTCTTGGACGGAGCAAGCTGCTGGCTGCCAGTCTGCTCTGTCTACTGCTGTCACATTCTGATTTTGAGGAGCATGAACCTGCAAGCCATTATGTCAGTAATAGCCATAGTCCTCTTTTTGAATGCTTTTTCCTGGCGAGCAGCCAGTTTTTCTGCAGACTTGGAGGATAGAAACAATATGGAGGGATTAGCTAGGTTGTGTGTACTTGCAGGAGGTATTTTTTCTGTTCTATAGGACAAATGCAAGAATGCGTAGTCTGTACATGTTTAATTTCAGCCATACAGTAGCAGTCCCTGCCATGTTTTAAAAACTGAGTCTGAGTTGCTATATTACAATATTGATGTCTTTCAAAGCAGGCTGATCAAAGTAGAACAAAGAGAAAACACAAGCTCAGAGCATTTGAGTTTACTGACCTCATTACCTTGTCTCCAGCACTTAAAATTAAGCTGTTCAGATGACAGACTTCCATCTTACTGAGACTGAGAACCAGTTTTCCTAGCACCCTAAATTTGTAGTGTCTGCTACCTTTGGCACTTACTGCATAAATCATAATGGCATCTTTACCTAATCCTTAATTAAACCTCCAGATAAGTTGGGTTTTAGTCCTATTTACGCATTCTGACCAGAATAACCTTACTTTCGTGCCAGTGTCACTGTTTCTCACAGATTTCTGAGCAGGGAGCAAACAGATCCCCTCATGTCCTTTCATGTGTCTGTCTATTTGCCATATGATTTTTTTTCATTGTTACCAAGGCAACCCTTCTACCCACCCTCCCAACAGGCGAGGTCTCAATACAGTGTAAGTTATTGTCTGGAGCAATTATTAGGCTATTATTAAAGCACCGTTGAAATATGTCAGTATCCTGTAGGAATTTTAAACAAGTGGGAGCAGAGACAATAGCGAGCATTAGATGACTGCAAATGCATGGTGCTGCTGGTAGCCTGGGGAGGATGCCCGTAGCCCTCCTAACAATGTCTCATAAAAAGTATGAGCAGTCTTCCCAAAATGACAGAAGTCAGGACTTGCCCAATGTGGAAAAACATTGAAAGGTAAAAGAGGGGGAATTGCTGTATTAATGGTCTTTAGCTGCATGCTGTTCCTCACGTGGCTGCCATGCACGCACAATATCTTTGCGTGAGTTAAGTACAGCCCACGGGGACATGCTGTAGCATTGAGAACATTGTTTTGATGGAAACAGTAGTAAAATATCCCTATGCCACATGGATGGGAGAATGTTCTTTGCTAGAAACTCTTCTGCATTCACAATCCCTATTTGTGTGTTCTGAGTTTGAAAGTGAATTATCCATAATCAGTGACAGGATGTGTAAGAACTGTGAAGCAAGCAGGTAAAATGAGAGGTGAGTGACCCTTGAAATGATGTATTTATTTATTTATAGATTACAGGATAGAGTTTCTTTTCCAAAAGAAAGCTCTTTTCCCTTTTCCCAGCTGTGGGAATTCAGGAGATCTTGGAGTAGGGCTTGCCTTGCAGGCTCCTCTTACAGCACGTGTTTCCTGCAGGTGCCACTGGGGCTGTGTTCCTGAAGCCACTGAAGTCCAGCCTTTTCCATACTATCCCATATCCTGTGACTGAATTTTCTGTTGCTTTTATCCTGGTGATGCAGTCCTTCTGTTGAGTGATAGCAAAACTGACAGGGTTTTATAGCACCATAGGGATTACATCCAGGAATTTCCTTCCAAGAACCTGCAGTGTTGTCATGGGTCAACAATGCCACCAGACTGATTTGGCATTTCATTTCTGAAAGTTGCCAGAAGAAGACTGCAGCTCACCGAGAACATCTTTGTTTCGGGCTGCGCAAATGTTAAGAGTAATTGTGAGTGCAGATGGAGAATCCATCAATGATTCTGCATATGAAAAAAAAAAAGGCAGGAGAGTTTGCAAGAACCTTATTTCTTGCTGTTGGAAAGTGAGACTTTCTGATTCTTTAGAAACTAATTTCTGTGGAAAGATTACTTTACACTCATGTAAAAAATCCACCTCCATGATTTTCCCCTTCCCGTCACTTGGGAAAGGTCTTTTCTTCCATCCCAGATTTGCCACCAAAGTAGAGAGGTTTGCCTTATTCCTCAGCACTCTAAAATGTCATGATAAATATTTGGGGATGTGTTTACAGTCTGTTATTTGGTGTTTCTCTTAGACTAGAGCATAGTATCATAAGGATATAATGCTTAGCCTGATGTATAACATATTTCTGGGTTCTCATTTATGGCCTTTCTGCCATTTACTTCTCATGTAGATTTTGTGTCCATGGATAGCAGCAGTGAGGGATTCCCAGCTAGTAGCGACTCAAGTGCATCTGAATTCATCTGCTGCCAATATCTGGCAGCTGACTGTCAGATAAAGCCTGTGGTGGGGTTCAGTTTTACAGTTCTGAGTCATTTCAGCGCTTGCCTCTGCTCCACTTGCAGTTTTCCTGACCTGTGGTGAAATAAGTGATGTGAGTTTTGTGAGCTCTGTGGTTACGCATAGGTTTGTGGATAGCAGCAAAGAAAACAGATGCAAACACTTCTGCTACAGCAGCTCAAGAGCTTCTCTGTATTTTAGTGGCGTTGGAGGCAGCTCACTGCTGTCTCCTTAATGAACACTACAGTGACATAGAAGTTGTTTCATTGAGACTTTGTTAAAGAAAGTCACACTTCATAGTTGATGGCACTGGATTATCTATCAGCATATGTCTTTTGACAGTGTTACAATTTCAGGCTCTGAAAATGAAGTAACTATTTTACTATAATAAAATAACTACAATTTTCAGAGAGGAGTCTAGGGCAGTAGGCTATGGTTCATGAGAAACAGTTATTTTGGCAAACATTTTACCACTCAAAATAAAAAGCATTTATTTAAAATTATAAAATCTCATTTTTACAACATTACAAACCAAACCTTTTTTTTTCTTCATCAGTACAGGTAGCATTCCTAAATGTGTATAGCTTGTCTGAATACACCATCACCTCTATAGAACATCGTTTAATTTTTGTCAAACTTGCCTACTTTAAATCTTATGTTGTGAATATTTTAAATATATGCACATGGGCTGTTGCTGTTAAATCTTTGTTGCTAGTTATTGTAGTGGTGGCATGTATTTATACTACATTTGCAGGGAGAGTTTATTTTCCGTCTTTCAGTGCTAATGGAGCTGCTCATGAGAGTTACATAGTTTGTGGGTATCCAAGAACAAGTCACAGATCATTTCTTAAGTAGTATTAAACAACATGCTAATAATGCATACTAGGTCATGCGTTACTGAATCTTTGGGTTTGCTTTTGCATTTTTAAATAATAAAATTGTTTAGTTAGCCGCAAAGACACTTTCTCATAAAATGTCACCTGCTGTAAATTTACTAGATTTGCTCTTCTACAGTAAACACAAAAGCTAATATATCCATTAGTTCAGCAACAGCCACTCAGATTGGTCTTTTCAAGTTTGTTCTTAAAAAGCAAGATTGATTTGATCATCAGTGACTTTTTCTATAGAGGCTGCCTGTGGTTAGTTGTATTTTGTGCCTTGTGGGTGTTCTCCTGTCCCTCAAAACAATCCGGTGTAATTGATACTGTCAGCTGAGCTGTGTGCTGGATGGCTGCAGTGCCAGGTCTGCTCAAATGCTGCCAACAGAGGACTTGGCTTCTGGGTTAGGTGCGGCTTATCTCGATTTAAGGACAGGGACCCATGCAGCCCTTAGAAAGGGAAGGCTATTTTGTTTTTTCTTCATAAGTTTTACAGTTCCCTTTAAATGGATTTACATTTTATTGCGTACCTTTTGTCTTCACTGCCTTTGATACCTTGAGTTCATGTATTCTCTTGTAGTCATGCGATACAAAGCCTATCTATAGGTCTCATGAATATCTTTGCTTTATGGCTATTGAGTATACTAGCACCAAATGGACCTTTTAGATGACAGGGCGATTGTAGCAAATGCTCAGCTTGGTCCTGGCTACAAATTTGAAATGTTATTTAGACCCTTTGGCTGTATGTAGACTTGGATTTCATCCCAGAGGGTTTTTTCAGACTCGCTTCTGCTGTGTCCAGTGTTAGGTGTATGTGATAGCCTGTAAGTGCTTGTCAGCTGAGCTCCAAAGTTGGACTCTTTCCCCAAAATGAACTGTGTGTGCTGCCTGAGTCTCTCTGTTACAGAAAATGTGCTACCTTTGCCTCTGGTGCAGGCTATTTCCTTTGTGTCAGCAGTTCCTCTTGTAACATTCTCAGAATTTGTGATAACTTCTTTCTGCATCTAAGAGGTTAGGAGAGACACATCAACAGATACTTGGGTAAGTTTGTATCTGAGACCCCGAACACTCCTTTGGTCTTAAATGCAGTTCCCCCTTATTCAGCTGAATTTGAGATTACAATTGTGGAGGTTAGCACCACAGGAGAGCAAAGATACACCAAAGCTTTTGCTGCAGCAGGTATCAGTGTATCTTTTGACAAAGAGTTGTTGGCATCCTTCTGTCAACCCCATCTTGTATTTCTGCTGAATTCTGACTGTTTTGTCATCTGCATGCTACCTGTCATGTGGCACATTTCATACGCTTGTTTGGTAAAAGAGAAAAATACATCCGTGTTCTGCTTTAAAAATAGTGCAGCCGTCTGTAAGACCAGTTGTGTTGTGTTGTGGGATTGCTGTGATAACACTGTCTCTTAAGGCAGATTGATAGCTACAGAATTGCAGTTTCAGGGTATGCGTGTGAATCAAGTGATAAAATAGCAAAGAAACCTGAAAATTAATTCATATGTTATATGTGAGTTTGCAGGGGCCTTTAATCTTTTGGATTACTTTTTGGTTGAAAGTTACCATTATTTCAGGGGTACAGCAAGAAGCTTCATGAAAAGCTGAGTTGGCTCCAGTAGGTCAAAAGAGGTGGCTGAGACCCAGCAGTCCTTGAGCACATTTAGCAGAAATAGAGGCTGTGTTTTTTATTTGGGGTGATGGAGACCAAACCAGGAGCAAATAGCTCGTCTGTGGTAGGCAAAAGTGCAGCATCAGCACCTTCCCTTTGTATTGCCACAGAGTGCAGGTGTACAAGTGGTCTTACTATCATGTGTACCTTTTTCTGTATATTCAAAGCCATGGTGTCTTAGTGTTGGCAAACTTTAAGGTTTTTCAGTTTGAGAGATTTCTTTGAGGTTAGTTGTTTTTCTCTTTCAGGAAGCTGTACATGCATGGATATGGACATTTTGCTTGTGTCTCTGGCTTAAATTTTCACTTCATTCCAGCATGTCCTCTTAACCCATCCCTCTTTTCTTTCATGACTGTAATGAATTAATGATTTTATGTAAATCTGGTGTTTGATGGACTTAGGAGGTATGCCTTGGGACTTGTTTAAGCTATCACATAGGAAATGCATTATCTGCTTCATGTTTTCTGCAATTACAGTAAGTTTTATTTTTCCTTTATTCATTCTCCCTATCTTCTAATCTTGGTTTTTTTCTTTTTTTTTTTCTTAAAGCAGTTCTATAAGCATGTTTAGACCATTTGCCTGGGTTTAAGGATTTAATTATTTTTTCTATCCTATCTCTGTGACCCCCCCCTTATTTTTCACCTTAAATGGGAAGAAAGAAAGCAACCATCCCTGCATTACATACCTGATTGCAATTCAGTTCCTAAGGGAGAGGCACTGAGAGCTAAATGCAGGGGCTGGAGGTCTAGGCTCTCTGGTTAGATTCGCTGAATGTCACTAATTAGAGTGGAGTGGCCACTTACATATTTATTCGTGTTTCAGAACAGTTGGTGAATCAATTGAGTGAATGAACTGGGGTAGCTTCAATGCTTCTCACGTGTGAATATGCTTAAAAGAAAATCCCAAACCTATTGAAGTTGGTTCTTTGTGGCTTGCTGATATGGACCAGCATGGCTGTAGCAAAACTTTGTTTCCATGTGACTTTTGGTTGATGCTTTTTCCAACCCCCCCATCTTCTGCTGTTGAAGAAGAGCTGATTCCAGCCTCCGCAGTATTTGCCAAAAAGAAATACTTATTTTCTGGTGAGAAGAAAATAACGTCACCTTTAAAGCCATCCTCACTCTATTTGTAGTTAATGGATTAATTGCCCAAGACTTAAATTAAAGTCCTTGCAGGAAATAAAATGAGGACAACAACTTGTGCTGATGCATTGCTGACAGATAAAACACATAATAACCTTGCAATAAATGGTGGATTTTTTTAAATGGAGCAGATTGATTTCCCCATAAACACCTTGAAGTGTTGCCTTTCACCAAAATTCTGTCTGAATTTAGCTCCTAATTGATAATAGCTCATTTACGTTTTCGGAGCAGTATGGTGACAGCCTCCTGGTCTCCCCTTGCTGGGAGATTTGCATTCCATCTGCTCTGGCTGTTGATTAGCAGCATGCCAGCTACATGAGCAGTGTTTCTGGACACAACGGTCATCTGTTGCATTAAAATTTTTCTCTGAGGACACGACTACAAAGCTAAAAGCACAGTTAGGGGAGCAAAAAACAATTTTGGGGTTTGCTGTTGTTAGAAAGGGAGCACCTCATGGGCGGTTTTGCTTGATTGTGTATCCTTGGGCTGAGATTTCCTGGGACACAGCAAAAGTTCTCAAACACTTGGTGGACAAAGCTCCGAGTTCCTTCCTGCTTACTGCTACTGCTGTTTTGAGTGCTTGCCTCTATTCTAGCTGTATCGCCCATACTTTAAATAAGGAGTACTCTTTAACAGGTTTTGCAAAGTACGAGGTTTCAAGCCAACCATAGCTTCAAAGTGGGCACTATCTTGTTAATGGCTGCTTGGCAAAGTTGCTGTGTACACCAGGGGCAGAAAAGGGACTGGCAGCTTTTTTTACAGCAAAGCATGCTTAATTTCATTTACCCTTATTAGATAAAGTGCCGGTGTATAAGGTGATGTAAGTATGTTTAGAGGTTGGCAAACGTAACTGTAGGATGGAGAGAGAAATAGGTCCCTGATACCTGAAATGTGTAACTCCCCCCTCTCCCCACATCTTTAAAAGAGAATCCAGCTTTTATTCTAGAACAGCATCACACTACAATGTTCTAATTTAATTGGGTTTTGTTGTGTGAGATACTACAGAGTGAAGCTGAGATTGGTTATCCTAATCCTGAACTTCTGTGCTGTACCTTACCTACTTTATCTGGTTTATAACCTCTGTTGCAGAATGTTTTAGTGTGTGTCTGCCTTGTATCACCGGAGAGTGTGCCATTTGTAGGTAAATCAGGTTGCTTTGGGAAGATACCCATAGGCGATTTATTCAAGTTTATTGAAAATACTGTTGTTCTGTCCATTTGCCCAGCTGATACTGCAACTGGGACTTATAATTCAGGCTTTTTGCCACTGTCATGAATAGGGGTGAAATAGAATTAATTGTCATGGCACTTTAATGTGTTCTTTGAAATGTAAATAAGAGGTGACTTAGGAAGTTGGGTCATTTGGTTTTTTACCCTCAGCATATTTAGAATTTGTGTTTGGATGCAAAACCTTTCTGTTGGCAGTTACTTCTGCAGTTTGTGTATTCCCTTCCCACCAGGTTTTGTTCTGTAAGCAATAGAAATTACTGAATGGTTCCTTTTGCCTTTTTATTTACCAAGTGCCAGCAGTGCTGTGCATTGAGCCTGGGGGAAATGGAGGGGGAGTCACATGCCTCTAAATCTTTCTTCTCATTTGGGGTGTAAAAATCCTTTTCAAAAGGATTCCAGTTCCAGTCTGGCAGGGATGCTCCAAGAGGAGATACCAAGCCCTTGTGGTTTATGGCTAGGGAGTTGTGCTGTGCAAGAAGAAAGAGATTAGCTTGGAAGATAGACAAACAAACAAGAGCAGTCCTGATCTCTGTTGCATTTTAATCTTAAACTAAAATTACCCCTTGAACACAGTAGTTCTGTTGACGAGTTGAAGTGAGCATAGACTTCCAAATCAATCCCTTTGAAAGACCATCTTCTCTCCCCTTGAAGGAAGGACATTTGAACTATAGCTTATTCCTTCCATGTACTTAAATCACAGCAAAGCTTCCAGTTACAAAGTGGCATCTGAGGAATGCTACTTTTACTTGAATTGGATTTAAACAAGCCCTTTAAGCGCTGGATTGAGAATAACGGAAGGCAAGGGATGCTACTTGAAAGCATGTTTAAAAGAAAACAACTCCAAACTTGTGGAAACCTGCCCTGGAGAACTTCTGCTTATCTTGTATTTACCACAGTGTCTTTGGGCATGCTTCAATACATATTTTTTAATGAGTACCAGGGTGGGGCTCAGCTGGGTGGCTGTGCTCATGTGTGAATGAGGAGCAACATAACCTTGGGTAGGCCTTGTAACATGAGGATCGTACAACATCTGTTGCTGTAAATGTAAGAATTAAACCAGAAGAATTACTGCCTTGTGTAGATAAGCAGCTACCTTAATGTTCATTTACTGGTGTTTGAACTAAACTTGTATCATTTAAAAAGAAAAATGTTCGTTTAAGTTGTTCAAAACGTTTAGGATGACACTGATGAGAATTAAAAATTTGTTGTTTCCTGAACATGGTCTGACTGTGAAGGTCCCTGGTAAAATCTTGCACAGAGCCACTCTCAAGCCTCGTGTCATTTCTCAGAGATACCTCGGAAACATGTTTTTCTTCATCTGATAATTGCTTGCTTATTATCTTCTTGCTAACTGTTTGCTCTTAATAGCTGGTAAAATAAAAAAGGAAAAATGAATTTGAGTAGTGTTCACTCCCTGGGGGGAAATTAAGCCATCGATAGCATGTTTAAAGTAGGCTTGTCTTTGTACTGTGCATTCGCTGTCCTCCATATGGGGAGCCTGTAGTTGGTTCTGCACCATTTGTTTTGTCTTTCTGGTTGGTCTTAATATTAATTGAAGTCTTTCCCAAGACACAGTTCTGTTAATCTTCCTTTTGTTATTTCCCTCCTCCCCCCATCCTCGATATCCCCAACAAAAATGCTCTCATGTGTCTGAAAAGAGGTTTAAAAGTAGCATTTTTTTTAATGTTGGTGGTCCATTTATTCACCTTTTTTTACCACCAGTATTAGTGTTTCTATTTCTTTGCTTAACTTCCAAATTTTATATGTGTTGTAATTGTTATAGGGCTCTAGATGGTTTCCTGGAGTGAGGGGTATAGGTCTCTTATCAGCTCCAATTATGCAAAATGTTTTTAATTGGCTGTAATTCCCTTTCCTGCCTCCCCCAGACAAACAACCAAGCAGGGTCTCTCCTGGGACACTGGTGTGCTGCGCAGGGGCAGGCTTTCCACTTCTACATCGTGTCCTGTCCCAGGAGCGTTACAATCAGAAAGCATGCTCTACTACTCCCTGTATTTTTAAGAAGTTACAATGCTCTGAATTACACCATTTCCCTGAAGATTTTCAGTATCACTGCTGGCAACTTAAAGGAGGAGATGTTAGCTCCGTCTTGAGAGTCTCACAATTTTGTCAGCAGCAATGGAAACAAATGACTGTCCTGGACTGCAAAACTTTTTCTTGAGCTTACTTCCTTGCTGTGCAAAGTCATAGCAGGTAGTAAAGTGCTTTGTCCAGTACTGGTAACTACCAAAGTGGGAGGCTTTGTTAGATGGACTGATGGCTAAATGCGAAATGGCAATTTCTGTGGTGTTGTGTGAGGTGGAGGGCAGTTGCCAGTAACTGAGCAAAATGTTCCTGTAAGCTTTGAGGTGGTTTTGGCTCTGAGGTTACCATCTCCGTGTTCAGTGACAGAGGAGAACAAGGGCAAAGCAGAGGAGTTTCCTGACAGAAATAGTTGCCGTATGGAGGCTTTATTGAAAAAGTTTGAAGCCATGTGGATGGTGTTTGCTTAGGTAATGCAGAGAAGAGGTACATGCCTTCTGCCTAGTATGGAGAAGATTCCTCCATTCAAAACCGTGCTGACTCTGGTTTGCCAAAGTACATACTGAATTACCTGTAGCAGGATGGAGTAACTCTGGGTTTAAATAGCTTGGTACCTCAGAAGAAATGTTTCGGTAGAAACACTGCCTCTGTAGTTAGAGCTTACCTTTCTCCCTGTTCTGCCTTAAACTGACCTTGCTCCTTCTTTTAGGCCTTATCTTGGCCCCTCATTCATACTCCTGCTGCTGTTTTCACAGCTGCCTGACAGACTCCATTAGGGAGCCAAAGAGGGTTGAGAATAACCTTTTCCAGCACATCGTTGTTTGGTTACACAGTTGTACCAGAGCAGCTGAGATTGCTGGGTGCAAGGACTGGCTCTCAAAGAAGTGCATGAGTCCAAAGTGAGGTTTTGTGAAAACTAATTTGATGCCTCTACTTCTGTGTTACTTATCCATCCAGAAGAATTGATGTGGGTCCAGTTCCAGCAGCTTATTTAAACACTCCCATAGGCCGGCAGCCTTTCTTGAGGAGCGGGGCTCTCGGACTGCTGGGCTTGCTCTTAGAGCTTGTAGACAAGGAGCCTGAACAGGGTATGGTTTCAGTGCTGAAAGATGGCATTTTCTAAAGCTTCTGGAGTACGTATCCTGCTGGTGACTACCTGCAAATTCTGATGAAGACCGGAACTGCTTAGGCTATATGAGTCTCAATTTGGGTGAGAGTGGTAAGGGTGCACTGGCTTGTGATGCAGCACAGGTGATCTGCTTGTCAGGCTGCATTTGCAGTGACAGCTTTATCACTGTGAAAATGTTGATAGTTTCTGGGCTGCTTATTTCAGCATAAATTAGCAGTTTTCTTGTAGGACTTGCTCCTGCACAACCTGATTTTTGCCAGCAATTTAAAAATAAAAATAAAAAAATATATATATACACTTTAGAAACTGATATTTGGTGGAGGGAGGGAGAAGGAAAGTGGGGGAGAAAGTTATGAAAGAACAAGACTTAAATTACATTCCAAGACAATTCTGCCCTGCATTTATCTCGTTCTTCAGATGAGTGGGTGACAGGTGAAGTCTGTTGTGGCATGTATGTATGAACCTTGGTTCCACCTTTTCAGTTCTTTTCTGGGGAGAGGATTTTTCTTCTACTTTGTGTTGTCCTACTGAATATCACCTGCACTGTGGGGACTGTGGACAGAGGAAAATGTCCTCAAGGGAACATATGGAAACTTGGACCTGTTGCATAGCCAGTCATGTGCAGAGCATCTTTGGTACAGGTAAAACCTGTGAGCACAGGTGTCTTGGGAAGGCTCATCGGACCCAGCAGAAGACATCCCTGTAAGGACACATGTGGAGTGGACAGTGAGTGGCCACTCTATCCAAGAGTACTTTGATCAAGCCTCAAAAATGTTGTAACATCAGATGCGTTGGACTACATTGAACTAGCCACTTTGTATCCAAGGTAGGAAAGGCTTTTCCCCATGAACGCATCCTTACAGAATTTGAGAATAAGGGAAGACTAGAGGTACATGTGCTGCTGGAGCATTGGCAGGAGGTTAGGTGCTATTGGGAAAAAGACCAAAGCTTGAACACGTTCAATCTGTTTAATAATTGAGACATTTACTGTGTTCATATCAAGGGTATGGGCATGTGATTTCAACTCAAGTGAGTTGTGTTGGCTTTACCAATGTCTCCTTGTCAGCTGAGCTGTGGGGTAGTGCTTTTAGTCTTCTCTCATCATAAGATAGATGTGAGTTGAAGGGGGGTGATTTGATATACCAGTTAAAACAATCTAATGGGTAGCTGCTGCCAGAGGGGTAAACTCCTTCTGCCTCTTCCCTACCTGCAAGGAGCTCTTTCAGAGGACTAAACCACAAAAAACTAGTTTATTGATCAATTCGGTTGTTAATGCTCTTTAGTTCTAATTCTGAGTGGTTCTCTAAATACTGATTTAACTTCCTGAACTGTGGGCTTGGATGAGGAGCAGTACCAGAACAAGGGAAGGGACATTGGGTGTATGTCTGAAAGAGGACATAAAGGGCAGCTGGAACTGCAGCTGAAATTCGCCATCACTCCATCTTCATGTGATTTTCATGGGAAGGAAAACTTTATTTAACAATACAAGACTTTTAAAAGTGTACTTTATTGCTGTTTCTTTAACTGGCTGTAATTGCTCAGTTTTGTTTTAATTCTTGTGTTTTTGGTTAGGTCAGATGTTCTGAAGGGTTTTGTGCAGTTTTAATGAGAAGGTAATTGTTATTGCTTAGTAAAATTCTGAAAACAAAACTATTAAAACTGGAAGCTCAATAAAAGGAGCATAAACAGTCATTTTATTACAAAGCTTTATCTCCTCACAGAAACCTTTTTTGCTTGATTAAAATATTCACAAGTTTGAACTTATGTCGATCTTGATAATTATGAATGCACATTAACAAAGATTGGAAAGTTTCTTCTTTCTCTTGCCATGCCATGAAGTATGACCTTCATTCAGGAGGTGGGGGAGGGAAGGTGTATTTCTGGGGTTTGGGTTGAGGGATCTCTACTATATTCAGCACCGGAGTATTTGAGTTTCCTTTAATTGCCCCTTGCTGTTGTGTTTCCAGTCCCCATGGTAATTTCTTCCACCACTGCTTTGGGGGCTGGCCCAAAGGCCCAAATCTCTATGACTGGGATGATCTTCCCCTTCCTTTCCTGGACCCGACATATATATTTGTTTAAATGTCATTTGACTAAAAGGTGAGGAGCTCTAGCACTTGTACTGATAATCAGCAGAGGATTTGCTGAATTCATTGAGTTTCGCCAGGCTGAAGGTAAACATGGGGTACAGTGAAGATCAGGAAAAACTTCAATTTGAACTCTGAGCACCTGATTTTAAATCAACAATTCTGGTCTTGGTTTTCCGTGCTGCTGTGTGCTTTTGTGACTTCTTTGTTCTGCATTTGTCTACTTGGGTTAAGGACCAAATTGGGCAACTTAAGGAAGTTTCCTTATTTCCATCCACGTGAATTAGCAGAAGGAAGGATTTTCAGATTGTTTTGTACCTGTATAAAACACAGCTGTCCTTATTTACTTGAGGTCCGTTCAGTGGATCTTGAAAGCATGAACAGATACTGCTTATTTTTTAGTTTGGTGGCCCTGTCATTGAGGAGGGGAAAAACTATCACCTCGGGTGCAATGTTGCTCAGATTAAAGGCTAATGAAGATCTCTCTTTGCAGAAGGAATGGATGGCAGTGCTGAACTGTTGTCTCATGTAGCATCTGTCACAGGTGTACGGGCTAGTTCAGACCTCTTATCTGTAAGGGGCTGGCATATCTCTGCATTACTTAACCTCAAATATGTAAACTGTGATACGGTTTTCTGTGCAACCATAATTGCTGCTCTCTTGTCTTGTTGAAATGAAAGCCAGAACTCGAGGCAGCAGATCAGCAGCTCGAGGAACGCGGAGGTGTGTTGTGTAATCTGAGATCATCCTTTGTGGTCATTGTAATTCCACAAAGCTACAGTATCTCCATTTGCATCGCTGTTTACTTGTCTAAACTGAGCATACATGATCATTATGTCTGGACAGGTTCTAGTATGCACCAAGTAACTCAACCCTGGTATTCTCCATTATTTGTTTTGGAGTCTTGGTAATGGTCAATGTGAAATTTTGTGGGGGGCCTTAGCTTTTGTTGACCATCTTTTCTTGACCCTTAAGTGTGTGACAGTATTTCTGGTCTAGCTGATTGGGAAACTTTTGCAAAAAACACATAGTGAATCTTTACTTTCCTTCTTGAAAAGAGTAAGAATTTAAATGTTGTTCTTAACCAGGGAGGGCAGGTATTGAGTCCTGTCACTGTATGATGTCCCCTGGCATCCAGGTCTGTCGTACTGTATCAACAATATTTTTATGGTAGGTTTTGAAATATTATTAGGCTTTTGTGCTGCTTTTCTTTTTTTTTTTTCTGTCACAAGTTTCTGCCTAGCTGTCTTTCAAATCTGAGGTACCACATAGTTTATGTTTTGTAATTCTACTGGGAATATTGATTTTTCCTAATGGTACAGAAGTGAAGCATCGTAAAAGTGTTGAAGCATCGTGGTCACATATAAGGACAGAGGACAGAATGGAGGTATAATCCCAAAGCTGAGAAAGGACTGGCAGTTTGCAAATTCAGGCAACAGTGGTCAGTTATAACAGCAGCACCTGAGGGCAGCTGGGATGTAAGCTTACAGAGCCTTGTGGCTGTCTGCTCCAAAGCTGTGCCAACCGCCAACCCAGGTAGGTTTTTTTTTTGCACCCCTCTTGCTTCACCCAACCCCAGCTACTTGGAAAGTAGTTATTTAGATCATCTTCAGGCACACAGGGTTAAACTAGCCATGCTTTTTACATATCTGCTGAAGACTTAGAATCTTTTTCCTCTGAAACAAGAGAACTTGAAAAAGGTCAACTTTGAAGCATCATTGCACAGATGGCTTTGTGAAACTGTTGTCACAATAATGTGTGCGTAGCAGCGCTTGTACCGGGAGAATCCAGTGACAGCACCACCACGCTCTCACTTTAGTAACTTCCCTGTAATAGCTAACAAAGACTAGTGTCGCCTTCATTTGCAAAATGACTTCTTATGAGTGCTAGATACTTGTTTAAAGAAGTAAACTTGTAGAACAGCTGTGCAGCTACCCTGTAGACTACAAAGCCTGACACCTAGAGCTACAAAGCTTAAATCCAGCCAGCTGGGCAGCAGCTGTCTTCTCACATCTGGCTACTGCATTGCCTGTTTTTTTTCCTGCACCTGAAGTTCATACCTGGACACTGTCATTGCTTTAGAATCTATGTTTACAGAGTCACAAACATAAATAACTTCTAGTAGGCACTTTGTTGGATATCTAGCTTGTAGGCATGTTCTGGAGGTTGCTTTTTCTTTCTAGCTAAATAAAACATCTACAAGAATCTGGCTGGTTTCCTTGTAAGGATTCAGTGATACAATCTAAAAATAAGGAAGCAGAATTTTTACCAACCTGAAAATCACAATTTTTAAAGGTATTTTGAAATAGATTCCATTCATTCTGGGTTAATTGGTAAAAACAACAAAATGGTGAACCAAAACCGGAGAGAACTTGTGTTGGTGACCTTGTAGCAGTTCTTGTCTCCTCCTTTCTCTACTCACACATAAACTCTGCATGTACAGGCAATACCAACCTCATTTGCTACCTGAGTGGTCATTTTTTATTACTAGATTTAGGGAAATAATTTAATAACCGAATCTAATTTAGGCTAAAGCACTTTAAGTGGAGAGCTGGCCAGCTCATCTGTGATTGTTTAGAAAAGTAGGTATAGCCTGCTGTGAATTTTCTCAGTGCCTTTTTTTCCTATTAATTAGTGCATGAAGCTTCTTTCTTGCTGATTTTATAGGATTTTAATTCAAGGTCCAGTTTTTGGTTGATGGAATAAGTTCCAAGAGAGATGCACACCATTACATGTGTATGCCCAGTTTGCAGCTTAGAAGTTAAGGTGGAATAACATGAATGTAAATACTAATTATCTGCAAGCAAAGTTGGCTTCCTTCCTCTTCCTATAGCAAGGATATGTCCTAGGGATAAATTTCTCTATCTGTACTTTAAGCACTTAAAAGTTTTCTCATACAGAATTTTATTTGCCACAAGACTGGACATGAAAATGCATGGTGAGTAATTAATTTATTGGAAGCTTCAGTGAGTGATCCAATTTGCAGCTGACCCAAGAGTAGCTTTCTGTTGTGAGGAAGGGAGTTGCCTTGTGGAAGAACCTTTCCTTTGGAAAAATACCTCAATAAACATGAGGATGACGCATTAGAAGTGTAAAGGTAATCTTCATCCTTGCATTTATGAACTATGCAATTTGATTTTTAGGTGTAAAATTTTTTCACTGTACTGTGTAAAAAGTTGGGAACTGTACAATCTTGGTCCTGTAGAACTATCAAGGGTATTAGAACATTGTGATGGTTGAGTAGATAGACAAAGCCGGTTGGAGGGCTTCGGAGGCAGATACATGTTTTCACTATAGTGACCTACTTTTTTAGAATTTTTAGAGTGGTAGAAGTGGCCTTTTTTCTTTTTTTTTCCCCTAATGTTCCACTGTGCCTGGAAGTATAAGCAGTTGTTGTCTTCATAGACCTGGGAACAGGTCTTTCTCTGTCTTCTAAATCTTGCCGATTTTTCAGAGCACAGTTCTGTTGTTGTAGACCTATTTGAGCCCTGTGTATAGGGCTTTTAGTCAGCAAGAGGCCAAGGACAGGGTGTGGAAAATGTTAAAAGCATGGTGTATTCAAAGTGGTGGTGATGTTAAACTTGTGATCACCTGCAGTATGATTTAATGGGTCTAATGCCAATGCTGAGTTTGACTTTTTTTTTTTACTGAATAGGTGGCAGTCGTTCTAATAAATAAGTCTCTTCTCTAGCTGAAGTGTTGAAATAACCTTACACAGATGAAACTGTTTTGTGGCAAACAAGAAGGTGATTCAGAGAACTACACCTGTGCTGATCTCATAACAAAGCTAATTAATCTTTTAAAATTAAATGTCCCTTAAAATTCAGCATGATAAAGACTGAAGGATTTTTTCTTTTGTTTTTATTACTTTTAGAGGGCACTGCTCTAACAAAGAAAACTTTTATTGTGTGTTTTCTTGCATGGAAGTGAGTAAGCAGAGCCGCCAGGGATGCTGATCATTTGTTTATATACTACAGCTGCAGAAATTGAGAAATTAAATGAACAGTTGAGAGATGAATTGAGAAATGAGTGCTTGGGACAGTGCAGGAATGTAACTTGCATGTTAATTTTTCAACTTCAGGTTCTGTTTTAGGTGTGCCAGCATCTGAACTCTCTGCAAACTAGAAAGTGTGGTGACAGGAGTACAGCCAGATTGCAGCTGGTTTACCACTTGGCTTTGCAAGTAAAAGCAAGAGCCTTTCAGGCTCACTGTTTTTTTTGTTGGTTTTTTTTTTTTTTTTTTATTCACAGCAGGCAATTGCATAGGAGGATGAGGTTGGGAAGCTGCAATATCAATCATACTGTCTTCTTGGCAACCTTGTTCATGGCAACTTCATGGAGCTTAGGGTAAATGGAGTATTAGGGCTATAGAAAAAGAACAAAAGGAAGGTTACCACTGGCCCTTCTTGGCGGCAATAGCTGGATGCCTTTTAAAAACAGCTTCTGTTGTCATGGAGCTTCTGAATCCAAGGCCTGGCACCGTAATTTTCTCATGGCAAAAAACGTTGTCCTGTCCTAGCCTTGGGGGGGAAACTAAATAAATAAAGGCAATAGCCTTGGCAGCACTTGTCTATTATTGCAGTTAAATGACTGAACTGCAGTAGGAGTGGGACTGGAGGGAAACCTTTTCATCACAGAGAATCCTGATTTTTAAAGCTGGCATCCACCATGGTCTGCAAAATATCTTTTCTAAGGTGTTTGACATTTGGAGAAGGATTTTGAATAGTTTATATAGAACTTGCTTTCTTCCGAGTCAGCGGTGTTTTGAGGTTGAAATAGAGACCTGAATTGCTAATCTCAAGGTTTTTGGAAGGTCTTCCAGTAGTGGTTGGTCTGTGTTTTAAAGCCCATTTTCCTCTTCGAAACTTCAGGTACAGTCAAACTGTTTAATGCACTTACTTATAATTTCCTGAAGTGGCCAGTAATGTACAAAACCAGATATTTATTAATTTATTTGGCATTGATTATGTTAGTTTAAACTACATTGCTTGCTGAGCTTTTTGCTATTTTTAAAAGGTGATATTTTGATTGCATAGAAATATTCATGCTGGACTTTATGGACAAATATATACTCCACTTCCTAATGAGCTTTTTTTATTCTTGGATAGTTCCAGTGACTGAAGTTTAGAAATTTGCTTGGTTTTACTTTTGTTTTGTGAACTTACTGAAACCTAGAAACAAGTGATAACAGAAGTGGTTTGGTGTTTCCAAAGCACAAAAGCCGTGAGCCTGTGTGCTTTTATTTCTATGTGACTTATTTTTAAAGGCAGATCATTACCCCATGTCAGAAAGCATCTATAGGTAAGGTTTTCAGCTAAAGGTGTGTAAACTCTTTGGGCTGAAGAATTTGCCCTTCTGGTCCTTCCTTAAGAGTCAGCTTTGTTTTGATACTGCCTGATTACTGTTATTTGAAAAGTTTCAGGCAGCTAGTGAATAAAATCTCTGCATATTAAGTATTGCATAGTAATTTCTATTGCTTCACCTGCCTATTTGTGTTTTGTCTGCCCATGCTAGTGGCTATTGGGTCAAGGATTAGAGCTCTCGAAGGCAAGTTCAGATTGGCCTTACTAGTAGGGCCCCAGGATAGGATGTTGTAACTGCTGTGACTGCTGTTAGAAGTTACCAGTCCCAAAGCAGCGTTATTTTCTGTCCTTCTGGTGTTTTTAGGCTTCCTGCAAAGAGGGATCTGTGTTGAGGCACGAATCTGAGCAGGAGTGGTTGAGGCATGTGCATGTTCGGTTCTGCAAAGTCCGTGTTGGGCCAGTGACCTTGAGCAGGGGTGGAATGACACTCAGGGCTGCTGTGGCTTTTCTTGAGCAAAGAAGAGTCAGAGCCCTGTCATTTCAGGGTTTGTTTGCACAAGGGAGGGAGTCCTCCTCCTTGGGAGTAGCCGTGGATCTGTAAGTCTAATTGTCGGATAATAAAGGGACCCCAGGAGCCAAAACTTGGAGTTTGGAACAGTCTTTGGAGCCCTTGTGAATTCTTTTCTACAAGCCCTTGGATGGTGGAGTTGTAAACACCAGTCATTCGGGCAGGACTGTGGTTTTTTCTGTTTTATTCTTTAAGCATTATGAAACTCCAGAGAAGACAGACATCTTCCAACGTAGCCCATGCAGTCTTGTGTTGTGTTATTTGCTCTTCCTATACAAACCCTTAAGAACGTTATTAAAGTGTATGTAGGTTTATGGTGCTTAATATCACTGCCACAAACATAAAAATCAGAAAATTCTAAATGTTAAAAGTTTATATTTAAATATTCTTTTGATTAATACTGCTTTGAGGTCATTTTTACCTAGAAATTAATGCTAAAAGAAAAAGATTTCTTGGTTATGACAATCTAGAGTGTTTATCTCCTAGTGAGTGAAACTTTTCTGTAGACATTCATCAATTTAATAACATGTATTTCAAAATCTGCTTCTTGACATTATCAAGACCATAATAAAATTTTAATTTTTCCTTTCTGTAATAACACTAACCTTTTTCAGTCTGTAAGACTGCATGGAAATTCAGGAACTGTTAACTATGGGGGGTATGAAGAGTCTGCTTTATTTCAGCATTAGGAACACTTGGGACAGATTTTTGACAGTGCTAAAATTTGTAATTATAGCATGCCTTCTTTAATTTTTTACTCATTAAACTAATTTCTTAACAGAAAATTCTTTCTGTCTTTGAAATTCTGCACTTCTGGAGATGCTGCACTATATTTTTTTAATAACAACAAAGTGACCAAAATGCTGCTTTCATTTCAAATTCTGACTTTAATTATGGAATTGTACATGGTCCTTCCAAAAGAGTTAAAACAGTCCCAGAGCAGCAGAGGGGAAGAAGTGTGGATCTGATCACGACTGACATAATTTAGGCCTCTTCCTTTAAACTTCGCTTATGAGAGAAAGTTACTATTTTTCAGGAAGAAAAGAAGTAGTTTCCACATGGTTTTCTGTATATTCATCAGGCAGATTTTAATTGCTGTGGTGCTAGGTTGGTATTTGAAGGATTATAGCAATGAGAAGGTAGGAATGATGGCTGCAACCAGTGAGTCCTCCTGGAAGGTCAAATGAAGCTTTCAGTTAAAAACTTGGCACTTTCCTTCTAAGTAGAATTGTTTGCTAAGCTGGGATGAATACTTTTCATGGCCAGCTTTGTTCTTCAGGAGCAAGGCCAAAGCCTGTGGTAGGTTGAGAACCTGTATACCAGCCCCAGCTCAAAGCACACTGAAAATAATGGGAGTGCTGGAGAAGCTCGGGGGGAAATGACTGACAAGGTGAAAAGGGCACAGCATGAACACACAGCACTGATGATACTTGGCTTTCTGCTAGGTAAACCCAGAGAAGAAAAAACAACCCCCCATCATAAACCCCAATCCTCGTTAAAGAGGTTTACTCTCACTGAAATTTGTATTGGAGAACTTGCCAGTGCCCAAGATTGGAGAACAGAACAACTTCTGGGTGAATAAATGTAGGAATTTAATGCTGACCCAGAGCGATGGTAGCATGTTGAGGGTGGTTATGGTGCTAATTAATCTGCTTTTGTTTTGGTTGGAAGATCTTTCCTTGATCTGGCTCATCACATGGTTGCAGAAGTGCTGTGGGAGGGAGGAGGAGGACCACCCCTGCAGTGGCTGTGTGGCTTTGTGCTGGGCTGACATGACTGCAGAGGTGGCTTCAGGATGCTGGAGGCAGCAGAGTGGGCAAGTGGGGATGGAGCATGGTCTTGCCTTTCCACTGGTGTGCAGCTTTAGGGTGGTGACTTTGTGATGGTAGATGAGATGCCTTTTAAAGAAAGATTCCTGTAGGTATAAAGAGCAGTCTTGATCCAGGATGGCCCTGGAGGTGCAGTCACTCAAGCTGGGTTAGAAAGTGGAAATGAAGCATGTGGGATCTGCAGTAACACTTGAAGGGTCAAAAAAGATGATGGGAACTTTGGTCAAGGTGCAGTTCTGCTTATGTGGGTTTTTCCCCTCTCTGTCTTGGTGCAATTCCTTTTACAGCCACATATGTGTTCCCTTGGAGCCCTTTGGACTTGATTGGTCTTCTTTCTCTGCATGACAAAGAAGGTGAATTTAATCTGAAGAAGTATTTCTGTGGCAGCCACTTAGAAAATTGTTCCTATGATCTTCTGTTGCAACTTATTTTTTTCTTTTTTATTTTACAGACACAGATGAGGACACAGTGAAAAGGTGTTTTGCCACATTTGAAGAGAAGTTCTTCCAGACCTGTGAGAAAGAACTTGCCAAAATCAACATTTTCTATTCAGGTAAGGTGCTTATTTGTGTATATTTGTAGAAAATAGAGTGACACAAAAAGAGTCTGAAGCTCCCAAACTTTCAGAATAACCACAGTGGTCATGCAGGTCTATCACCAGGTAATTATAGGGCAGGTTTATATGGGAAACTGCTCTGGTTTAATTACAGATATAAAGCTAAACCATGGTATTTGGGTGAAGGGACAATGAAGGGCAGGTGGTTTCATTGCTCTACAGTAGCATCCTGCTGAACTTTATGAAGACGCTCCTAAACTTCTGTGCCGTATATGTAGGCTACCACTTTTCCTCAGCTTATCCATGGTGACAGTCTCCTGTTCATGCTTTGGGCATGCTAAGCTCCCTAGCTAGTGTTTCCTGAGCTTGTGCAGGAATGGCTATTGTGGACTTGCCTGTGTATGGTAACCTGACCATCTTGATGTGCCCAATAAATTTTTAAACGCTTAACTCTTTTGTAAACTCTTGCAACTTTCTGGAGTAGATCAGTACCAGTTTGTCATTGGCTGTGTAAAAATCCTGTTTAGTAAATTGAGTAAAAACTTAATGGTGGTAAGAGTAGGGATTCCTAGGGGTCATATGTCAAAGTGCTATTATTTGTTGTTTCCCTCAGAAAGTTTGCTTTCCCATCCTGTGTTTTGAAAATAAGCTTTAGAATTGGTTAATTGGAAATTCACCCTGTAATATTGCTACAGAAGGCTTAGTAATAGTGTGCTCCAGTTCCACCCACCATTATACTTCAGCTGCTTTTCAGCCTCTTTTGGTAAGGTTTAAAATGGGTTTTCAACTAGAAAAGTGTTTAAATATGGATACAATGATGCATTGACTTCTGCTATACTTTCTATTAAAACCTTGATTTATTAACTTGGTGCTGTAAACAGGCTTTTGCAGCACAACATGGTAGCCTTTTCTATTTCTGATTTTAATCTGGTAACAAAGGCAAAGTTGAATTGTGAAAAATATTTTAATAACCATCAGGTGATGACTTTATTGCTAGCTATTTTAATGCTAGCAGAATCTGGGTTGTGAACATGAGAATAGCTGAAAGCATAATAGATGCAATAACTGCGCACTGCAGCTTGCCTCTGTTCAGCTTCCATCTAGGGAAGTAAGTCTCTTTTGGGCCGGCTGGGCTCCCTGGAGCAGTGGTGTTTTGCTGTAGCCAGAGTGGGTGTCAGGACAAGGGCAAAGGGGAGTTTGTAGGTAGAAGCAGTATGTTTTATTAGGCCAGCTGAGTTTTACACTTTATAGGCATTTTCTACATGTCATTCACATGTACCTAACTCAGAACAATTGTTCTGCTTTGTTTTCCTGTGAGATCTTCTGTTTCTGTCCCAGGTCTGAGGTAAGGCTTTTATGCTCAGAAACTTGTCTTACTTTTTTAGTTATATCAGATCCTGTGTACTATGAGCTAGACTCTGTGGAGGAAGTTCTGTCAATTTAGATGCACAATGCAGATTATAATTTTCCCTAATGAGCACCTGCTGGCACACGTGCACCCATTCCAGCATTGTTTGAAATGGCATTAATAAATACAGGGTAGGGTTTTTTTTCAACTTGCTGTCATTTCAAAAAGTTATAGGAGAGAATACATGTAATTTGAAAATCTCTTGTGATAAGATTAAAATAAGTCTTTTATCCACAGAAGAGTGACATGACTATAAGAGTATGGAAACCCTTTATTAGGGTTATTAATGTTAAGCTGCATCAAGAGAAGTTCCATCAGTGGTTCCTCTTCTCGATGATGTCAGAAATTTGTCACATCAGACCTTATTGTAACTCCAGGTGTGTGTTGGCTTGGATTATGACCTGGAACATCCTATTTATTACAAGCTTATTATATGGCTTATTACGCGCTTGTCTTTACAACAATAAATATTGTCCATTTTCAAGAAAGTTAAGCTTTCTGTTGCTCTCAGCTTCACCTCCTCCTCATCTTTCCATGTGCTGAGGGATCCTTAGTGAGTATTGCCAGGGATTGCCACAGCATGGACAACTCTGTCCTCTCGGGATGGGCTGCTCCTGGACCCCAGCTCCTCTGTGGAGTACTCCGGGTTGGAGTGCTTGCTGCAAAATGCCTTTGCCTTTCCCTATGTGCTCAGGTTGTCGACTCTCATCAAACAGAGCCTTAATTCCCCAGACTGTTATCCCAGCTTGGTAGGAAGGAAAACTTCCATTAACTAAATCTGATTTGATCAACAGTTTGTGATTATTTGAACTACGCTCAAGAAAATCTATAGTCAATTGAAAGAAAGAGGAATAGTGGTAAAAATTTCAGATGGTTCCAGTAGAGAAATGCCTGTTCAAGTGCTAAAGTTTTATTTGTGGCCAATTTTGTTTTGTGTTTGGGAGTTTCTTGGAGGGGAGGTTTGTTATACTTTAAATAGGCATCATCAGGATCTGCTTGGGCTGCTGTTTAGCTAGTAACATTTTTGTGGTTAATTTAGCAGCTGATTTTATTATTTGTAGGAAGCCGCGGCTTTAACTTGCTAAGAAAAATATTGAACATAATATGCACAAGTAAGAAAAGGAAGGAGTGCTAAAAGGGCCTGCCTAAAATGCCCCCCAGCCCTGAGCTGACTAGGTGTGAGGAGGTATGGCTGTTCCATTACCTCCTGTCTGGTAGAACAGGTTTAGATCACAACCATGACCATGTAAACTGGAACTTGGGGGGAAATTTTACTAGCTCCTTGGCATGGTTGGTTGTTATTTTTCATGATACTTAGGTGTGAACTTTTTTTTTAAACTTGGAAAATGGAGTAAAAAAACAACTTGGAGTTGCATAGCTGAGGTGATTATTTAGACAGTGGTTTTTAGTCAGGATCTAGAAGCATTTTTGGGGCAAAGCTTTATTGCAAGCAGTTTTGTTGAAGACTGTGTCTGTTGGTTTAAGATTTCTCCTTAGTCTTTGCTATGAGATTACACTTGATCTGAGGACTCAGGCATCAGGTCATGCAAAACGCTGTAACACAATGAGAGTGCTTCCAGTATCTAAATGTATGCTTCTTTTTGCTAACTCTTCTGAGTGGCATACTTCTTTAAAAGTCACCTTTCAGAGTGCTAAATTAGTGATAGTGATAAATGTCTTTTCAATTCTTTTGGAGTATGTTGCAAACTAAGAATTAATTTCTACTCTGTTTTGCTGTTTCCCTAGGAAATTCCCTAGGAGGTTTTAAGAACAGCAGCATACATTTTGTCTTATTGTGCTTCAGCAATGAATCTTGATGATAAAATCATACCTTAAGAAGATGAAATGATTTGTGGACTGGATAACTGGAGTCAGTGCAAGCGAGAGGGCAGGAGGGAGAAGAAGGTGGCAGGACTGCCGTTTCTCAGGAGCAGCAAGTCATTATAGGGCTGGGTCAGTTGCCTTTAAAGCCTCATCTTCAGAGTACTGCAGTCCTACCCTATGGATGGAGAGGACTGTATAGAAGACAGCACATGACACTTTTCAGCAGCGCATAATTAAGAATGTTTGTATTTGGAGATGTTCCTTTGCAAACAGATAGGAAAACTGTAGCTGCAGTTTTGTAATTATTTCAAAGCATTGTCTTTTAAATAATGTGTTATTAGATATGATTAATTTTAAGATTTTTCTGGACATAGGGACAATGGAACAGCGCTTACATTTGAAAGATATAAATTTAAATTCTTCCATATTTAACAATTTGATCCAAAAGAAATCTCAGTGTATCACAGATGGTTTAATATGACATTTTGAATATAGAGAGTGAACTTGTAAGTTTTATTTATATGAAGGCTTTTGATTCTAACAGCTGCTCTAACAGATAGGTAGATACCTGTTACTTCTTCCCATGAGAGCTCCCAAAGTGGGGAGAGATTATTGTTTTTGCAGTCCGACCTTCTGTGTGTTAAGTATTACGTGGTTGTAGGCTGTAGGCAGACAATTCTCACTGACAATTGCCTCTGTTTGGTGGAGTCCCTGCAGCTGTAGAAGTTGTCAGAGAGGAATTGTCCTTTCCTGTCTTTGGAAACCCTCTTACTTCAATAAAGTTTATAATTAAGAAAGTTGTAGAGCATTTCAGGCTCTTCTGTACTTGATTTTTCTATATTGATCCCCATTTCCTGTTTGGAAAGGCATTCTCCTTCTGGAAAACACCTTATGCAGAGCACTGTAAAATTATTTACAGAGGAGTTTTGGTCTTAAAATTAACCAGAATTGAATAAGACTGAGGAAAAGGTCAGAATTGCTCCCATAAGAGTAAGTCTTACTTCGGGAGGGGGAACAATTGAGAATTACCATGAAGTTGTTATGTAAGACTAATGAAGAGAATTAAATTGACAGCCAGGAGACTGCCAGGCAGAGCTTTGGGTCATGAAGGGACCTTGGAGCTCTGTGATTTCTGGTGCAGCGGTGTGTGTCCAGCTGGGTGGAAATGGCTCCAGCTCCCAGCTGCCTGCTCCAACGCTCTGAACCTGCTCGGTGTCTTCCTGGCCAACGCCAGGTCTGCAATTGTGCTTATCCACAGAGGTGCCAAAACTGACTTAAGCCCTAGAGGGAGAAAAAAGCCTGGAAGGAACTAGTTGTACAGAACAAAGAGAAAGATAATGATGTCAGTTATGCTGTTTTTAGCATAAAAAGATTGTTATTTAGTCAAAAAGATTATTTTCTGAAAGTACATAAAGCAGCATGTTTAAAGGAACACCTTTTTCATACTTGAGATGTGAGGAAGAGAGATTTGTTCTGAAAACATATCCAAATTATATTTAAATTCAGGTTGACTGTCCTTTTAATCGGTAAGTAATGAGGCAGTGCTTCTAACCTGTGTGAACCTAAACTGAGGAAAAGAAGGATAAATTATTACAGCAGATCATGTACAGCAGCTAGTAGTGTTGTAACTCCTGATCAAAGCAGAAGCTGTGTTTGCCTGTCGCTGGGAGCTTGGCAGAGGGGTTGCATTGCTCTCTGAGTTCCAAAATTCAGCATCACATTTAACGTGTGGGGGGTTTTTGCTTTTCTTTGATTTCCTTACTGTCATATAAAAAGATAGTAAACACATAGTAGTGGGTGCACAGATATGAGAAGTGCTTTGCTTACTAACTCTCAAGTTTTATAATATTGTGTAACAGGTTTCTTTTCCTAATGATTTTTGTGCATTTGCTTTATTTGAGAAAGGTGAGCAGCTTTCCTTTGTGCATAGAGTAGATGTGTGGTCACTGCTTTGGTATTTGGATGAGACCCTATCTGCCTGGTTGCCTCCAGCTACAGCTGTGCCAGTGTGAGGACGCCTGACCCTGTGTCCCTGTGCCAGTTTATAGCCCCTACGTACAGGCAGCAGCTGCGCAGGTTGGGCTGCTTCTGTCCTGGAATGAGCATCTTCTAGAAATCAGATCTGGGGTGGAAGTCGAGAGGTTTGAGTTCATGTCTAATGCTGCTTTAGTCTGTGCTGAAGGGACAGCCTACCCCCCCACCCCCCTTTATTTTAACTATATTAATTAAGACCTGTCTGACATGATGGCTTTTTTTTTTTTGAGAATGTATGTTTTACATAGGAATGCATTAAAACCTTTAACGAGAAGGAGCTTCAAGAAAGAGAAATATGGAGAGTTGTTGAATTTAATGCTTAGTGGGGGAAGGCCATGCAGTAGGTTATTCAATGCAGTGCTTTTTATCTACAGGCATATTGTTTGAGGAATAGGTATGGTGCTTTTTATGGGCTCGGTAGGCAAATTGCTATCCTCTCATCTGACTTTCCCTTTCCTTGCTAACAGAAAAGCTTGCAGAAGCTCAGCGCAGGTTTACTACTCTTCGGACTGAGTTACAGTCAACTTTGGATGCACAGAAAGAAGCCAGTGGGGCTTCCACGCTGCAGCGGCGCAGAAAGCCGGTCTTCCACCTGTCCCATGAAGAGCGTGTCCAGCATAGGAATATCAAAGATCTGAAATTGGCCTTCAGCGAGCTCTACCTCAGCCTCATCTTACTGCAGAACTATCAGGTACCTGCAAAAAAGAGGTGGTTTTTACAAAGCCCTGTGTGTAAAAGTCTCTGTGCTTTGTGTATCCTTGAGTTGCCTCGTTCAAGCCAGTTGTTTATTTCTTTTTTCATTTTGGGGTCCCTAAATGTTACCATAGGTCGGCACTTCAGAAACTCTCTAAGACTCAATTTTGGAGTTCTAGAAAATAGGCATTCTTTATTGCAGCGCTGGGTACACGGGGATCACTCCACCTGTTGTGCACACCAGTTCTTTCAACAGTTGAGATTATATACAAAATGGATGTACATATTCATGATTTTTCCTGGAAGTAATTAATATATTCATCTGAATTCCAGGAACTCATTAATATATCTAAATGTCCTTGGTGCAGGCACACTTGAGATCTTTGTTGGTCTTCGATAGTCTTCCTCACTTAGAATCATAGAATAGAATCATAGAATCATTTAGGTTGGAAAAGACCTTCAAGATTGAGTCCAAACATCATCCATGCCCACTAAACCAACTTGTCCCCTATTTTACCCTTTTATAGTGATTCTGCGCAGTGGGACACGTTACATGTTTGATACAACTTATTCTAAAGAATGTTCATTAGTAACTCTACTATCTGTCTTTTCTTGATTTACGTTCTTTTGATACAAACCATATTGACACTCTAAGCTAAGTTATCTGAAAAGGGCCTAAGGTTCTTATCTTCTCAGGGAACTGCAAGGTCAACCAAATGTAATTTTCTCTGGCATCTTACACATTTTACAACACAGGATTTCTTATCCACCACTAGTCAGTGTAACAAGGCCACAGTGTTCTTTTCTTAACACAAGATATAAAATGTCTTGTATCATAATCATTTTTTAAAGAAAAGGTAGATAGCTTGGTATGTCTTGTTACTTTCCGTTGAGCTAGAAATGCGAAACTGACCTGCAGAAGGACCTGCCTTTTTCTTTTTCTGAGCTGGCTGACCCCAGCACCCTTGGCCCAGGCATGTCCAGCATCAGGACCTCCTCCTTCTGTAGTGTGTTGTTCTGTGCAGGGCTGGAGCTGGCGAGTTGGGGAAGAAGCTCTTTTATCTAATATTTGTGATGAAACTTGAAATGCTAATGTACTGTTTCCTCTTGGCGTTACCATGGTAGTGGCTGTGACCTTGCCATA
This sequence comes from Elanus axillaris, assembly GCA_026212715.1. Lineage (NCBI taxonomy): Eukaryota > Metazoa > Chordata > Aves > Accipitriformes > Accipitridae > Elanus > Elanus axillaris. Next base: position 33,354,037 of record JANZLQ010000095.1, read on the forward strand.
TCGGTATTTCTTGTTAAAACATCCATTAAAAAAAATGTTTTTAATTCTGTAGGGTACAGGGCTGTTTGCCTTGAAGTATGAGAAAAACAAAACTTTAGTTTTACTTGGATTTCTGGCATGAAACGGCATGGTAAATATTGCAGATGCTGATTTTGTTCCAAAAATCTTGAAACAAAAATGTGAAACTGTTAAGATCTTTTTTGTTGGGCTAGCTCTTTTCATGTTAAATACTCTGAAGTACTTTTAAGTGTCTTACTGTGAGGGTTTTTAACTTGTTAAATAAGAATGTTTGAATTTAAATTCACTATATCTGTATTTAGATCTTTACCAGTGTTGTGCTGGAGAATTTTACTAAACAAAATTCACCATAAGAATTAATTTTCAAAACCACTCTGTGGCATGGACAAAACTTAATTCTTCCAAAATTCTGGGTGTTTATACCTCTCCTAAAGTGGTGTCTCTGAGCACATATCTGAAAACCATTTATGAGTTTCTCAGTAAAGCCCTTTGACTATTAGAGATAGTTTCTAGTTCAAAATCCTGGGAAAGGTAGCATATCTGTAGCTTTTCAGGAATGGAGCAAAGCAGTATTACCTGCTGTGATTTCTTCAAAAAAAGAAAAGAAAGCTCTTACTCTTAGTTACAAAAAATCACTTTTGAGGCTTGATGAAGATTTAAATAGGGGATGACATAGGTCATTCCCTTGGAAAATCTTCCTACTATTCATCAGTGAAGAAAGGCTTGCACACTTATATTTTTACTTTTTGCTACCATGAGTCAGGTTCATTGATGAGTATTAAATATTGATGTAAAACCCATCTGGACTAGATAGCTTTCACAGTTTCCAAAAGGAGTGGAGCTTCTTTCTACAACATACCTTCAAAGACAGAATGAGAAAAATTAGTTCGTACTGGTCTTGAAGTTGAGGATAAGAAATACAAGTACTAAAACAGACATAAAACCAAATCACAGAATACTACTCTTAATCACTTCTGAGCTTAGAATAGAAAAAATAGGAATAATCAAACTCTTACAGTTTTGGAGAGGAAAAACAATAACCTAGCGGGAAGATGACATAACTGAGGCCTTCATGTAAGAGGTAAAGTGAAGTCAACAGTGGCATTATAAGTATCAAACTATGGCTTTGATTAAATGCTGAAGTCTTGACTTGAGTTACTAAGAAGGGAAAATCCACATGAAGCAAATTCCTCAGTCTTTGCAAGAGCAAAAGTTGCATGTGTTCATTCCTACAGTACACAAACCAAACACCCAAGTGAAACTGTAACTTGTCTCCAGGGCAGCTGTTACTTGTTTAACTTACCAGTGATTATACTTCAATAAAATTAATTTATTGTTAACAGTAATATATCATTCTAGACTGTGAACATGTATAAATAAATCTGTTTGAAATATTGTGGTTTAGAACAAATAAATCTTGACAAATTAAGTATATAGTATTTACTTACATATATTGTATGTATTATAGTACATTCATTGAGCAAATAATGGAAGCTGAGTCAGTCTTACTGAACTGGTGTGAATTTGCCTTGCTTCTGCATTTCCTAACACGCTTGTATATGGGCAAAGATTTTTGAATCCACTGTTTGATTCTACGTGATCTTGCATTATATTATTGTGTAATTTACACTGTTTGTTTTTTTTCACCTTGAATGACAAAACATACCATTAGTTGATTCACTTCAATGGATTTGGTTAGTATCCAGCAGAAATGGAAGTCAGGCTTGGAGAAAGCCCCTTGCCAAATAAAAACATCACGAATAGCAAGAATAGAAAACATCTGACTGCGTAAATGATGTTTAACTGTTCTGTTTCACAGTTCCATCACTGAGCGTTCCTTGTTGGAAGTACTACTGTAACCAACAGTATTTTTATCATGCATTTTGGGGTTGCAAAATTTTTGCAGCCAGAGGATGAAATGCCACTGGAGAGGCGCTAGGGTGTCTGGTGTAACCGTGCCCCGACTGGCCAAAGCACACCAGAGTTAGGCTGTGATTGCACACATGTCAGATAAAGCGATGTTAGTTCAGGCTACATAAAAATCTCTGACCAAAATCATCATTTTTTTGTATTTTTTAATTTCAAATTTCTGAAATAGTGATCAGCTCTCCCTGGGGTGGAATGCTGGCATTTCCAATAGAAAGTAATTAAAGTCTCTTGTCTGCAATAATGCAGATCGTTAATGCATTGGCTTCCTGCTCCTCTGTCTCCCTAGTCTCATTTCCCCACCTATATGGTAGGGGTATGGTATTAAATCACTCTAAGCATAATTAGATTGAAAATAATTTCACTGAGTAGTTGGCGCCTCTCCCCAGGGCATTTGATTTTGCTGTTTTTTCTGGTTTTCTTTCCAAGCTTTTACCTGGTTTACTTTCTAAGCTTTTTCAGAAGTGAATCTTGCAATGGTCTGTCTGCATTCCTGCTGTTGCTTGAATAGAATGTTGAGTCTTTCAAGTGGCATTTTCTGTATAATGAAATGCGGGGTTTCAAATGCATCTTGTCATAGCAATTGCCTGCAGTGTGATGAGCTTTGCCTATCTTAGTTACTGTGCATTAGAAGAGTGTTGGGTCAGGGCTCATACATAACTTGGAAGTCAGCCATTAATTCTTGTTTTAATGCAGCATTGTGTGCTTATCTCTACAGACTAGAGAGTTACATCTCCCACATTTGCAGGCCTAAACTAGTTTTGCAGTCATTGCGCAATGTACTCTGTGGAAAAGGATGCTGCTATGGGTAGTAGCCTAGCCTTTTCAGAAGGTAAAACCTCATATTGGGTCTGGCTGAGATGGAATTTATTCTCCCCATAGCAGCCCGGGGTCACAATCACCAAAAGCCCATTGGTATCCCTTCAGGTCCTTGAAGTATCCTTTCTTGAGGTAATCTATGCCAAGGATACAAGGGGCCTCTGGGCTGATCACAATGGGGTGCTTTTCCCACTTGTCTCCTGTTAAGCTCACCTCAGCCTCTAATATAGTCAATTATTGGCATCCCCATGTCACTCCAGAGATCCAGATGGGTTCTGTGACCCTGTACCCTGATGGCATCAGTGTACACTGTGCACCGGTGTCTCCCAAAGCCTTACTTCTGTGGGTCTGATGTGCCAGGCCATCGAATCCACACAGTCCAGTATATCCAGTCATCCCTTTCCTTCTCCGGGCTGAAGGCAGGGACCCTCTATTGCTGTTCCTCATCACAGTATTCACTGTCTGACCCTTGCGGTGCCAGACCAGAAGTCCCCTCACCAGAATCAAGGGAGGTGGTTTCAGTTCTTCTATGCCTGGAGGATTACTGATTGCTTCCTTGGGCTTCTACAGCAACTATGCTGACAGCCTTCTTCTTGGGTGGCCCCTTCTTAACAGCTGTTTTCCCGTCTCAGTTCACGTACATGGGCTTCCAGCTTAAAGGTAGGTTCACCGTCCCACTGTCTCATGTCCTCCCCTTGGTCACGCAGAAAAAAACCAAAGTGCACCACGTGGCATATGCCTTGGACTCTCCTTCCCTCTGACCGGAGCAGGAGAGGACTGATTTCTTGGGGTGTCTCTGACAGCCAAGGCACTGTCCTGTAGGGATGAGGAGACACAGATTTTCCTCAAAGTTTTGGAGCCAAGACAACACTTTCTCCACAGTTGGCGTTTCCATATCTGGGCAATACGTTGCTGCCAAGCTGTTAGAATATGACACTGGGGCACCTTGAATCACCTTTCTCCACATGGCCCGTGTGCACAGGACATCCTCTGGATCTTTGGAGACTTCCTCATCATCTAGATTACTGTAGATGTCTTCCAGCACTGCTAAGTTTCTCAGGTACTGGATGCCTTCATCTGCAGTAGTCCACTTCCCTGAGAAGTTCACAAGATCTTCTTTGAATGGATATCTTGCCTTCACACTTGAAAGGAGCTGGCTCCAGAGACTGCAAATTGCTGCCTCTTTTCCAATTCCTCTTTCAATTCCCTGGTTCTAGAAAGGGATCTGAGCTGTTGGGCTTCCTTGCCTTCCAGTTGCTGGCTGTCAGCCCCGTTATCCCAGCATCGGAGCAGCTAGGCAGCAATCCACTCACCTGGCTGGCGGCTGTAGTCTTTCTGCATGTCTCGAAGTTCTGAGGAGGTCAGGGACCGGGTAGTTTCCGTTTCCTGCCTAAGTTCTCTCACTCCTTCCTCCAATTTCTTTGTTGAAGGACCGGCTTCTAGATCAAACCTTTCCTCCTCTTCTTCTTCCCTTACTAATCGATGGTATGGGCCTGTTGATCTCCTTGTCCACTGTTTCTTTTTCATTAATGGGGCAATTACTGTAGTTGTTGTTTGGGTCCATATCTCAAGCATGGTGTTCTCAGATGCAGTCTGGGTCCTCGCCTCAACCATGGTCCTCCGAAAATGTTGTACCATGGCTCGGTAGGCATAGGCCAGGCCCCAGTACAGCGCGAGAAGCTGCTGGTTTTCATTGGGATAGGCAAGGCACCTTTCTATCAGATGACGTGCCAGTTTGCCAGAGTTTGCTAGGAATCTGCCCAAATCCTTCCATATACCCTGCCACCCAGGGACCGGTCGCTTGAGGGCACATTTCAATATTGCCTCACGTGAAACTTGTCTTCTCTTATAACATAGCTACTGCTATGGGGATGCACTTGTCTGCATTTAATCTGCAGCATTTAAAACTTTTGTACAAGGATTTTCTTTCTGTAATGCACCTGTCTGGAGAACTTGATTTGAAACAAATGTAAAGTTTAAATGAACTAGAAGTTAGTAGTAGCTGGGATCACAAGTCCTGCCAGAAAACCTGCTCCATGGGCTCCTCTCTCCACAGATTCGCAGGTCCTGCCAGGAACCTGCTCCAGCACAGGCTTCCCATGGGGTCACAGCTTCCTTCGGGGACCCACCTGCTCCAGCGTGGGGTCCTTCCTGGGCTGCAGGTGGAGATCTGCTCCCCCGTGGACCTCTGTGGACTGCAGGGGGACAACCTGCCTCACCATGGCCTTCCCTATGGGCTGCAGGGGAATCTCTGCTCCGGCGCCTGGAGCATGTCCTCCCCCTCCTTCTTCACTGACCTTGGTGTCTGCGGAGTTGTTTCTCATACATGTTCTCACTCCCCGGCTGCTGTTTCTCCCTGTCCCCCCAACTTTTTTTCCTTCTTAAAAATGTTATCACAGAGGCGTTACCACTATCACTGACTGGCTCAGCCTTGGCTCGCGGTGGGTCCATCTTAGAGCCGGCTGGTATTGGCTCTGTCAGACATGGGGGAAGCTTCCAGCAGCTTTTCACAGAAGGCACCCCTGTAACCCCCCCCTGCTACCAAAACCTTGCCACAGAAACCCAATACAAACCTCTTGAAAGATTGTTCATGACTGGGAGTTGGGACAAAACATTGTCTTACTGCAGCTTTACATGTTTGTGAAGAGCTCATTACATCTACCGCTAATCCAGAGACAGTTGCTGAGTTGCCATACCTGGGACATATGCAGTAAGGTGTACCCAGAGGGTGTGTGTCTTGAAATAACTAAGCATACAAGTTTTGAGTATGTCCAAAGGTTATTTGTCTTAAGTGAGGTTTCATCAGGAACATCACTGCTTCTTGCATTAAGGAGGAAAGTGGAAGCGATTTGGCTTTTCAGGGAATATGAGGTTTAGGTAGTTCCTGCAAGTAAGTTACCTTTTTTTATGCCCCACATTTTTTCCTGTTATTTGCAAGGGATAGGCGTTACTTCTAATAAAGTGATTAACTCAAAAACTTTCTGACAATAGATGCAATAATTTTGATTCTTAACTATTACTTTTTTGCTAGTACTGGAAATACAGCCATTTAACTTTCTTGGGAGCTGACTAAGGGTAAAAGCCAGTAACTCTTTTCCCTTGTCTGTAGAACCTGAACTTCACTGGCTTCCGCAAGATCTTAAAGAAGCATGACAAGAACCTGGAGACAGCACGGGGAGCGGAATGGCGGGTGGCCGAGGTGGAGGTGGCACCCTTCTACACCTGCAAGAAGATCAACCAGCTTATCTCTGAAACAGAGGTAAAGATGCTAGTCTGCGCACTGCTCCTCTTTTAACTAGAAAACAATGTTTTCTTGCTCACTGCTGATTCCTATAATATTTTGCCCTCTCTATAGCTTATATTTGCCACCAAGACAACTATTAATTGATTTTGAAATGCTACTGATTTCTGACATTGCTTACATAAGCTTGGGTACGTTCTCTTCAGCTGGTAACTTTTTGCTCTGAAAAGCTAGTGCAGCGTTAGCTTGTATTGTGTAATAACTTGATGCAGCATGGTGAGCCTTTCACATCTTTGTTACTGTGTATTAGACAAGTATTGGGCCAGGGCTAAAATGTAACTTGGAAATAAACCCTTATTTTTTGTTTTAGTGCAGAGCCATGTGCTTATCATTAGAATGAACTTCTGTGATGTGTATCTTTATCTCCTTAGGAAGTGGTGACCAATGAGTTAGAAGATGGAGACAGACAGAAGGCTATGAAACGTTTGCGTGTTCCACCTTTAGGAGCAGCTCAGGTGAGAGGTCAAGTTATGTAGCCAAGCTGCTTCTCCAACTTGTCAAGGTGCCAAATTAGATTCAACATCTGAACAAAGTAGTGAAAATAATTGACATGAGCATGCTCCACAAATTGTGAGGTGGGGCATGGTCACATAATCTGCTTTAGTTCTGGAAGACTTGGAAATGGCTTATTTGCTATTCCTAATGCATGCAGGCAAGGTAATGAAGGGATGAGATAAATAGTAAAAGGAAATTTCTGCTAATGATAACATATGCTTAGTGTTTGTGTGGTCTGGAATATTTTTCAAAGGGCATTGAGATACCCAAGCTCTATTTCAGCACAGCAACAACATACGCAAGAATATCATGCCTCATTTTCCATTTAAAAAACTTCAAGAGCAAGAGTGCAATCAGAGATCCGAACATTGTATCCCCAATTTTAAATTTAGTCTGTAAATTAATGTGATTTTGCTGATAACCTATATACCCCACCTTAATTCTACCATTGCTTTGTTCACAGCCTGTACCAGCCTGGACTACATTCAGGGTTGGATTGTTCTGTGGGTTGTTCATTGCACTGAATGTCACTGTCATCCTTTCAGGTGGGTATCCTTGGCTGGACTCCGCTGGCTGCTGTACCTTGGTTTGGATATGTTCTTATCAACTAGTGAGGTCCTGGGTCTGAACTGGGTTGGTCAGGATATTCTGGGTTAAATCAGCCAGAGTCAGATCACACTGTTGAGAATTTTTAGTTCTGCTCAGTTATAGGTTGTGGTTTTTCTCATGTTGTATATGTGGATTTTGGACTTTGAACATATTATGGTTTGTTGTCCTGGTTTTCTCCTTCTTCTTGGAGGGATATTCTGGAGGTGCAATATCCATATAGAAAGACGTATTTCTGTTACCGTCCTGTGAACGCACAACCCTTGCCACCTTGAGAGGGGTGCTCGTAGAACTTAAGTTTTGCATGGTACTGACTCCCTACAGAAAATGAGACCAGACATAGAGCATGTTACTCGGGTCATTTTCATGTAGAAATTTCTAGGACTTCAATGTCTGGTACCTATTAATGGAATTCATTGAATTGTTCTTGTTGGCAGATTTTGGCAAGATTGTTTAAAAGCTACAATAAATTATTGCATTTCTCAGGCCTTGGTTTATTCTGCTTTGCGCATTCTGAGTTTGGACTCTGATTAGAGTAAAAGCCATGTTAGTACTGTAGGGTCAGATACAGTGCTTAATCACAAGCAGCTTTACTAATTGTGTGTGTGATTTCAGTAGTGGTGTAACTTGCTTAAGCAGTCAGTACAAAGGAAGAGGCTTAACAAATCAAGGTATGAGCTCTTGCATTAGGGAAAGCCTATGTCTATGTTTTTAACTTAAAAGAATTTTTAATCAGATGTTTCTGTAATTGGATCCAGTCATCTCTTGGGATAAAATGTCTGTTTGAGAAGCTGTTTGCAGTGCTTCCTGTTTGGTCTTCCTATAGTAGAGGCAGGAAGTTGACCCGTCTGTCTGAAGAGTCTGTTTAATGTGCAGAACCTGTTCTTTATTCACTGTCTTTTTTTTTTCTCTTACTTACATTTGATCTCTGTGTGAGATGCAAATAGGATTGAAGTCAGTTGTGTTTGCTTTATCTCTCAGTATTAACAATGAAAAAGTGACACAGTTGAGAATGAATTCATAAAAATTATTATATCTCTAAAGCAGATGTTACTAACCTAGTGTGAGTAATAGGTATGTTTATAGCAGCAGACATGATCCAGTATCTGTACGTTATTTCAAATATCAGGCAAAAACTGTATTCTAACTGTAAAGCGTGGTGTTTTTTTTTAATTGGGTATTACTTTGCTAACTTGTCTGCTACTTTTGCCGAATTGTTTTTATGATTTGATTGACTGAGATAGGATTTTAATGTTGGATGTGTAGAAACTGTGAAACAGCATTAGAACATGACTTCTAGTAGTAAACCACTTCCGTATTGCCTGATTTTAAAACTAGAATAGCAACAATTTAAAGAGGCAAGTTTGTAAAACCTTTGGGTCTGTCAAAGGCTGGAAATGCTACAGGGGGATCTCAGCAGGGTGTCACCCTGAAGAGTACAAATTTTGAGGTCTCACTGTTTCTGTATCAGCTTTCCTAGGTGCCGAGTTAGTGTGTAATTGAGGTTGAAAGTTCGTGGAAATGGACGTGTGTTTTATTAACCAGAGACCTATTAAGATTTCATGCAAAATTTCAAGACTTGCTGCAGCAGTGCCCTGTCTCTTGTTTGAGAATTAGGCTGTGATGCCACTGGGCTTGTCAACAGGGACATCTTCCTCTCTGAGCATCTTGTTCAGAGCCTGTGCTTGCTGAAGGGATGAGTTGATCGAGTGTCACATACCTGCTGACTGTAGGAGGTGACTTCACTTGTATTGCATTTAAGTGGAAACAATATATGAATGGAAAATCTCTTTACCTCAGGGCCGTAGTACAGAGCCCTGCACTGTGTTCACCTTGGGATGTACCTTTATCTGCATGTTCTGTCTCAAATAGCACACAGCACATCTTTCCTATTCTGACTGGTCATTTCTTATTCAGTATTTCTGGGGCTACTCTGTCCTGTTTGGAATCACCTCCCTTGATTTTGTCTGCTCGTATTTCAGATTAAAATTTGAAATGCTGTTTTTTCAATTTCATACTTAAGACTCATTTCTTTCAGCTTCTTTGGCGTGTCTGTCATTTCTGTCCAAAATTTGACTCTATTTTGCCTAAACCAAATAGTCTCTGCAATTTTAAATTTAAAGCAGCAGTTCTTGAGTCATTGTTCCTTGCACAATTGTCCTCCATAATTTTATGTAGTATAAAGCACAGATGCTGAATGCTTGAAACTTCTTATGGATATGCTATCTCTGAAGAAAAGTTTGAAAAATTTGGGGTGTAATTTAATCATAAATATAGACATAAATTCTTAGCATCTATTCTGTAAAACTGCATGTTCTTTTTTTCCCCCTTGTAAAAGGCATGTGAGTGAGAAACACTCAATGAAACGAAAATTGAGGATTCAAATAACTGCATTTTATTTGTGCTTTTCTCATAAAACACATATCAGGCAACCGAGTGACAGTATTTTGCAGAGAGGCTTGTGCTAGAGAAAGCTGCTGCTGTATAAGGCTGCTCATAGTTTGAAATTAAGCAAATTCGTTTCAAAAACCCTGAAGACTGAACAAAGGAAGCAACAGGCTTTCCAGTATTGCTGCCTTATGTTGGGTTTTCTGTTTGGGTACGGCTTGATATTATATTGCTAGTTACAAATATGTATTACATTACAGTTGCATTGAGTTCAGTGATTAGGTGCAGTTTAGCATTGTTTTAAATGCTGTAATGGTGCTTCTTGGTTTTGTGGGGAGCTGACGTATTTGTGTATCTGTGCATTGGGATTTCATCTCCATTAACCCAGAACATTTAAGTGCATATAGTCACGATTTATGCTAGTGCTGTCCCTTATGCCTGTAGTGTGAGACAGGGGACTTAAGATGCTGCTAATGACCTGACTACACCAGCTGGAGAGTGATTTTTTTTTTTTCCCAGAATACTCCTAAATCCTCTGGCTAGGCAAAAAGTTCTCTACTTGCTGGAATATACAGGTGCATATAAGCGTACCCTGTTTTCATGGGGTACAGCCAAGCATCTGGGAACCAGCATAAAGCAGTGGAGCACAGCTTTGCTTGGTGACATGACTTGTGCTATCATTAAAGTAATTTCATTTTTGTGTTTGCCAGGTGTGGCTTTTATAGACGGACCAAATGTGTGGCCACTGGTGAGAATCTATAGAGGTGGCTTTCTCCTGATAGAATTCCTCTTTCTCCTGGGTATCAACACATATGGCTGGAGACAGGCTGGAGTGAATCATGTCCTCATCTTTGAACTCAATCCCCGCAGCAACTTGTCCCATCAACATCTCTTTGAGGTAAACAGAATAGATTGTAGGAGTGGTTGAGCTCTGCGACGTATCAGGAGGATAAATCCTGCACCGTTTCCTGGCAAGGAGTTCTAATACAATTAGAAGAGGAAGTTGCTGAAGTCTGATTAGATTACAGGATTGAGCACTGCTCTCCCTTTTCTTATAATGAGAATTCATTGTCGGTTTCAGAGCTATATTTTTATAAGGTATCTATGTGTTTTTTCTGTCTTTCTGTAGATTGCTGGTTTCCTGGGGGTTTTGTGGTGCCTGAGCCTGCTGGCATGTATATATGGTAAATTCACCTACATCCCTATGCAGGTGAATCCACTCATCTTGTACGGCTTCATGTTGCTTTTTCTCATCAACCCTACCAAAACCTTATATTACAAGTCCCGTTTTTGGCTGCTCAAACTATTGGTAAGTCTCAAACCTGATTTATTTAAATAATTTTTTTTTTTAAAAAAACGCTGTAGCTGAGCAGTAGCAGTTAAGTATATACAAGTGTCACTAATCTTCAGGAATGAGGGATGCTTATACCACTGTGGGTTCATAGAGCAGACCTGAAAAAGTATTGACTGCAAATGGTTGTTGAGCATGGGTTTACAGAAGCAACTGCTGCTTGTCTGTACCAGTCTATCATTATCTTCATATTGCAGGTAGCTACTTTTTAATCTTTCCATAGACAGCTGTATACATACTTTTGCGCATACAGGAACATTCTGATATCTTTGCTTGTTTGCTCCTTAATGTAGCAAAACAGTTTGATTAGGAGTACTCTAAGGCAAGGTTTGTATGGATGCTCCTCAGCCCAAACTGGGTGAGCACCAACATTGAGAGGGTTCACTGATGGAGAGGGAAACTTTGCAAAGGTTACTGCTTATAAAATTATGTTCAGGGACGGGGGGAATGTTCAGCAAATCTCTTTCTGGTCTTAAACTATTTTTTTTAGACCCAACTCCTATTTTCCAGGTAAGATAAATCTGGTAAATTGAATGTAAATATGTGTGCTACTTCAGTGTTCCAGTTATAGGTGGAAGCTCCAAAAGAACAGTTTTAAAACTTGTTGAAGGGCTCATCAGTTTCTTCCCAAATGGCTGTTTCACACATTCATCACCACCCTGTATGCCCTTTTAAAATTGTCTTTAATCAAGTGGTTTCCCTTGATACCTTATTCTTGCTGGAACTGCTCTGAGAACATTGGGCAGAAGAGGATTTGGCTGGCTGGTGTTATTCGTAGAATCATTTTAATGCCAATTAAAACAATTAACTTTATCTGGAACATGACAAAGATGAAACACAGAATTGTGCTTCAGGCATGTGTGTGCAGGTATACACACAGCCAGTTAATCTCTGTATGCTTAATCTCTGTTATTTGATTTGCTAGCTTATTTCTATTTCAGTTTCTTCCTTTTCTGCCTTCCAGCATTCAGCCATCTCTCATAGATGTACCTTTAGTCCCAAGCCTCATTAGTCTTACTGCTGTCCCTTGGTGCTAGGGGAAGCACTGGAAATGCTCTAACCATGTGAGCAATATCTGTGCTAATTTACCTTAATATCTTAACAGGGTAAGATTCTCAGTCTTCACAGAGCTCTTGGGCAGTTTCCAGTACCTGCTCAATCCCAGCTATCTCTAAGCTATACTGCAGTCTGCCATACAACCATACCTTTGAGTGTTTCAGAGGCCAATTCATCCCAAGGTCTCGTGGGGAAAAAAACTTCATCAAAATGCAAGATCACCTTAATGGTGGAAAAATGACACAGTACTTCTGACTGTGTTATGCGGAAGGGGAAAGGGGAAAAAAGAGGCCAGACAAACCACATAAAGAGTAGCTGTTAGGCTTTTTCTAATTTTTATTGTGTGTAATTGGCTGGCTAGGTGTATTTTATTTCTCCACACAGTTGCCAGTAGCTATCTGGGTGAAAGGAGGTTTAAATAGTGCAATTCTTAACTGTGCTGTTCACATAAATTTTGGTTTAGTGAGTGTTTTTCTTCACATGCTTGATACATTTCATTTCCAGCCAAAATGAAGTCTGACATATCAGGTGTAGCAGAGCGTTACTGGCACCTTCAATTTTTCTAGAACCAACCAAACCAGGAGTATGCTTTAGTATGTTGTAGCGTTTCCTAATGGATCTGGGAGGCTGTGTTCATCCACCTGTGATCATGAACAACTGCTTGTTGGTACTTATGAGTGGGATCTCTTTTGATATTCCCTGAGAGATTGCAAGTTACATCTGAATTGATCTTCCTCTGAGTGAAAAAAGTTAGTTAGTAAGTTTAATTTCCCTGCTAGGCTCTTCTTTCTCACCTACAAGCTTAGGTGAGCATTCTTTGCCCCTTTGCTGACGGATGAGAAGCCCATGAGTTCACTTGCGTAGGATGAGGAGAGCAGCTTGCCAGGAGGAATCAGATCTGAGCACAGGGGGACGGCACAGCGCCTGCATGCCCACACTCTCTGCAGGGTGCCAAAATGGCGAAACAACTGCAGGGAGTCTGTCTGTGAGAGGTGAAAATCTAGGAAGTGTTTAGCTCCAGCTCAAATATCTACCATCTCAGCACTTATGAAAACTGCAGTAATCAGCACCAGGAAGTCTGGGCTCAGATTGTGGAACTGTTGATATATAATTGCAACTGATTACTTGAAACTGAGGTTCAATTCCAGCTTTTGGTATTTTATGACTTTATTCTTGCGGCCCATCTTCTCTGGAGGATGATGCAGATGCTTCTCAGCTGGGAAGCAAGGAGTTGCCTGTGGTACCTGCCAGCAGGCAGTGCCCTCCACTGCCAGCACCCTCTGGTAGTTGGGCTGCAACTCCAGCTGTGTCCAGGCAGCCTGTGGAAGCAGCCAGAAACTGCAGTGCCTGATGCGTGGGGTCAGGAGGGTTCAAATGGCAGCTCAGGTTCCTGAAGGTAGTTTACTGAGATGCCAGTGCCTTAGCTAGGTCATGGATATATCTGCTGATGCCTTGTCTGCTGTAACCCTTAGGTGGAAAGCTTCTACTCTCTTAAAAATTTTATGCTGTCATCTGGCAGTGCCTAGGTGTCTCTCCCTAAATTAAATAACAACATGGATTTTATTAATTTCTTCTTTTTTTCAGGGAGATCTATCTGTAAAGCTGTTTTCACATTTCATTTGTTTTAGTTAGTCTTTGTTTATGGGGGAAAAAAAAGTCTATGATGAAATGGGTAAAGATAGTATCAGGGAGTGTTGGTAAAACGGAAGAGGGACCTTTGAAAGGGAAGGCTGGTGTGGCTTCTGTGACCTCTGCAGAAGCTGTTCTGCAGCTGGATGGCTTTGAGGACAGACCTCCCTAATGGCTGGCCCTGTTTGAGCCTTTGTAATAGGTGCTGTCCTACATGAGCACAGTGCTTTCTGGGTCAAGATCCATATCTGCTTTATGCTGCTAAGTCTTAATCCCCTATTTGGCTTTGAAATTTAGGACCAGGGTCTTAAATTGGCATTACAAGCTGATGGGAACGTGTCAGTCCTTTCCTGGGTTTCTGTAACTGTGCACCCTTCAGGTTAATAAAGAGAGCAATATAAAAGATCAGTGTTAGTCTGTGCTTTCATTAATTTAAAGGTTCATAAATCTCTGAACTACCGGATGGTGCTGGTGCTGTCTCTTTGACAAATTGTCCATTAGTAACTATAACTAACTGGGTAGAGAGAGTTGTAATCAAAGGTAATGGACCATGAAAACTGTCTGGTTTGAAAGTAGCAAAACTGCTGTTAAGGCTTAGAGAGAAAGTGGACTGGAATTGAGGGGGACTCTAACTGACAGTCAATAGGATTTCCTCAGCCCTTTCATTAACTCTTGCCCTGCTAGAGGCTTTGGCAGATCCAGCAGGAACAATCGTCACTTTTACAACTTCTAACACCAAAGAGCTACTAATGTGTTAAGTAAACTGAGCCATGATCAGACTAATGGCCATGCTGAGGGTCTATAATCTAACTGACATTAAGTGTCAGGGAGAAAGTAAGTGTGGAAAATGTCAATAGATATGACATAAATGCCTGAAAGAAAGTGGTGATCAAAATGAGGAGCAACAGGAGAAACAGAGCTGTGTAGAGCTTTTACACAGAAACTGGGAGGTTTTGGGAAAGAGCTCAGTTGGAGGAGACTGGGCTCTTGTGCCAGTAAAAAAAAAAACCTAAAAGGTGGGGGTGACATGAACAGTTGTCTGCAGGAGGGGGAAAGCAGGAACGTTATTTGTACAAAAAGTGAGGAGACAGTTATCTTTTTGTCAGCAGGAGAGAAAGGTCAGCAATAAATCTTCAAGCATTTCTGTTATTTCCATGTTTGTTCAATGCTGTGATGTCCTGCCACTGCGTTTAGATGTCTTTGACACTATGTCATGAATTATTCCTTTTTCTCCTAACAGTTTCGAGTGTTTACTGCTCCCTTCCACAAGGTAGGCTTTGCAGATTTCTGGCTGGCTGATCAGCTCAACAGCCTGGTTGTGATACTCATGGATCTGGAATACATGATCTGCTTCTACAGCTTTGAGGTTCAGTGGGAGGACAATGCTGGACTTCTGGCAAATACAGGTAGAGTAATGCTGGCAATCCATGCTAACATGACCAAAATGACCTGAAAAACACTGAGCAAGGCAACTTCATAATTATCTGTCTGTTTTGAAGAGGGCTACCAGTGACATAGGAAATTAAATAATTGGCATTTCTTGAAAATGCAGCATTAGAGAGATTCTGCCCTTTCTTACTTCTGTCCAGAGAAACGGAATTTCACATCCATGTTCATTTCATATTCCAGTCATTTGGCCTGATGTGTATATTCATCAAAGAATTTAGACACAGCACTTTTCTATTGGAAAGACGAATCCATTTTCCTGGCATTGTTGTTTTATTTCGTAGTGGTTTAACAATGTAATGCTTTTAACCTGTTTCTGTTCCTCAGCATGAAAATGAGTTGCATGAGCTTGTTAAGCACAAAGTTCTGTGCTGTAGCCTGCTTCTTACAGGCTCCATCACAGTACCCTAAAGCAAGAGAGGATGGAGAAACTTCCTCAGAGCTTGTTAGTGCCACCCCTTATTCAATCAGAGTTGATGCTGTGATGCTAGGGTTGTGTGTGCTCTGCTTCTTCTCTCCTTTCTAGCCAGAAGAGCAGCAGAGTTGGCATATGAATTTTGAATTTGGTCTTCCCCATAGCAAAATAGTACCTGTCTCCTCCTGGATCAGGCTGTTGTCTTTCCATTTTAAGCAGTGACTGCTGGCAAATTGTGTTGTCTGATGATTTTGACACTTGCTGAAAGAATTTGCAGTATGCTTCAATAAGCATCAGTGTTCACTTTGTTATTCCAATCTGTCTGATCTTTCTCTTCCCTTTAAGATAGTGTTGCAAGTAACTAAATATTTATTTATTAAAAATAAAATAAATAAAGCAACCGAGTGGATAACAACTTGTCCTCTTCCAATTCGAACAGTGGAACAATAGCGCAGTGCTTTGGGATAAATATCAGCTAATAACTTGTCTCCATTAGTCTAAATACGAAACAAACATTTATTTAGTCAGTGGGGTGTTTGGTTTAGATGTGCTGAGTGAGACAGCATAGAGAAGATGGCGTGCTTGGGGGTTCCAGGCAAAGCTGGGGTTTTCCTGGTCATTTTCTTAATTAAAAGGCAGCTTTCAAACATCAGGGGTATGATACAATGTCATGTTAGTGTAGTTGCCTCTCACCCCAGTTGTTTAAAAAAAAACAAAACAAAACAACAAACCAAAACCCAAACACCTACTGAAATATGTTTTTTCCTATTACAATATACAAGAAAAATGGGTCAAGGACATCTTAGGCAAAGTAGCCTTTTTGAACTGTCCTGTGGAGTTTGGAAATGCTCTCCCATTTATGCACAGAAATTCAGTGTTGAAGGCCTTTTGTAATTCCATCCTTAATTTGATTATTCACAGTACTGCCAACAGCACAAAATTAAATTTAAAAATAGATTCTTTCTAATCTTCTTGTATGTTAATTATACTGGCAGCAGCGAAAGAGTTAGATGATGATCTTTCTGGATGTGTTATTGATGTCATGTCACCTGAATACCTCTGACATGGAATAAAGGGCTTCAGGATACTTTCTGGTGATGAGCTTCGCCTTGTTCTGGATGTGTGTGTGCATAGTTTGTGTGCCTAAGTATGAGACATTGATGGGGAATTGCTCTCATGTCAAGTGATATTACTCTTACAAAAAGGAAGATGATAGGAGTTCTTAAATGTACTAACTCTTTATCCCTGAAACTTTTTTCTTACAGATAATCAGATTTGTTACAGCTACTCCTACGGAGTGAGAGCAGTTGTCCAGTGCATCCCTGCTTGGTTGCGATTCATCCAGTGCCTGCGCCGTTACCGTGATAACAAACGGGCCTTTCATCTGGTTAATGCTGGAAAATATTCCACCACCTTCTTCGTGGTGACATTTGCAGCCCTCTACAGCACTCACAAAGGTATTTGTTATTTTGGAAAATCCTTGGAAGTCACAGGATTTGCTTTTTACATAGAAGAAGCTCAGAATTTGGTATCCCATTGAAGCATGAACTTTTGTCTTTTGGCGCCTGTGAAACATCTCAGTGGAAAGGCAAAGGCCTGCCTAGCTTGCAAAGAGTATTTTAAGATCTCCTTTTAAGTATTTTTGACATACCTGGTCTGCTTAGAACTGCACTTTTGGAGCGTGAGAGAGAATTTTCAGGTTTCTCTGTTAAAGGGAGAAAACTGAAATATCTGTCGGTTTTTGCTGTGAAGGGAGGTTGAATGGGAGATGTGTAAGGAAAGAGGTAACATAGGAAATGCTTCTCCCTTGGTGTTCATGAATAGCTAACCTGGATCATCTAAATAAAGTCAGTTCATCATTCCTGAATGTGGGGACATGTGCCTGGAAAATGCTCTCTCTGGATTTTCCTGTGGGTTTTTTATCCATGTTTTTGCTGCAGCTGGTAGGGAGTTGTTTCCAATCCATTTAACTGCAGATTGAGCTCTGATCCCTGAAGTTCCCCATCTCCCTGGAAACGACAATTACTCGATTCTGCTCCTGAAGGAAAAAGCTTTTAGTTTCTGCACTTCAGGCAGTCGCCCTGCCTTTCATTGTTCTGAAGTCCTAAAAGCTGTGTTCTTTCATTTGAAAATATATGCCTTCTATATCTCCAGAAATTAGCAACTGCACACGCTCGTGAGCAATTACTTATCGTGAAATATGATTGTGGTGGGGCAGGAAGAAGTGTTCAAGGCATGCTCCTAGTTAACATGCTGGCTTTTTGGAGGGGTGGCAGGGTTATTAGAAACCTTCATGTGGTCAAGAAAGGCTGTTTTGACATAACTGGGCCTGAAGTCACACCAGTAATGTTTCTCAAGCCTTGCATTTTAACAGCAGAGAAGTGCATTGGTGCAAGCTGGCTGAAGGCTGGAAGTCGGGTGCTCTGTATCTGGAGGTACATGCAAACCTCGTGTGGGAGCATCAGTGGTTGATGCAGCGCCTGGCCCATCTGTGCATCTCCTCCCCACTGCCCGTGTCCCCAGAGCTTGTTCCCGTTTTAACTTGTTTGCTCACTGACATTCTACAGCTCTTCAGTTCCAGCCCTGCAGTCCAGTTAGTCACTGCCGCCAAACCCCAAGATGAGACAAATACAGATTGCCTGGCTATAGTCACTGTTTATATGCTTTTATATACAGTGCCTACTTTGGGGAGGCTGACTAATGCTTCTCCTTCCCAGGGGGCACACTCTGGCAGAGCCTTCTGTGGGAAGGTTGGGGTAGGTTTGGAACCAGAGAGGAAAACCAGCTTCTGTCAAAACGTCCTGTTGAAGAATTTGACCTCCTTCTACTCCCCTTGAAGTATGCATCTGTGCCAGTACCACTGACCCTTGTTCTTGTTGCTGCCATACATAACTGTTGTCTGCTCTTCAAGTCTGGCAGGGAGTGGGTTGTAATGAGGTGTTTACGAGCCAGGCACGGGGCTTGTTCCAGTTGCTGAGAGATGTTTGTGACTCCCAGCTTTTGTCTGTCTGGTTTTGTTAGTGCGAGTCAGTAGCATGTAGTTCTGGTATTGAAAAAAATTTGGAAGCTTTGTGGCCTTTGGAAATTACATGCTAGCACAGATTTTGTAAATGTCACTGTGCCTGGGCTTGTAGCTATTTTTCAGAGGGCTGCCTAAAGACCTTGCTGCGTTTCCTCAGACCTGTAGGCCCATTACCATCCTGCCATAAATGCAGTTTGTAATATGCTGTACCTGTTCAGAATCCCATTTTATCAATGTGCTTTACATAGTTTCCCAGTTCTTTCTGAATTTGGAATCAGATGGTCTCTAGTCAAGTTGTTACGATGTTACTGTTGAAAATAGATGCACTGCTCGCCCACACCTTCTCTGTGTCTGCCTAAGGATAGCAGAGACAAAAACACTGATCCCTTACCTACAAAACATCTGTTGTGGGCTATCCACTTGCTACTAAGAAAGCAAGCACTGCCCAAAGCAAGTGTCAAATTGGTCAAGATTCTTGCTCCTTAGACCTGCTCTAAATTGCAGTAACGAACCTGTTAATTGCTGTGGTAACAAGGGTTTTATTTAAACAGTCTTTCATGCCTGTGTTTGCAAGCCTATGACTTATACCTTTGGTATGACAGCTTTTGGCTGCCAGGACAAGAGGGTAATTGGTGGCCTTTTATTGGGAGGTCAGGTAATGTACACCAGTGCCTGTTCTCCACTTGGGAGTCCTGGGAACGTTGCAGCCCTCTGAAAAGGCTTGCCTTCCTCCCTTGATTTGAACACTGAATAATTCATAGCTGGTCTGTAGGTTTTTAGCTTATGTCTGCCAGCTGTGTGAAGCTGGACTGTGTGGCTAGGAGAGTTGGTTGGCATTAAAAGCCAGCTAATTCATACAGAGTGCACTTAGAGCATTCTCGTGCTATGTTTCCGTATGCTTGTTGGAAAACAACTTGAACCAAACAAATGCACAAATGTTGTCCCACAAATAAGCGAATCTTACACAAAGAGCCGAAATACTTATTTCATGTTTGCACAAAGATGGGTGCTAGGTGATAATCTGACAAAGTTAGCACACCACACCAAAGAACTACAATGTATTTATTCTGTTACATGGTTAGTAAAAATCCACCTAAATTTACGCTCATTGGTTAGTAGTCGCTCCTGTTACTGGTTAGTTATATTTAAATTCATCTCGCTTGCTATGTAAATTGGCACACATGCTCCTTATAGGTAGGGGAAGATGAAGTCTGTTGGGTCTTGCATTGAGTCGGTGGTCGGATCTCCCCCTGCCACCTTTTCCTTTCCCCCAGTTCATGCTTCTTTGGCAGTCATCCGGTTTTCACTGCCTTCTGAAGCAGGATGTTTCCTTTTTATCAGTCTTTAGTTCCTCTTCTAGGGTTTAGTCGTTAGCAAAGCATGCATAGTTTATACCAAGTAAGCAGACCTGCATAGGGAAACTATCAGTAATACTTCTCCTTAGAGGACAATGCATCATGTTTAACCCTGAATTAAACAGTGTCACCACAGCCTAGGCATTAACCCAAACATATGGCTCCACAAATGCCACCTTATCATGTTTAAGTGATGTATGCTGCTCTTAGGCATATGTGCTACTCCTTTCTCCAAACCGCCTGTAGCAAAGGATCCCACCCTCCCAGTAACACAGTGTACTGTGGGCTCTTGATGATTATCTCAGTTTCCCCAAAATATCACTATTTAATAATTCATATTGCTCGGGCAGTGCATAATTCTGATTCTTTCTTCCCTCACAGAAGCTATTTCTTTACATTTTTTCCTTTTGATTTAGATGCAGAATGCAATTTTCTCTGCTAATTGCAGTTGGGATGTTAGACTGGTAAGATATTAAAGTAAATTTGGTTATGTTTTCTTTCCCAAACTTGCAATCCTGTTCTCCTAGGACTAGACTAGGTTTACAGAGTTAACTCCAAGCTATCATCTTGATATTCAGATAATCATCTGAATTAGTGAAGGTGAAGTGAGAGTAGCTACCTACAACATAAGACTGGAGCAGATAGCAGTTGTGCAGACGAGTGCCAACTCAAGCTGCCCGCTTCACCACGGCTCAGAAACACAACCACATTTCAGGGACGACAGCAGCAACCCAAGGACAACTGTTGCTGAGCTCCCAAAGGAAGAATTCTCAGTATTTTTATATCGCTCAAAGGAATGGGAAGCAAAGGCCGTGTTCTGTAAATATAGTCCTGCGGGGTATGTTTGCACAGGCAAATGAGGCATATCTGTAACTCTAAGCTACCTAGCAACTGGAGTGTGTGCCGCTGGTCCCTGCCTGCTTCAGCACGGCTGAGCAGAAGCCTCTGCCCCCGGCTCTTTCCTACCCTTGCTTTGCCCTAAGAAGTTCAGTGCTGGCATTAACTTCCCTGGCAGTGCTGAGTAGCTTTCCCCAGTGCTAGCCAACTGAATATTATATTGCCTTACTTAATCCCTACGGAAACCTACGTGGTGCTGGGGAAACAAATGATTAAGCCCAAGTCTGCAGCAGAATATTTACCCCAAGTGCAGTGTTACTTTGACACACAACTACTTTTAGCAGTGTTTTCATTGTTTTTTCACCAGAAATATCTGGCTTTTGTAGAATATAGATTTGGCTTCTGTGGTTGAAGAACTGAGCTTCTTGAGTGCTTTGTACTCTTCCATAATTTTCTTGTTTTGTGGGATTTGTTGTTTCAGCATAAGCATTTGTATGTTTACCTTGTTTTTTTCAGGAATGCGTTACTGAGCTTAAGCACAAGTACTGGGTTAAATGGGCTATGTGGGATTTTATCCTTTAACTGAAAGGGAAGATGGTTTATGCAAGTTTTCATTGTTGGTTGGATTTATACACCTTATCCAATGAAATCCTTGTGGTTGGGGTAGTATCCAGCTATTTATTAACCTCTGAATTATCCCAAAGTTAATCCATGTGGCCTGGAAACTTGAGTAAGTGTCTCTTCTTCCATACTGCTCCCACGCCCTTTCCAGGTACTCCAAATAAGATTGCTGAACACTACCTGTCATTGGATTGGAAATGCGGTGGAGAGCCTTAGGTTGGTCTAAGATAATGTAACTGCCTCTCACTTTCTCATTAAGCAGCCCAGGAAATTGACAGTAATTAAAAATCCAGAAGTTAACTAAATAGGGCTGTCTGTAAAGAGTAGGGCTTCTGTCTGTTTTTCTATCATTGCTTCAGAAACAGACTTCTCCTGATGAGGTGATGTGTAATTTGGGGTTTTTTTAGAGCCAGTGTAAGAGAAAACCGTGAAACTCCTTGCTTTGCTGAGGAAGAGAGACATAAACTGTCAAGGCAGGAGTCATTCTTTGATTAATGGACTTTTGCAGGAAGGTGTTGGACCATCCCTTACTAATACAGAGATTTGACCAGGTCTGTCCAGGTGAAGATGAGTAGGAAATGTGCTGCTTTTTGAAAATACAGTGGAAGATTTGCAGATCTTGTAACTGCTGCCCGCTTCTCATTAATCATGATGACTTCAGCTGTTACCAGTGGTGATACTGGCTGACGCAGCCAACTTCACGCTGGAAGATATCACTGGTTGTCCCACAGTCTGTCCCATCGCAGCTCCCCTGGGGAGGGGTATGACTTCCAGAGGAAGGATGGTGATGTGCAGCAGGAAGGGGGGAGAGATGGTGGTAAACGTCAAACTGTTGCACTGGGGGCTGCAGGAGGACACCTGACTGCACCTTATCTCTGCTATTCTCTGCCAGCTGAAGTACTGGATAGTGGGTTGTGTCCTTAGCCTTTGTTGCTACCATGTTAGAAACTACAGGGTACAACCCCTGTGGAGTGAATTTGCTGGTAGGTGGAGCAATAATTAACTGTGATCCTAAATGGTTACAGCAGGAGAGGAGAACAAGGTGATGTGAGAACTGGGACTAAAATGATTTTTACAGAAATCAGACATTGGTGCAACAGCTTGTAGTACCTCAACTGAGAAATTTCATTTAATTCTAGTGTGTGGGGAGTGGGCCAAGGCAAAATAAGTGGATGTATAGAATTCAAGTACAAATCTTTCTTTAGAATAAAAAAAAAACTTTAAAAAAAATCACAAAAGAATGAAGCAAGTAGCATTTGTGAGATCCTGTTCCCTATCTTATTCCTCGTGTGTCGGTACAAGATCTCCCATCTCTCCCCCTCTTTCTCAGTGCTGGAAGAGCTGTCAGCACTGTGGCACGCCAGATCATTTGATTTAGGTGTCACAAGAGCCTTATAGAGTGCTTGGATTGACCTCTTGAAGTAAAACAAACTTTGTAATGGGATTAACTGGCTGCTTTCTTAATACTTGCAGTTTTCGCACGGCTTGCCTTAGAACAGCATACTGGCAGCTCCATCCGGATGATTATTTGGAGCCAAAACATGCAATGTCTGTCACATTGCTGTAAGCTAGGATGAATTTTTGTCTGAAACCCTGTCATCCCATGCCCAGGAGGCCTTCAGTAATGAGTTGTGTTCATTAGCCAGTCTTTCTGATCCTTTCCATCAGAGCAGCGGCAGTGTCATTAGCGAAGAATTGGAGGCATTGCCATGGGCAAACATTTCCATCCTGGCCTCTGACCTCCTCCCAGCTTTGACATGGGTCTCTGCAGCACCCTGAGCAAGCCTGGTTTCTCCACGCGGGCTTGTTAGCTCCTCTAATTGCTTAGACACCCGTCCCAGTGATGGTACTTCAGGGTGGAGCTGGGAAGGGTCAGGAGAACCCCGGCAGGGCTGCAGCAGGACCACCCTGGCCAGGGCAGAGGTGCCGGCAGGAGCTCGCTTGCCGGCAGCCTGCGGTAAGTGAGCGGGAAAGGCGAGATGAGATGGCAGCCTGTGCTTGGCGGGGAGCCTGGGAGGAGGGGGTGTTAGGCAGACTGATTTCAGGAACTGCCACTGCACCCTGAACGTCAGCACAAATGAGGCATAAAATCCCACAGGGAAATCTTCCCATGCTTTGTAGGTCTACAAATGTCAAGCGGGACATTCCCAGCGCCGGCAGCCGCGCCGTGGGGGGAGAGGCAATCTCGGAACCCTGCTGCTGCATGATTCATGCATTTGCTTCTCAAGATTGCAGCTGAGAGAGAGGTAGATTTTAGTGGCTGGGATTTAGAAAGTGGACTAATAGTACCGTTTGTATCACTTAATATACTTTTGTGTTAAAGGTAGCTAGAGAAGTGGGAGCACTAATGAGTATGATGTAAATAAAAAGGGTGGCCTACTGATATTTCATGAGCACTTAAGAGGGGGAAGCCCATTTTAAGAAAAGCAACTGACTACATCACAAGTGATTTTCTTGTCAAATATATGCAGGTCTGCAGTTCTCTGGTGCTGCAGAAATCTAGGAGATGTGATCATCCAACAATATTTTTTTTATTTTGATTTTTTTTTTGTTCCTATTATATTTTGGAGGAATCTGCTTTTGTATCTCAAAGCACTGTAGAGGTGGCAGATGACATTGTGTCCCGATCCCTAAATGGTCCAATGAAGGCCTTGATTACCATGTTATTTATTTCTGATTGTGAATCCAGGTATTTTTATTAGTGAGACTGTTGGCAAATACTTAGATTGGAAACCCTATCCTTCTGAAGGTAGCAGTTAAGCATCCCCCAAGAATACTTCTCAAACATTAGAGAAGCCACCAGAAGAAGAATCAGGTCAAATCTCCATCATGACTGATACATTTCCTCCTGTTTGTAATTAAATCCCATTCTTCTGTTTGTGAGATTCAAGCAATGAGATTGTTGCAATGTCTTGAAATTAGACACAGTCCTATTGTCCTACAAACCCAATGCAAACCTGTATTTTTAGTCAAAACACGATTTGGGGATTTCCCTGCTCTACAAGTGTAGAATTTAACTAGAAGAAGAAATGAGATGTTGCCTCCTGACAGTTCTTCACTGCCTGTATCTTGCTGCTTTGCTTTAAATTGTGCCCAGAGGCTATAGCAGAGGTTTGCCGAATCTAATGGGAAGGTTGTTCATATGAAATGGTTGGTATTTGACAAAGCCCATCAGTTCACAATGGCAAGTCCTCTGTGTGCTTCTCTGGGTTATTTGCCTTTTACTGCATTAAGTCCACTGTCATGTCATGGCTCTGCCATTGATCAGTATTAAATAGCAGTACGTGCTGGCTGGGCAGAAAGGCAATGCTTGCTGCTATTCCCTCATTTAGATGTATAATTACTGAGGGAGCAGTAATACTGCACTTCAAGCAGTAAGGTGTTAGAGAAATGCTTTGGGATGTCTTTCTGATGGCAGTTCTATATGTAGATAAGTCACTTCTGGCTGTCACCCCGTTCCTGTTGTGTGCTGGGATGGAGTTAATGGCCACACATCATCCCCAGGCTAACCAGGTGGCAGAAAGTGTATGCTCAGAACTTCATTGTCTGTGCTTGGCTAGCGTGCTGTAAATATATATATTTTTGTTTGGGTTCTGCTTAAATCTGTGACTGGAAGGCTGATCATCAAAGGAGACTGAATTTGGCATCCCTTGACCAAGAGGTTTTTAACTGACGCTGGATGCAGAACTGCTCTGGCTGGGTCAGTTCTGTCTGATGTAGCAGGGCTTACCTGACTCTGTTTCCCGATAACCTCATGCTTCTTACAGCCTTTATCACAGCTTTCACCATCAGCAGAAACCACAGCCAGCTGCAGTGGCTGACACACTAGGAGTGCTTATCGAGGGCCATTGTGCTCTTATCCAGATCTTCAATAATACATGGCATTGATTTTTGCTGTGTTGAATACTATATAGTGTTTACATTCCCCAGAATAATTCAGCAGGGTAAACAGATAGTATTCTTTGGAAGTAAAGTCAATAGTAACAGCGCTCAGGATAGTATTTGCTGTCTAGCTTTGATGGAAAGCAACCTTTCCCTTGCCTGTGTTTAGAATGGGCTATAATTTCTGCAGAGTAGTACTCTTTCAGAATGCTAGTCAGATACTGTGTCCCCTGGGGCTGGTTTGGGGATCCAAGATACTGCCTATCAGCAATTTTTGCAGGCAGTAAACTCTGCTGCTGCAAGTGCCTTTTGGCTTTTTTCTGGGACTGTAGCCATTCACAGCTTCAGTTCAAAGGTGGAAGCCTTCCATTATTTATCTAGTTGACCTTCTAGAGCAATTTGTAGGTGTATTTGTGCAGTGTCTACGGGAATTGCCTTTTATAGGGTAAACTGAGGATGCTAATGGAAATTCTGTCATGAAGGCTGCAGATGGCTCCTGTGGTATGCTGCTTCCCATCAGCTTTGCGGCAAGTGGAGATAGCAGGGCACTGCAACCTCGAACAGCCTCTGACATAGCCACATGCCTCCAAGTTGCAGACATGGTAATGTGAACATGTATTGAAATCTGCCCATTGGCAGGGAGGGTAAAGCTGCACCTGCAACTTTACACGCAGAGGGTTTGTGCTGGTGGTGTTTTGTCCTGCACATGCTGTTTTGAAAAACTGCAGCTTAGGAAGTTGCTACAGGGTGGTACCCTTTGGAGCATCAAGTAGAAAGGTCCTTCATGCACCTCTTGCTGGGTAGACTGGTGGTTGTGCTGCCAAGGGGTTGCTGCAGTCCATGGGACATTGAAGGCTTGGTCTTTTTTCCCTCTTGGAGAGGTTGATATCTACCAGGTGTCCAGAGTGCTTCTCTCATCCTGAGACTATCCCTCTCTAATGGTTTTGGGTGGTTTCTAGCACATCATTAAACAAAGAAAAAACACAGGATGAAACAGTTCCTGCTTAAATAGACCCTGACATCATCATACATATGCACAGCTATGTATTGCCTCTGAACAACTGGCAGGCCAGGGGTAGATAGAGCCTCTGGGTAGAATATGAATGCCTTGATTTTCTAGCCCCCTGAGCAGCAGTGAAGAGGGCCACTAGGACCAGCCAGTGGAGATTGAGATATAATTGCTTGCCTAGAGCAGTAACATATTTCTGTACGCCAGCTGAATACCAATGAGGACAGAAGGAAGGAAGGAAGGTATCAAACAGAATTGCAGGCAGGAGGAAAAGGAGGATAAGTGATTAAAGGAAGGGATTCAAAGGCCAAGGCTGAAGACAATAGGCTAGTTCTGATTAGAGCATTTTGCCAGGGAGTAATTTGGGTTTTAAATGAATTTTTTCAGGAGCAAAATGTGTTGCAGAGCCAGTTGGTGAGAAAGCGAGCAGGAGCATGGGGCAAGCAGTGTGACCCCAGGTGCCAATGAAAAGCCTGTTGCAAAGATAGGGGCGGGGAAAGGGAGCTGAGACCAGGAAAACATAACTAGAAGCAAGCACATTCTTTTGAGGTTGATAATGTTAATGCCACAAAGATTTCTTGCTTGGGCCTTTTTCCTCCTGGTACTCCTCTTTTCTGTAATTGCACACAATAACCTTTAAGGCAATTTAGGTTTAAGCAGCACAAACCTTTGAAATCACCTTCCTATGTAAATGCCAACTCAGGATACAGTATTGTTAGCCCCTTATGTAGTTTGAGGTGATAGTCAGGGGCCAGACTGTCCCCTCCATGACAGGAGAACTCCAAAGGAGTGCCTAGTAATACCACGTCACTGCTTTTCAGCCTTGCACCCGCAGGGCATGGCTCATGCCAGGGATGTGGCCAAAGGCATGGCGATGGATGGTACTGTCTGAGCTGTCTTCTCCATGTCTGCTCCATGAAGATGTGGAGTAAGACTCTGTTTATTTGAATTCTGTCCTTAAGGAAAAAACAAACAACCAACCCAGCATGCCCTAACCTTCAAGCCTAAGCCAGGATAGGAAGTCTGCAGACTCACAGGGTAGTTTGGAGCATTTTAGATGCTTTGAAAGCACTTAACCCATTAACTGCCTCTGAATTATCATGTAGGAGCTGGCAGTGGGAACTAAATGTGGAGATCTAATCAGCTAAAAATAATGTTGGAAAGAACAGGCTTAGTGTCTCTGAGTCACTGAATGTCAGCATCTGCCTTTTCTTCCTGAAATAATGTGGTGGAGGCTTTGGAGGAGCTGATGGGGGAGAATGAAATCTTGCATTAGAGCCCTAATTGCTAAGTGCCAAAACCTGCACCTCTTTCCTGTTCTGTGGTCAGCTGCACTTTGAAAATGGAAGGGAGAGGTGGTTTCAAAGCAACAGCATTAACATACCTGGGCATCGGAGCCTGTATTCGGCAGGACTTCTATGCATGCTCCTGGGTGACGTCATGGCTCTCTGCAGCAGCAGTAGCAGCTGATGCGATGCTAGACATGTCCCTGGGTAAAGCTGAACCTCGGGACGATGTGGGTTACTGCTCAAAGGCTTCCAACCTTGCACAAAAGCAGGGAAGACAGTCAAACTGAGAGCTGCAGCAGATCCCATGTCCTTTTCCTCTGCTGATGTGAAGCTTCAGTGCAGATAGGCTTTGCTGCATAAATGGCTTTAATAGGTTTGCTTTAGGGGGTGTGTTTTGAAAGGAGAATGAGCGTGTGTATTTGACCTATATCCTGCACATCATGTCCAGGCTGCCTGAAAGGCATAATGGGAGGAATGTACTCTTACAAGATGCCTCTCATTTTCACCTCCATTAATTTTATTGGGTTGCTGCGTTACATTTTTATTGTAATTGTTAGAAACAAGAAGGGAAGGAGAGGGCAAATTGCCCTGGTCCTCCCTCTGTGATCAGCTTCGGAAATTCTGTTGTTTTAAAGCCACATATATGGAAAACAGTGCTGTCTGTCACTTAGTGTGGCATAGGGTTTGGACCAAAAACATTATGGTGCTTTTTGTACTAGAAGCGTTACTGGCTTTGTTAGAAAGAATCCGTGAATGAGCAATTGCAGTGGCTGAACAGAAAGGAGGAAAGACTCCTGATAGCAGCGAGACGCAAAGCTTCTCAGCCTTGCAAAGCATTATAACATGTTTTATTTTTATGAACTTTATGAGCCGGATTTGCTAATTAAAAGCAAACAGAATTATCAGATCTGTTTGTTTTTACCCAGCCAACCGATATAGGGCAATTTACCTGAATTGAGAGCAGAGTAACCTTTTCAGGGGGGAATGGGAAGCAACTTAGTTGCAAAAACATAGCCACAGGTGAGCAGACCTTGGGCCCACAGTCCCGTGTTTCACAAAGAGGAGCTCTATGTGGGCATTTAAAACTCCATACAAAGCCTTCATCAGGATTTATACATGGATATTTGTGTATTGCCTTCTTTTTGCTTATTTTCCCCTGCCACCACACCCTCTGAAATGGCTAGTGGAAATTCCCGTACTGCCCATCCTCTTTCAGGCTTTTAGTGCACTAATTCGCAGTTGTTTATATTTATACAAACTAAAATATTTTCTTACAAAACCCTCCTAACTGAGCACTGCCTCATTGCTTTTTCCTTTGTACAAGCCTGTGTCCTTTGTGAAATATGGCTCTCAGCTTCCACCTGCTGTTCAGAGTCAGAATGGCAGGTCTGCCGCAAGCGTCAAGGAAATATTAGTGCAAATTTCAGTCCTAAGTGCAAAATGTTGGACGGGATGAAAGTGGAATTTAAATGACAATATAAAGTTGGTCCTGGTAAGGCTCTCGGTTTGATTCAGATTAGCTAGCCTGATTTTCCCAGACCTTGAATAAAAGGGGTGTTATTTCCACTGATCAGATCAACCAATTTGTAGCTGTTAAAGTTGTACAGAAGTTTGCTGTTCTTCTCTTTTCCAGCTAAAAACCACAGTGACACCCAAGTGTTCTTCTACCTGTGGATTATCTTCTATTTCATCAGCTCTTGCTATACCCTAATTTGGGACCTGAAGATGGACTGGGGTCTTTTTGACAAAAATGCTGGTGAAAATACCTTTCTTCGAGAAGGAATTGTCTACCCACAGAAAGTGCGTATACAGCCTGCTCTTGCATTAGGGAAGGCTTTAAATATTTTAATGAAACTTGCTGAGTTTAGAGCATGTTGAAGTTGGTCACTGATGTTTCTGAATGCTATGGGCTGGGATTTTCTAGCAGTAGAGTTCATTTGTTTCAAAAAGATCATTTCATACTGTTCACTTTTCTAGTGGTTGAGCAGCAAATTTAGTATTTTCCTGAAGGCCTGAAGAGGTCTGTCTTCTGTGCAGAACATGTACGATGAGCTGTCCTGTTTGTCTGTCTTGTTCTTCAGGCATACTACTATTGTGCCATTGTAGAAGATGTGATCCTGCGTTTTGCATGGACCATCCAGATCTCCCTCACTTCCATGCAAATATTTCCATATGCTGGGGACATCATTTCTACTGTATTTGCCCCACTTGAGGTATTCCGGTAAGGCTGCTTGACTGAACAATTAATTTCTCTTTTCCATTTCTATTACTTGTATTACATCAGTATGATGGGAAATACCTTGCTCCTTGGACATGGAAGATACTTGTCCTTGAAATGGAAGACTATGTCTAACAGGAGCATTTAGTCTGAACAGGGTGCTGAGTGAAGAAAGCCGTAGAGGGCTCTGCAGTGATGTCAGGCTGGGTCCTTCTGCTGCATTTTGCATTTTCCTCTGAACCTAGCCCTAGTCTTGAGGGCTTTCTTACTACTAAATTTCTCCTTTAAATTACTTTCTTGCAATTTGCAGATGAACTTTCACTTGATTGTCAGGTTTACAATTATTCTCAAATCTCTGCTGCTTTTCCAAACAGTGATTTGGATTCTGCATCATTGGTTTGGATCCTGCAAGGTTTCCTGTCTCTTTATACACTTGTACTCTAGTTGGAGACCCACCCCCACAGCTGTCTGGGATGAGTAAAAGCCCCTGAAGCTGAACCTCACTCATGTACATGGTGGAGGTTGCCTTTTGATTGTAATGCCTTCTGCCTTCATGCTGTCCAGACTAGGGCTGTCATCCTTAGGACAATGAATGAGCCTGACAGATCTGTTCTTCTCCAGAGTTGGGAAGATGTTGTAGCAGGTGCTGCTGTTAGTTGCTTGCTGTTTCTTCATACTGCCAGTATGTTCCCAGAGGCACTTTGATCAGTGAGAAGAGTCAGTGGTATCCAGGTGCATGTACCAGTGCTTCACCAAACATGGGCAATGCCGGTAAAAGTGGAACCAAATTGGTAACTTTCACTTTTTCTCTACCCAGGCGGTTTGTGTGGAACTTCTTCCGTCTGGAGAATGAGCACCTGAACAACTGTGGTGAGTTCCGTGCTGTGAGGGACATCTCTGTGGCACCACTCAATGCCGATGACCTGACACTCTTGGATCAGATGATGGACCAGGAAGATGGTGTACGAAATCGCCGCAAGAACAAACAGTGGAAGCGCAGCCAGAGCGTGTCCTTGCGCAGGCCTCGTCTTGCTTCACAGTATGTTTTGCCTCTCCTCTAGTGCAACAAAGCAAATCGTGTTAGAAAGGTTGTTAATGCTTGGTGGCCATTTATGCGAAGATCTCAGCCAAAATAGTCATTCAAAGGGAGTACAGGTCCAATTGGTAAATTAATATTTCTCTGCTGGAGGGTTGATCCATCCTTTACATCATCTTGGGGTTCTGGTAAACCACTGGAAAAGGGAGTCCCCTTACAAAACTCCTTTCCCATGAAAAATAGCCTGTAGCAGCTGCCAGAGGTTATAAATCCAAAGCTGGAAAAGAGGTTCTCTTCAACCAGCCATTTCCAGGTTTCAGACCCTGCCAAGACTTCAGTTATCCTTTGGTTAAGATTTTGCGTGTGAGATCTCAGATCCCATCCTCTCCCAAATCTAAACCCATGCAATTTTTCTTTCCACCCCTCCTTACTCCCTAAACATTTCTGCACCTTGCACCCCAGCCGCTGAACCTGTTGACTGTGTATCTTCACTGCAGTATGTGTCCTTCAAGGATCCCAGGGTGCTCCGGTGTCCAGGCATCGCTTCTGCCCCAGCAGCGCAGCTGCAGAGCCCTGCCCTTTGGCCAGGGGACAAGCCTGAGCTCTCCCAGGATGCTGAAGCACAGTGTGTCTGGAGTGTTGTGCAATCCCTGCAGCACATCCCCCCTGTTGCATCACTGCATGGGAGGGGTGGATGGGAAGAAAAGGAAGCAGTGGCTGTCACGCAAAGGGTGTGCTCTGGCCTGAGACACAGCCCTTAGGCCATGCTTGTCTCATATCCACGTTAGTTCAGAGTACACAGATGTGACCAATACTAACAGTCTTCATGTGGTCGCTAGAGACTGAAAAACTTTATGCAGAGGGGATGTGGGCCAAAGCCTGGTCAAATTCCCTACCAACCATGTCTGTTTACTCCTCGGACATGCAGAGAGCTGAGATGTCGAGCATATTTCTTCAAAAGAAGCTGCTGTACCTTTGTGCAGCCCAGTGACAGATTGAGCAGGAACACTCCTTTGGGTTTTCAGCCCCTGCTGCATCAGTTTTATGGAGTTTTGTGCGGAGGGCTGGAGGGATGCGCTGCATCAAGCAGAGCCGCAGTGGTCCCCGGCCGTTCGTCGGTGCAGGGCGGCAGAGGGCATTGTTCCTGTACCCAGGGTGGCCGGGTGGCCTGGCCAGTGCCATGGGAGGACGATGCTGAGGGACAGCTGGGGCAGATATGTACGGGGCAGATGTGTAAGGCTCTGTTCTTCCCAGGGAGAGTAGGAGAGTGTGCTACAGTTCCAGGAGCCTGCTTATTCCCTCTCTGTGTAAGATAGACCCCTCTCTTTCTTCCCCTCCCCCTTTTCTTCTTCCCCAAGTGCACAGTGGTTTTACTGTCTGCATGTAGTAATGAGAATTTCTTCTCCCTAGTGAGTGTTTTCTGTGTTTGTTTTTTCCCAGGTCCAAGGCTTACGACACTAAGGTATTGATAGAGGACCTAGCGAATGAAGCGAACACATGAGATGGCCATGGTCTCTTATTCTGCATCCTTTGTTTTCTCATTCTGTTCCCCTCTTCCCCAAGTAACCCGATCTCTGGTACAGTTCCAGCTGAAAACAGGAGAAAACACTGAACATGTTTTCTGAGCTCTTCCAGACCAGATCCTATGGACTCCAACAAGCTCACTGTGTTTCGTTTCTTTTCTTCTGGGTTAATTTTAATGTTCTATTTTAAAAAAAAAATAAAATATTTTACTTTGTTTTGCCAATAAAGAGGACAGTTCAGGAAAGAAGGATTGTTTACAGTCTCAACAAGGACATACAAACCTATCTGGATAACGAAGCATCATAGGGACTCCCTCATGGGACAGTGCCAAGAGCACACTCGGTTTCTGCTTGGCCCGGTTTTGACTGGTTGAAACCGGACTTAAGTTTTTTAATCCGATTTTTTGTTTTGTTTTGTTTTTTCTTCATATCCAGCGCTGAGGCACTGGCTGCACTTGCAGGGAAAGTGCACTTAGAGCAGTATCTTCATTCATGAAGCTACTTTTTAATTTGATGTAACTTTTCTTATAATTTTTTGGAAATATGATGTATCTGTTGCATATAGTTTTCACATTATTTATGAAACTTAACAACCATATAAGAGTGATTTTGAGTCCTGTGCAATGAAGGTTGTAACGGTAAAACAAAGCCGGGAATGTAGATCTAGATCTCCAGGGTTGTGGGGTTATTCCTGCAAATACCCTTCTTGTGAGACAACTTGCACCTGTGTTTAGCTTTTCTCTCTTTCTTTCTTTTCAATTTTATTTTAAACCAAAGTTTCTCTTTCTGATATTTTTTTCTTTCAGTTGCTGCTACTGCTTCTGGGCATGTCTCTTGTGCCAGTTCAATGCCAACTTTCCATGCAGCTGTGTGAAAGTAGCGCAGATGATCCTAAGGCCCTTTAGAAAGGAGAGTTGGGTCCTACCAACAGTGCAAAGAGCTAGGCGAACAAAGGCTTCAGAACTTCATTCTTCAGATCAAAATGTATTTTTCAAAGCCTTAATAGTCCTTAGATGGCAGGAGGGCATCCCATACTGAGTAGGGAGCTTTTCTGGTGTTCTCCTGCAGCCCAGCACAGCAGAAGTGGGACAAGTTGAGGAGGTGATGGTTCCCGGGGCTGGGGAGTTTAGCAGACTGGCGTTCAGGAGTGATGGTGTGTTAAGCATGGAAAGGACTCTTGTGCCCAACTGATGGGAAGGTGAAATTGAAAATGGGTCTGCTGGTGGCTTCTAGTTTGGCAAAAAACCTCTGTCATGTGCTATCCTGGTATGCTGCCCTGTGGCTCAACTGCTACTCGTGTCCCTTGCTTCGTCTCGCTAACCCAGTTTGGGAAGTGCGATACTATTAAGCAGATTTGGGTAAAGGCCAGCCGTATTGCCGCACAGATTATGTTGGAAGAGCAATGTGAACTTGGTCTTGGGTCAGGTTGGCATGGCCGAGGTCACCCGGACTGCTGCCTTCCCCTCTGCTTGGCTCGTGGGCAGCCATGGTGCACAGCTAGGACTGCAAGGGGTGAAACTCTTGAAGTAGGATCCTCACACTGATGTCTGTCCAGTGACTTGCCTCTAGTTTGGGCAATGGAATTGCAGAAATCTCTGCTCAGTTGCTGTTTGGTGGTTATTTTTTTTAATTAGCTAATAGCATGGTTTCTCATATGACCGGTACATTGTATTTTCTCAGTTTGCCTGCTGTGCCTCTTGCCCAGAGGAACTGAAGAAGGAAACTTAGTTCTCTTCATTTAATTGGAAATAGATTAAAATTCGGTGGTGGTGAACCTGTGCCCTGTGCCAAGCTAAGGGCAACACTGCAAACCTATAACTACCTGCACTTCTGTGATGTCCTGTCAGCTTACAGAGAAACTCTGCTGGACCTGCCAGGAGATGCCTCCGCTCTGTCAGCGGTGTGCGTGGTGCCGTAGCTGGTGTGTCTGTTGTGGTGTTCCTCCTCACATCTCCTACGGCATCAGTCTGCTCCAGCAGGAGGGCAGCTGGACTAGCCAGGGTTGTGCTGTTCATCGTTTCAGTGTTCAGGAGCCTGTGTTCCCATATTTAACTCCCTTAGGTCTGTTGTTCGTACTTCAATGGAGGGTTCTTGTTCACATGGAAGTTGGAGGTATAAAGGCCCTTCAAATATTGCAGTTTCCTAATTTGCATTGTAGCGGTTGTTGCCGTGTCCAAACCTTGCGTGAATGTTTCCAGCAAGAGCAGTGGGAGATAAGTGAAGCTGTACCTACCTAGGTGTGTTTTAGAGGAGGGCAGCCGTACTGGGNNNNGGGGGAATCCAAAATAAACCAGTGGTGTTACTAAGCAAGGGGTTCTTTTTATAAAGAAACCAAGCTTCACTGGTAATTCTTCCTTTCAGAGGGAAGGAAAAATAGAGAGAGGCATTTGGAAATCATGCCAGTCCCCTGGGAGCACTCTGCCTTCTTCAGCTGGGCTGGGGAGAGCAGGGCATGTGTCCTGCCTGCCTGCCTGCTGCTGCACTGTCCAACTGTCTGCTTCCCAACCTGGCAGGGAGGGTCAGGTTGCAAGTAATTAAATTCTTACTCTGTAGTTTACCCAAATCCTTATGGGAAGCAAGAATTTAATGTGTCTGCTCCCGGCTATACTCTTTCCCTTCCCTTTTTCTCTGTCTTGGCTGGCAGGAGAAATAAGAAAAAAAGGGGAGGTGGCATGCTACAGCTAGCAAACATTATCTCCTAAAATAAAGCATCGTCCCTTTTGGCAGCAAAGTTGCTCTCTCGGGGCGGGGGGGGGGGGGAAGTAGCCCGAATTCCCAGAGGCGTGGCTTTTAAAGTCTCCCAGCGCTGCATCTGCCTGTTCCTTCCCTCCCAGAGATTTCTAAGAAATCAGGCATGCAGATTCCTCCTGAGAGCGAGCGCTAAAGCCAGGATGGCTCCATGTCTACAAGAACATCTGGCCAATAAAGGGAGACCTAACGAAGCAGAGCAGATGGTGAGAGAAAATAGCCCCGTCGCTCCTTGTGAGCAGCCTGTGCAAGGGGAGCGGGGACAGTCCCGGCGTGGCTTCATTTTTGTGAGCGGGCTTTGGGAATGGGTGCTTGGAAGCATTCCTGGAGGGAGAACAGCAGGGTGATGATCCAGAAGTAAGGAGAGCAGGCTTAAAAGGATCTGGGGTGTTTTAATTCAGTGCTTTAGTTGTTGGGATATAGCTGGATGGAAAGCAGAAGCTGAGACAGGTCTGTGCTGTGGCTGCCAGGAAGCAGTGCTGGCTTTCAGGTGTTGAGCTCTCCCTCTCCTTGTGATTTAGTGCAGAGGTTGTCAGAGGCTGTGGTTGTGTGCAGCTCCGAGAATGGTGTGGAAGCTGCTTTTGTCTGGCTGAAGCCCTTGCAGATAGTCCCATCCACAGGGAGGAGATGCCACAGCGTGGCTGGTGACTTTTGGAGATTCCCTTTGAACTTGCTTCTCCATGCTGATTCCTTGCTGCTTTCCATCCTTCCTGCTCTTCCAGGAGTTTTCAGGTTGCAGGGATTTAGGATTTGCAGTGTCCAGAGTTTATCTGCTAGCAGGCATCACCTGCATGGCTTTGGGACTGTGTCACCAGGACACCAGGTCCCCCTGCGTGGGGAAGGCAATGCCGTGTGCTGTGGGTGGCCGCTCCCGAAGGGGCAGTGGGCAGGTTTGGGCTTTTTGGGCTTGGCAAGCAGGAGCTGCTCTGTCAACGGGAACCAGTGCTGTCCCACCACATTTTAAAAGAAATGCATTTGCAGCGCTCATGGCTGCAGCCTGTATGTATCAAAAAAGCTCCTACCTCTCAAATCCAGGCGGGTTCCCAAAGTCGGCCATTGCTCATCCTGCGCCTTTCCCTGCCCCGCTCCTGGCTCTCCTTGTTCTGTTGGTGTCTTTGCCGTTTGTCTGAAGCCAATGGTACACCAGGTGTGGGGGGATGACCGGCAGCAGCCTTCAGCGTGAAAATTTGTGAGGGGAAAAAGTCTCTTGTGGAGCAGAGTTTCTTGCTGCTTTTACTTCCCCAATAATTTCTTGTGCTGCTTGTTCTGCCCCCTTGCTGGTGCTCAGCCACTGCAGCCGTGTGGGAGGCAGGGAGGGAAAGCACAGTCCAGTGCAGGAGGTAACAGTCCCTGGGGATTTTACTGCTGGTCTTCCGAGGAGCAAGGGAGACAGCACGAAGCCTTCAAGCTTTGCCTGTGTTTTGAACAGCCAAGGGAATTTGGTCTTATCCTGCAAGGATGCTGCTGCGTACTGCTCGCTGTGACTCCGGCCTGTGCCCCAGGCTTTTGAGGGGTTTGTGGCCCCAACATCAGGCCGTCTTGCTGGGACGTGCCCTGGGACCGGGGCATGGCTTGGGTCCCGTTGGGAACACAAAAGCCACTTTGCTCACACGCTGCATCCCGGCCCCATGTCCTCCCTCCTTTCATCCACCATTCTGCTTTGCACTCACAGAGGCAAGATGATCTTCTGCCTTAAGCTTTTTTTTTTAATTTATTTACATTTTTATTCTAGAAGGCAATCAGATTGCTTTGTCTCCTTGGAAAAGAGGGGCTGGGGCTCCTGGGGGAAGAGTGGAAAATCCCTATGGTAACTCTGCAGCAGTCACGGTTGGTCTCAGTGGCTGTCACCTCATCAAACCTTGCCTCCTTTATATGACGCCATCCCAAATCCCGTACATGGGCACAAGCTGTTGACCCGCCACCACCGTGGGCTTAAGCTGGTGTGTCAGCATCCCTCAGGGGCTTCAGTCCCTGCTTGCAGCATCCTGGCTGCAAGAGAAAGGCAGGTTTTGCAGGGGAGGAGAGGAAAGGGATGGTAATCTTGGGTGTACCCAGGTGCTGATGCCCCAGCCCTGTTCCCAGTGGGAGTCAGAGGCAGCTCTGGCCCCGGCACAGCTGTGCCAGGGTGAGCGAGAGGCACCGACCCTGCCTGGGAAGATGCCCCGTGGCCTGACAGTCCCCAAAGCTCTAGAAACCAAATTGCAAACTCTTTGCTCCAGAGGAGAAATTGGGCAGCCTGGTAGAACTTGTGATGACCTCTCTGTCCCGTAGGTCCTCCTGGCGAAGGATCGGCATTTGGAAGGGGCCCGGGGTGGAAATGCCAAAGTTCCCCCCTCGGTCCCACTGCCGCCTTCCTCTCCCCCTCCCTGCTGTGTTGGTCTAAATGATCTTTCTATGAAGCCCTGTAGATGTCAAAAGTAATTATGGAGTGTGATTAGTCCTCTGTGGGTGCTTTCTTTCTTTCCTCCTCCTTTCTCTTTTGCTATCCCCTTCTCCACTCTTCTTTTTTGGCTAAGTGGAAAAGGTGAGGACAAAGAATTGCCGCTTGCTTGGACTCATGATGTATCTGTGACTGCGCTATTAGCTGTCTCCTCTTTCCTCCCCAAATGGATATAATTTTTGAAGTGTGGAATACCCTTCTTGATAAGTAGGTTTTAAAAAAAAAATAATGCACAATGTGATACTGTTTCATAGTTTCTAGGTGGTTGTATAAAGCAAAGTTACTGTGATTGTGTTTTTCAAAGGAAAAAGTGATTGGTTACGAAATCTGTCCTTTTTTTCATTATTACAAGCTCTTTGTTTTCCAATGATCTGATGGCTCTTTTGTCCCCAGTCTGTGTGTCTTTCTTCCCACGTCCCACCCTTGGTGCTGCATCCACCCATGAAGCGTGTGCTTCCACCGGTCTGTAAAGATGCTGCTCTTGCACCCTTGGGAGCTGTGGGCTCACTGGTGGCCGGAGGTGGGGGACATCTGTGTCCCGGGAGGAGGTGGAGGTATTTGGAGGAGGGAGATGTCTGAGAAGGGGTTGGAGGTGGGCAGGAGGGGTCCAGGGAAGGGTGCCCAGGGCTCAAACCCCACACACCAGCGGCTGATGCTGGAGGAAACCTCCTGCCTGGACCGTGCTGTACTGGCTCAAGGCTCTTGGTCCTTCTGCGGGCCTTTGGTTGCCTCTGTCCAGCTTGTGTCTGGTCCAAGATGTTGTCCTGCTTGCACAGTGGGTGACTGGAGGCTGAGCAGCCCAACTCTGGGTTGTCTGGGGTCTATGCTTTCATTTTGCTCTCTTAAATCTCTTCATCGTCTCTTGCAATCAATCTTCCTCCAGAAGAGAGCCCCGCGCCTTGAAATCGCTCTAAGCCTGTTGCTGCTCATGCCAGCCGCTTCCCAGAGGTTTAATCCCTGCCACAGCTCCCTGCCTGTGCTGCCTGGCTGGTGGCAGGAGCCTGGCTGCCTTTGCTTTGGCACTTCACTGGCCGGCTTGTCCCCAGCTTGATGGGGACAACACCTCCCAGGCACGTTTTACCTCCCCAGCCTGGGGCAGAGGAGCCAGGATCCCTCTCTGGGATGGCGTGGAGGTAAGGATTGCTCTGGGCATTGTTGGGGAGGTCGGACCCCAGGGCTGGGCTACAGGGTGAGGAGTGTCTCTCTGCCCTGGGGTCTTCCACCCAAGCCTGCCAGTGGGCCCCTCCTGCCTGGGAGCAGCTGGCAAAGATGCTCGGTCTGTGCCCCACGGAGCAAGGAGTCGTCCCCACTGCCCACTGTGAGTACAGCCAGCCCCACGGGGAAGGAAGCTTTCAGGCTCAGTTTTGGCCACGATGGGGGCCCCAGGGCCACTGGGGTGGCAGGGGACGTTTTAAGAAGATAAAAGTGATTTCTTGCTGCTCGTGCTGGCAGGGGCTGGCGTGGCTGGAGCCGGGAGGATTAAAACAATTTCATAATCCTGGTGATTTCCTTTTGATCGGGATTATGAAACCAATCACGAATATCAAAAGCCGCAGCTTAAAGCGGCAGCCAGAGTGGGGCCGGGATGTCCGTGGCCCCCGCAGCACCCCTCCTGCCCCCCGGGGACAGCTGCCCCGGCACCTCCAGGTAAGCGCGGCCCACCCGAGACCCTCATCCCACGTGATGAGTTTGGTGGGGTCTCGGGGGAGGAAGGCGAGTTTTTGGTGCGTGGCGAGCGGGTGGCTCTGCAGGGTGGGTGTTGCATGCTGGGTTTAGGGGTAATGATATGTGGGTGCACCAAGCTTGGCTCCCACCATCCTCCTGCCTGAAGATGTTACGTTTGCTCTGGCTCACCGTGGGGTCCGGGCAGGATTTGGCCTCTGGGAAAGCAGGAAAATTTAGCAGGTCTGCAAGCATGTGATGCTTGCACAAGAGCACCTACTCTGAAGGCTGTTAGAGATTACAACCCCCCACCCACCCCCGCACCCCTCTCCGTCCTTTTTGGGCCTCCTGAAGCCCCACACTGGTGCAGGGAAGACCCCTCTGGCACCCAGCACCCCGGGGGGAGGTGCCCCCCCAGCAGGCCCGGGGAGGTGGGCTGGCTTCGCTCCCTTCTCGCCTCCCAAACCCTCAGCCCAGACAAAGGACATTCCTGAGTGCCGGCCAAGGCAGACGGGCTTCCCTCCGTCCCAGCACGGGCTTTTTGGGTTCCCCCCTCCTGCAGGGTTCCCTCCGTCTCTCCCACGCTCGGAAAGCGCTGTGGCCACAGTGGCGTCGCCATTTGGGACCACCCGCCAGCCGGCATGGGGGCAGGCGGTTCGGCTTCGGGGCTGGGGCAGGATTTGGCCGGGTGCCCCAGCGTGGGGTGCGCGCTTCGGGGGCGTGCGGAGGAGGAGGAGGAGGAGGCTGGGGCGGGAGGCAGGGCCGGCCATGGCCCCACAGCCCAGCCAAGCAGCTGAGCTCAGGCTCGGCTGAAGGGGCTGGGATTTGCTGGTTTGTCCTTTTTTTTTTTTTTTTTTTTAAATTTTTTTTTTCCTCTCCGCTTCCTTCCCTTCTTCCGCCTTCTTCTCCCTCTTCCCAGCCCTCTCCCGATGCTGCTCCAGGGGTAAGGACAGCCCTCGCCTCCCGCCTGCAGCCCTCTCCCACCGCCGCTCTACTGCAGGGCAGCGAGGGGCTGCGGTGAGCTGGGGGGCTGGTGGGGCCCGGGTGGGTGTCCCAGGGATGCTCCTGCAGCCCCGGCCATGGGGGAGGCTCCTCCAGGGGTACCAGCAGGGACAGGATGCTCCCAGCGGGGTGCAGGGGGGTGGCAGTACCTGGGTGCAACCAGGAGCATGAGGCCGGTGCAGGACGAGCGACACGTGTGACCCTGGGGCCTGGGGTGGAGCAGAGGGGGCTGGTGTGTGTCTGGTGGCACCTTTGGGGAGTTGCAGCCATGAGGGATTTCTGTCCTGGGGAGTTTTGGGCCCTCATTTGGCTCAGAAACTGACAGTTCCCTCCAGGGCATTTTGCTGGGTACTCCAGGGCACCCGAAACAGCACGGGCAGGCACCCACGCTCCTGTTCAGCCCCTAGCCGCCTGCTTTGGGGAACCACTGCTTCCCCATTCCCCCTGCTCCAGAGCGATGCTGGTACAGTGTCGGTGCTCCGGGTTGGGTGGGTGGCCTCGTGCTGTGCCATGTCCCTGTCCCCTTCTCCACAGTGGTGTTGCATGCGCTTGTCCCCTGGGCGCAAGCATCACTCTGTCTGCAGAGCCTGGGGCAGTGCTGGGAGGAGGAGGGTGAGGGCAACGAGGGGGGTTGCCCACCCTCCTCTGGGTTTCTCCCCGCAGGGCAGATGGAGGGGGGCTCTCCTGCTGAGACACAGCGGGTGCCGCGGCCCCCCAAACAGCACGGCCAGAGCGGCGGCCGAACCCCTGCACTGCTGGAGCACCCCGAGGCTGCCCGTGGCCCCCACGCCATCCTGGAGAGCAAGGTGAAGGCGTTGAAGGAGAAGCGGGGGGGTGGCCGGCCAGGGACCCCCGTGGCCGCCCCTGAGCGCGTCTCACCCAAGAAGCCCCGGCCCCGGCGGGGGAAGACGGGGTCAGACGTGGCGGCGTTGGAGCCACGGGCTCAGCTCCGCACCTACCTGACGGACGGGCTGCTGGATGTTGGGGAGCCTGTGGCCTGCGGCCCCCCAGCCCCGGCACCCCGCGCCGGCACCCCGGGGCTCTGGCGGGTGCCGGCACCGAAGGGAGATGTGCTGGGAGGCACCGAGCTCCCCCGGGATGAGGGCAGTGGGTCCTGCAGCTCTGCCTCCCCCCACGAGAGACCCGCCCTGGAAGAAGCACAAACCCCACCGCGGGACCAGGGGGGTCCCTCTGTGTCCCCCCCCGCGGCGGAGGGCTGGGAGAGGCTCTCACTGGCCGAGCGGGTGGAGAGGAACCGGCGGCTGCTGCAGGCGGTGCTGGGCCTCGCCGTGCCCGGTGTGTATTTTGGGCAGGTGGTGACCGTTTCAGCAGAGCCGGGGGGAGTGGGAAGGAAAAGCTTTGGGGTGAAGGGGGGGTCCTCGGTGCCGTCCTCCAGCTTCCCACAGCTCCGTGCTGCTTCACACCCCAGGGCTGCTCCATTCCCTGTGGGTGCTGCATCCCCTTCGCTGGCAGCTGTAGGATGCCCGCAAACAAAATGGGGCCCTTCCTTCTTCACTGGGATGCTCTGGGTGCTGCCGGTCCCCTCCAGCGCCCTGGTGAGGAATTTCACTGCTAAAAGCAAGAGCAAGAAACGTGCTTTCTGGGGCACTCAAGGTCTGCAGCCGTCATCTTCCCTTTGCAAGCTGCTGCCAGAAAAGGGAATTAATTTCTCCTTTGAAAGCGTCTGCCCCAACAACCCTGCGGTCCCCATCCCCACAGGCACACTCCACAGTGGGTGCTATTGCTCCACATCCCGCTCCTCTGGGGTCTCTCCAGAGCTGAATGGTTGGGATAGCCCCGAAAAGGGTGTGGGTTAGGACAGGCTGAGCTGGGGGGCTGGGAGTATGGGGTTGCTGTCGGGGGGGACCAGGGTGGGGGCCACAGTCCAACCAGG
Source organism: Elanus axillaris (assembly GCA_026212715.1). NCBI lineage: Eukaryota > Metazoa > Chordata > Aves > Accipitriformes > Accipitridae > Elanus > Elanus axillaris. The sequence continues at coordinate 33,396,025 of JANZLQ010000095.1, forward strand.
CTGATGCCTTTCCCTGTCCTGCATTTCAGAGGTGCCGGCGAGCGACGGGGACTGGGACTCGGGGGTCTCACTGCAGGATGCCGAGGGCTGCAGGTAGGTCAGTCCCAGTGTGGCAGAGACAGACGTTTCCCTTTTTTCCCCTCCCCAGTCTTGTATTTTAAATGCACCCCATCAAGCAGTGCTGGGGCTCGGCAGGGCTCCGGGAGGGGCTGTGGGGGCAGCCCCCCAGCGTGGCAGCCAGCAGGGACGAGCGTGGATGGGCTCCAGTGATGCTTTGGTGCAAGCTGGGCAGGAGGGTCAGGCCAAGCCAGGCGTCCTTGTGGTGTTTGGGCATGGTGGGGGGTCCCTGCCAGGACCCCAGGGCGGGAAGGGAGCTGGAGAAGAAGACAGGAGAGAAATTTGCTCCAGGTGCTTAAGAGGATGGAGGCGGCAGGCGTGTGTAATCTTGTTGGACTAATGATAAACCTCAGAGGTACGGACTAAAAATACAGAGGTGGGATGGGCAGGTGAGCTGGGCAGCAGTGTGTGGGCTGGGGGCTGCGTGGGGAAGCAAGTGAGTGGGGAAGACCCACCCTGTGCTGTGGTTACTGGTTCTGCTCCGCTACAGCGGCTGGGGTTGATGGATGACGGCTGGGTGAAAGGTAGAGCAGAGGATGCTGTGCTCCCCATGAGCAGGGGCAGCCAAAACTGGGGTGGGGAGGGGGCCTCGACCCCCCATGGTGCTGCACAGACGACTCTCCTGGGGGCTGGCGTGAGCCCACCCTCCTGCCGTGAAGAGGTTAAGGCCAGGCTCCCCGAAGTGACTGCCTGAGCTGATTAAAATAATCAGGGGGATTAGGGCCATGGCCAACAGAGAAGGCAGCGCTGGAACAGGGCTGTGCCCTCCTGTAGCTGACGGATCCCCCACCCTGCAGCCGGCGGGGCAGGGGGGGGCCAGGATGTGCTGGGGAAGAACCTCAGCAAGGAAGGGAAGGCAGCCGGGTCGGGGGGGGGTCATCCCAGGCTTACCTGTGTTCACAACGCTGTGGGATTTACACCAGTGGGGATTGGAGGCAATGCCGGCCTCAGTTTCCCCCTCCACCTCTGGGATGGCCGCGGTGCAAAGCGCTGCCTCGGCTGAGCCGGTGCCCAAGCTGTGTGGGTGCTGAGCCTCCCCCAAAGCGTCACCGGTGCAGGGTGCGACACCCCCCCCCCCAGCTTCTGCCTGGCACAGGGGGGGTACAGGGGGCTCCCGCCTGGCTGTCCCCCAGCACGGCAGCCAGCCTGACCATCAATGGAGGCCAGGCCCCGTTTTCTCTGGGCAGAGCAGCCTTGTCGTCACTGTTAAACCACGTCTAATCCCTGTTATTTTTTCCTAATCCCCCTCCCCGCTGCGGGGGCCGCAGGGCCTTTGTCCCCGGGCAGGAGCTCGAGCTGAGCCCGCGGCACGAGCAGGCCAAGCAGCTGCTGCAGCGCGCCCGCATGAAGGCTCGGACGAACCCCCTCCGCGCCAGCCACGACATCTTCCTCCTCACCGCTGCCGCCGTCCCGCACCCCAGGTCAGTGCCAGCCCTGTGGGCCACATCCTGCCCACCCCCCGGTCCCCGTCCCCTGCCGCTAAGGTGCTCTCAGGGGTGCATCTGGATTTGGTGCACGTGCGAAGCGTGCGAGCGTGTGTGTGCGTGCAGAGCGTGCACCCGTGTGTGCAGGGCCAGGGTCCAACCTGTGTGCAGCCTCGTAGCGTCGTGTGAGCGTCTCTCTGCTCGCAGGAACATCGCCCTGCCTGGGTATGCGTGCAACATAATATTTGGGGGGGGTGGTGCTAATTGTCTTTTATAGTAGTGTGGAGGCATTAACGGTGCGTGCTCTCGGCTGGCTGGGAGGGTTGTGTTTCCCAGCTGATGGGGAGCACCTTTCTGAGGGAGGTGGGTGCTAGAAGGCTGTACCAAAGCCCCGGCTCACCGTGTCTGCGGGGTCATGTGCAATTCGGTGTTCCCAGCCTGATTAACCTCGCGCTTCGGTGCCACAGAAAGGTGATGGAGGTCGGGCTGTGGCAGCGGGGCATTGCCGCAGCCTCTTGTTATTTCAGCGTCAGGCAGCCCGGGCAGAGGGCTGGAGGGGAGCAGGGCTGTATGCTGTGGTGGAGCATAGGGTGGACTTTCCTCCTGCCCCACCTTCTGCACTGGGTTTATTGCAATCCTGTCCTGCTTTTCGGAGGGAGCCAAGCAGCCCTCGCAGCTCGTCTGTGTCCATCTGTCTGTCCCCCATGTCAGGGAGCCCAGCGGGAGGCCAAGCATTACCCCGCGGGACGGCGGGAGCCTGAGCGACTCGTCGAGCGGGGAGTCGAGCTGCGGGCGGCCACAACGGCCTCGAGGACCCTCTCCGTCCCGCGTCCGCTTCGAGGACGAGTCGGCCCGCGACGCCGAGGTGCGGTACCTGGAGCGGCTGCAGCTGCGGCACCGGCGGGCGCTGGGCTCGGTGCTCTCCTCGCCGGAGCTGGCCGGCGGTGGGCAGCCGGGGGACGGGGCCAGCCAGCCCAAAGCCCAGAGCGGTGACCTCGTGGTCGGGGGCAAGTGCAGCGCCTGCGGCTCCTTCCTCGGTGCTGCTGCTGCCGGCTGGGGCGCGGACACGCTGGCAGCCACCGACGCAGCTGAAAGTAGCCCTGCGGCACAAGGAAGCATCCCAGGGGATAGTGGGGGATCAAGCGCTGCCCGGCCGGAGCCCAAAACCAGGGCTCTGGGCCCCCGGGGGTCCCCACTGTGGATCCTCCCCTCCCGGCAGCGCATCCACACCGAGAAGATTAAGGAGACGTACATCGGGGACGTCACCTACATCGACGAGGTGGATTCGGCCCTGGAGAGCACCGACACTTCCGACGGCTGCCGGACGGACAGCGAGGAGGCAGGACCCCACAGCCCCCACCCACGGGGACACCGGGACCCCCGGGCTCGGGGGCACAGGGCCCCCCGTGCCACCCCACAGCCAGAGGCGAGGGCCGGGAAGGGGACGTGCGTGGCCAGCAGTGGCCCCCACGCAGAGGACGGAAGCTCAGGGGGTGCCACAAGCCGGACGGGGGCTGTTTGCCCCCCACCGCTGGGGAGAGCTGGCAGCTGGGAGGATGGGGACCCCCACCAGCATTCGGCGGGGGGCAGCAAGGGGGTGGGAAATACCGCTCGTCCTCCACAGCAGCCCAGTGAGCCCCTGGACTCCTCCTTGCAGCTAGTGGCCAACACCCCCATGCTGGGCACCCACCTCCCTGCTCCCCCTCCCACCAAAAAGGCCTGCTCCCAGGTGCCTTGCAGGAAAGCCCTCTTCTCCAGTGGCAGCCGCCGGGCATCGAGCCAAGGAGCCCAGGTCCCAGAGCCTGATGGTGGAAGCGCTGCACCCCCTCAGCCCGGAGGCACGGTGGGGACGGAGGAGCGGCGGGGTCCCTGCAGCCCCAGGTGGCTCCCAGGGAGCCCCCTCCGTGCCTTGTCCACCAACAACTGCAACAATACCCACGGGCCAGACCCCCCAGCGATGGGCAGAGGTAAGAGACCCACGCATGGTGTGCTCGGGGAAGGGGGGTTCTCCCTAACGAAGCGGGGACGTGACCGTGTTGCTGCAGTTACAGGGGCATTGTCGCACCCCGCTGCTGGCCCTGCACCCCAGGAGACCGCTCATCCCCGCGGAGAAGCTGCCAGGAGCACGGCACACGGGTGCGTGAAAGCGAGGGGCTGCTGGCATCCTGCACCTGCGGTGGGAGCTGCATCCCTGAGCATCCCCCTGAGGCTTCCCGGTGGGACTTTTACCTTTTGGCACCAAAAAGTTCCCAGAAACCACAATATGGGGGTGACATTTTGCACATGTGTTCAAGTGGGTTTGGGGGAGCTGCATTGCACCCCGCGTCTGGTTCTGCCAAGGGTGTTGCAGCAAATGTGATGGTGGGTGACCTTGGAGGTGTTTAGTTCAGGTCTTCCCTTTTGGGGAAAAGCAGCTGCTAAATGCTGCCAGCCCTGGGGCTGCACTGGGGCTTACCAAACACAAACCCGCTGGACCGACGCCCAGGCGCAGCATGTCTCAACCTGGCAGGAGGGTTTAGAGGTGGTGCTGCATCTTTCAAGCCCCTTGGCAGGATGTGATCCCTTCAGGCAGAGAGCAGGGGAGGTCTGAAAGGTGTTAAACCCCTGGAATTATGGGGAAAATGGGTAGAGAGTCTTTCAGGTCGCTTTGGCTTGCGAAGCCGTCCCTTGCACATGCTGTGTTACTGCTGCGGGGAGGTGACTGCACCCCAATCTCACCGTGCTGCAGCTCTCAAGGCTGCGAAGGCAGGTGCAAGATGCAACCCCAGCCCCAAGGCAGCAGTCGGTCTCGTTCCCCCTTCCAGGCCCACGGTGGATGAGCATCGTCCCTCTCCATCCAGGGAGCTGGGGCAGCCAGCGAGCCGCAAGGGCAGCAGTGCTTCGGCGTCGGGGCTGAAGAAGCTCCTGTGCAGCCTGAGCCAGAGCACCAAGCAGCGCCTGGGCCGCTTCCGCTGCTACAGCATGGAGCAGCTCCCAGCCCCCAGCAGCAACCCCCTGGATGGCCCCAGCATGAAGAAGTCGCCTTCTCTGCAGTCCCTGCGGCTGGTGAGCCAAAACGTACCCCCCTGAGAGGGGACCGGGGGGTCCCACAGGAGGAGGTGTGCTGGGCTGGCGTGAAGCATTTCTGAGCATTGCTTTATGGCCCCGGTGGTCCCAGGGGGGTTGTGTTGGGGGCATGTGCCATCCCAAAGTTGCCAGGCTTGAAAAGCCTGGAGCCAAATGTGGAGTGGAAGGGGGACAGAGGGAGTTGGGGGTGGGGGGTGGAAGTGCAGGTTTGGGAAGGGGAGATGGGTAATTTGATTTGGGATCACTGCTCGAGTGTGCCAGCTAGCTGAGCAGTGAGGTGCCTCACTAAAAAACCCTGCTCCTTGGGTGGATGTCCTGGCCTGGAGCAGGGGACACCAGCTTATCCCTCCTCAGCGGTGGTTTGGAGAGGGCTCCAGCGGGCAGCGGGGGGGTGTGGGATGCCCCCCACTCCCTGGGCACGTCGGTGGATGAAGGGCTGCGGTGCTGCACAACGTTGGTGGTTGTCCCCATCTCAACTGGATGCTTTTCCTCAGGTTTCACCCTTCTGCCAGCCCCAAAAAGCCGCCTCTGTCCAGAGCCTGCACCCATTCCTGGGCAAGGCACCCCGTGCCAGCGCCTACCTCCTGCCCCAGACCACGGCTGACAGGTAGGATGTGGCCTGGCACGTCCCTGCCATGCCTAGGAAGGCTGTTTTGGGGTGCTCAGCCACACGCGACAGCTGGGTGCAGCTGGGGACCCCATCACCTGGTCCCCAGCATCTTCCTGCGGTCCCCGCTCACCCCATCTTCCCTCTCCCCACAGGAAGGGGAGCTTGGGGCCGCGGCGCTCGCTAAGCGTGGAGGACATCGGGGCGCCCGGCCGGCTGCGTGCAGTGGGGCGCGTGGTGGAGGTCTTCCCTGATGGAACCAGCCAGCTGGAGCTGCAGCGACCTCCCCACGGCGCCTTCGGGTTTTGTGTCACCTCTGGGCACGGCCGGCCTGACACAGGTACAGTGGGGTCATCCCAAAGTGTCACACGAACCTCAGCGGAGGCATGGCATGGCCCCTCTGCAGTGGCCCTCGTCCCATTCCAGGAGCGAGCTTGGGGACGGGTGGAGGGGGCTGCTCCATCCCCGCTGAGCCCCAAAGGGTGACGGTGGACAGGGGGATGCTATTGCATGTGGCTTTGGCCACGCACAGTCCAATGTGTCCATCAGCCCTTGGCCTGGGACACATAGCCTGTCCCAAAAGCCATTTACGGTGAAGTTGTTGCTGTGCATGGGCCCAGCGTGCAGCCCCCGGGCACCCCTGGGGGGGCACAGCCCCAGCCATGGGGTGCAGGGTGAGGGGCTCACCCACCCCTGTCCCTCTCCACAGGTGTCTATGTGCAGGAGATGGCGGACGCCGGCACGGCCAAGCTGTACGCAGGGCTCCTGGGCGTAGGGGACGAGATCCTGCAGGTCAACGGGGCGGCCGTCTCGGGGCTGGGGCTGGCCCGTATCCGTGAGCTGCTCCTCCAGGCAGACACCCTGTCCCTCCGTGTGCTCAGGCACCGACCGGCACCCCGGTAGCTCTGGCACAGCTCCCAGAAAGCCCGGTGGGAGGAGGATGACATCCTGGGATGCTGCAGGATGGTGTGGCATGGACCAAGCTGCCCCATGGTGCCAGGACCTGCCCCACTCCGGTGCAGTACTTGGCTCCCCACTGTGGTGGGGGCAGGCAGGTTTCCCAGTCCCCCCCCAGGAGCCAGAGTGGGACCAAGGACCCCCCTCCCAGAGTGTCGAGTCTCCAGGAGCTGCCCCAATTGTGGGTGGGGACAAGGGACAGCCCAGCTGTGCCATCGAGCTAGCATGGGTCTGTCCTGCTGGGCACTGGGGTGGCCAGCGTGGGGATGCCCCATCCCCACAGCCCCAGAAGATGTGGGGTTCCCTGTCACCGCTGAAAACCTGTGCCTGTGGGCTGGTGGATTTCTTTTAAATTATTTCAAACAGGGGAAAAAAAAAAAAAATATATGTAATCACAAACATGGTGCCCTGGGCTTGCAGGTGGCATGGAGAGGCTGGCGGGGGCGGGGGGCGACGGGGGACAATTGGCTGGGGGGACGGGACGTGCCCCAGCCCCAGGGTCATGGGGCTGCTGGTGGCTGTAACCATGGTGGAGGCTTGTCCGGGGCCCTGAACACGTATCCTGGCTGCAGGGTGGCATAGCGCATGGGCCCGGGACTGGCTGAGCTGGGATGCTGTCAGCTGAAAGCAGGAAGAGCTCTTCAGGGGCCCAAGGACCTGTTTGGTCTGTGGGGTGGGGAAATGGGGAGAGGGCAGGAAGGGCATCCATGGGGGGGGACAATGGTCCCTGGAAAGCTCTGTGTGTGTGTGGGGTGTCGTGTGCCCCCCCAGCCTTGCCATCCCAGGCAGGCTGTTTTGTGTGTGTTGGGGGGTGTCTCTGGATGGGCTCGGGGTCTTTGCTGCCTGGTTTCCTATGGCCCAGTCACTCTAACAGCCACCTCCAGACTGCGTTGTGGTGCTGGGCGGGGGACCCTGGGGAGCTCAGCTGCCTGCAGTGCTGCTTCCCGAAGAGCAGAACCACCCCCCCCCCCTTCCCTGCTCCGGGGAGCAGCATGG
>JANZLQ010000095.1:33403673-33418394 GCA_026212715.1 Elanus axillaris
CAAGCAAGGCTCACTGCCAGAATGACCGGTGATCTCTGCTGCACCACGCTGGGCAGCAGGAATGCATTTATTTAGTGTTAAAGGGAGGGGCACCACCAACAACAGAAAAAGCAAATGTACACAGTAAAAGGGACTGAAGACAGTTTGGTGGCTTGCAGTGATGCCAGCAGCTGGGCCACCCTCCAGCAGTACGCTGGACTAATGAAGGAACGGTCCTGCACAGAGCGCCAGGAGTTGTTCCCAGAGGATGCACCACCATGCCAAAACCAACATGAGGATCGGAGGTGTGCAAATGCCGGCCAATGGCAAGCTCCGCTCACTGGTCGGACCATGCTCCTGGGAACCTGCTCTTGGAGAGGTATGAAGCCCAAGGAGCCACGCAGACACTGCGATAGCCAGCCTTGGAAAGGATACACCCCACATATTTCTTGCAGTGTAACCAAAAAACCCGAGGTGCTCTGCAAGGATAGAGCAACTGCTGAAATAATTAGTGCGGGTTGGTGCTCAGGGCACGTGTGCGTTAATGATAAGAGCAGGAGCAGCAGGACAGCTCTGTCTTGCCCCCCTCCCCAGTCTGGCGGCCAGCTGCGGAAGGCACAGTGCTGCTGGCTGTCAGTGCCCGGCACCTGCAGAGGGGACAGGGGGGATCATGCAGCCACTTGAAGGGAGCCACAAAGCCAGTGGGCAGGAGTGTTCAGTCCAGGCTAAGCATCCCGGAGGTAAAGCTGTCCAGTGGTAAACTTCCCACTCACAGAGTATGACTTTTGGGGGCTGATTTGCAATTTCAGCAGAAGTCTTAGCGTCAGCACCAATTAACTTCCTCCCCCAGCCCCATCTGAGACCCAGATGGGAGGCATAAGCCAGCCTATCCCGAGTCTTCTGGTGTTTGCAACTTAAATATGGGAACAGACTGCAGTAAGAAATCATTTTTGTTTTCCTGAAGAGTCACCCCATATCCTGCAATTGGTGTTTGCAGCATGAAACCCCTGCCTGTGTTTCTCCCCAGTAACACTGCTAGGGTGGGCTTTCTTCACCACATTTTGGTATTGACCACCTGGCTAACTCCTAATTCACTGTACAAGGGAGAGAACTAGGCTATCTGACACTGCTGAGACAACTCGAGTGACGAACAACTCAACGGTAACAAAAGGACTGGGAAGTCATACAGAAACATGACCTAGCTTTGAATATCCTTCCTGCCCTTTGGTTGCTTACAACAGAGGTGTCCAAAAAAATAGCAGTTGGGAAAAATTAAGACATCCTATTTACAAGTTCATATGCACTTGAAATACATAATTGAGCCCCATTCCTCTGATAATGCATGTTGTGCACCCGCAGAGAGAACATGGCTCAAACGGTCATCAAAAAAATCTTTAAAGTTTTTTTTCTTAAAAAAAATAAGTTATTTTAGACCTGACAAACCACTTGCCAAAGGGAAGCAGCTGTTAAACAGAAGCAGTTACTCAGTTATACAAGGGCAAAGAAAGCATCAGTCAATGAGCTTTAGAGGCTTGTATAACAAAGGAGGCAATTTTAAAAGCTTTAAGAAACTCACTCTCTGGCTAATGGTTGTTTGCCAGCTCTCAGCGTGCATCAACCCAAGTTTAAAGCTCTGGGGTTTCTAGTCGCACCGGACCAGCTGATGGCAGAACACTACACCCTACAGCTCACCTGTGTGTAAGCTTCCGCCAAGGGGTGGTGGATGTGAATGGTTTGCTGCAGGCTCACCATGGTATCTTGGTGGTAAGTTGGCAGCACAGAGCCAGCTCAAGGGAGGAAGGCAGCATGGGGCAGGGGGAGTTCGGCCAGGGCTCCCCTCCCTCACCGTGGCTGTGCATTTTCACACCACCACTCCTCCTGATAATGCTTTTGGCTGGCAAGCACCCATGGGCTGGCGATGTGGTTTGTAATGCTCAGTGAAATAATTAATTCCTCCCCCACCCTGTCCCATCCTCCCCAGGGCTCACTGCTCTGTGTCTATCTGACTGCAGGCGGCTCAGGACCGCTGCAACCAGCGCCTACCTGCACAGGGTGGAAGTGCAGGGGCCAAGTTCCCCCTCCAGATGTCTAGGTCCAGACCTGGAGCCCAGGTCCAGATCGCACCGCACCAGGGGAGGAGGCAGCTCCAGTCCTCCACTCCCTCTCCCCAGGGCCAGGTGAGATGCCAGCAGAGCTGAGCCATGATCCTCAGAGGAGAATGGAGAGAGCTGGGTACGGGTTTTCTTGCTGGGGATCTCTGTGGGCGGACGGAAACGGTGAGAGTTTCATTTCCCCGTGCTACAGGGGCAAGGGGGCGGGGAAGGGGCGTCCGAGGAAGTTCAGTCCATCACAGGATGAAAAACAGGATGAGCACCACCAGCAAGATGACGAAGAGGACGATAATTGCACACCACTGCCGTCGATCTGGAAAGAAAAGGAAGTGTCAGCCTTCCTGCTTTAACGGGGAAGGAAGATCAGGGGAGAGCTTTTCTTCGCTGTACTGCTAGGAGTCCAATTTAAGCTTAAAGAAGCCATAAAAGGCCAAAGCAGTGGCTCCTTTGGCAGCATGCCCCACTGCAGCCCACGGGGCGAGTGTTTCTCCTCCAGTATACATCTGTTTTTGGGGACAGCTGTGGGAATTGAGGCTTCTCCACAACCAAGTTCAAACAGATTTGATTAAGCCAGTTCAAAAGCAACCAGGAGGAACAAGCAGAGAGCTGCTGTGCATTGCTGCTCATTTGTGGAGTAACCTGTTTGCTTGAGGAACAAGAAGGGGTCCGGTGAAATCTGCCTGAAAGACCTCTGCCAGGAAGAGTTTGTGGCAGCTCCCCTCAGGAGAGTGCCAGGAATGAGGTTTCCCCTGATGTCTTTACACCTCACTGGCCCCATGCACGGTCTGCAGAAGCTCAATGCTACATTGCCTCTGAGAGCTGCTATCTGTTCATGGCCATGTCTGCGATAGCAGAGGGAAAGCCCCTGCAAGATGAAGGTGCAGCAGGGAGGACAGGGCTGCTGGCACACCCCAACCTCTGGGCACAGCAGCTATCCCGGGAAGAGCTTTCCTGGTCAGCCCCAGCACATGGTATGCCAGGGATAGTAGAAACACTCTTTCACAACTCTCAGAAGCACTCTGCAATGATCAAAGCATTTTTCCCAGAGGATAAGGGAGACACATGAGGTTTGCCAGCGGTCATGCCACCACTGGGCTACTGGTGACCCAAAGGTGCACTGTCAGCACTCCAAATGGTCTCTCTAGGGCTGTATTTCCACAAACTCATAAATCCCATGGCCAGCCTAATCTTGCAGAGCAGGAATACTCTTGACTCGCTGCTGCCTCCACAAGCTACCTGAGCACTCATGAGAGAGGATAACAGAGGAGGCGACCACTGGGCACACTGCCATGGCTCAGAGAGGCAAGCTGGCGGCAGGGGACTTCCCGGCAGGCACGCTGGGCTTCCTGTTTGCTCTGCCCGAGGCGCCCTGCCAGCCCACTGGCTTCAGACACAGCCTTATAAGGACTTTTCTCATGGGTTCAGCCTCCCCTCCAGCACAGAAATCGCCTCTTTCCTCTGCCAGCTGAGCGGTATCTCTGACTGGCAACAGGCCTGCAGGCACCAGCAGCCCAGGGGGCAGGTGGGATTTGGGAAGGGGCTTGCTGCAGGCAAGCGTTTGGTGCAGGGGAAGCCACACACAGTGGTGAGTGTTTTATGGCACCTTTAAAGCTTTTGTTCAGCAGGAAGCCCAGGAAACTGCAGCAGAGCAGGAGTCTGCAGAGCTTCCCCCCTACCATCTAGAGGGGGATTTTCCCACTGCAGCAGCAGCAGCTGCATAAATAGAAAGGCATCTGTAAATAAAACGAAGGCAAAGGACAGACTGAAGAGCAGTGCCTGGGCAGGAGGAGCTGCAGGGCTTGGAAGTCTTTCCCCTCTTTCAAGCATGGAGAGCTGCTCCCTCCCCTGTGCTCGCATCTGGGATGGCTGTCAGTAGGTGGGAGCATGTAGTGTCCCAGCTTGAAGATCCAAGGGCTTGTCTCTCCCTTTCCAGGACTGGATCCCACTTCCCAGGACCTACCGCTTGTCATGTGAGACACTTTGGCGAGCTTCTTCATGACGTTATCAAGCCGCGACTGAGTGCTGTCTAACTCATGGGAGAAGTCGTCCAGCATCCTGGGAACAGAGAAGCACAGCACTCGTCGGCAAGCAGCACATCCCATGTCCCTTCAGGATTTCTCAGTGCGCTCACACTGTGATCAGTGTATCACACCTTGGCAGAGAAAATCAATGTGTCCCCACCTCCTGAAAGCACTCAAGGCAGGGAAAAAAACCTGCTGAAGCAGCAGCTCTGCTTTGGTGGAAAATGGGAGGTCACTTGGGACTCCTATTGGACTGGTGCCCCTGCGTGTTCGTGGCTGAGCAATATGCACTCCTGGAAGGTGAGGAGTGGGGTTTTTCCTCTTTTTAAGAGGTAATTAATTCTCATTTATAATCTGTGATTAGCAATGCCTGGTTAGATAGATCTAGGTGCCAGCTCAGGGCTTGCAGTTGAAGCTAAAATCTTGTTCCAGTCACGTATCAAGCAGGAATGAGATCTGCAATTGCTTCTAAGGTACTTTTTAAGCTCTGTATAGAAGTTGCCCCTCTACTTCCTCTACAGAGCAACTGTAATGAATCTGAAAGCCTTCCTGAAGCTGTGCTTTGTCAATGCCAAGAACCTGTTGAAGAGAAACAAGCATATCCAGAATCAAGGTACCAATCCAGTCATCTCCAGCCAGCGGGACTTTAAAGCTTAATACATTTAAAAGGACAGCCTCCTTCACTTGGAGTTCTAGGGCACTTGTTCAACCTACATTCAGTGGAGAAAGTTGTAAAAAGCTCATCGCATGAGTTATCCGCTACTGTCTAGCAAGCATGATGGCTTACGTGATGATCTGGAAACAGAAACACCACACTGATCAGCTTCCGTGAGAGCAGAAGACTCTCATGCTGCAAGACTTCATACAGGAGGTGGGTTTAAAGTTCCTCCTCTCCATCAAAGACAATATGACTTCACAAGGGACATAGCCCTCCCAGACTCCTATCAGCCAAACAAGGAGGGTTTTTGGACACGAAAGTTTCAAGCCTCTCTGGAAGTGGTAGCTGTTAGCCTGCATAAGTGGAAACTTTATGCACTTGTTTGCAAAGGACAAGAACTGAGAAAGGAATCTAATTTATATGTAAATGATGGATGCAAATTACTTTGTGAGCTACCCTTTAACCCTTTGCGTGGGTGAGGGTTATTTTTAGCTTTAACTATGAATAGTAGCTCTGTGCTGTGTGTTTCAGGCCGGCAAGGCAGAGCTTAGAACTCCCAGGTCAAGCAGTTATCCAGGGGCAGCACAAAACCCTGTGGAGTGGGGAAGCACCCAGTATCCCCATTACACAGCACCTCCCTCCCTCATCACTTTGGTACTGCTGGCTGCCTGAAGCCAAGGAGCTAACTGTGTGCCTTAGGGGGACTATGTAAAAAGTACAGAGAAGAAAGTCTAAGCTATGTCTTCCTTGAATGCAGGCTTTCAAACAAACGAACAAGGCCGCAGTTGGATCCTTGCAGGCTGCAGTAAGAAATGCTTTCCACTGCCTAAAATCAAAGGCTGGCAAAGAGAGATTGCCTGAGGGACTGGTAAATTCAAGGCCCTAACAGGGGCAAAGATGTGTACGAGGACCTCCAGCTGTGTTGCAGCCAGCCTCATACCCCACTGGGTTTTCAGCGATGTATCTCACACTTACACTGCTTGCTCCTCCAGCTCACCGCCAATGCGCTGGGACATGTTCTTCAGCACCCCAATGCTGCCAGAGACCAGCTCCAACTGCTCATCTTGCTGCTCCACAATCAACTGGGTCCAAAGAGAAGGGAAATGGGCAATTACAGGTCTGCTGCCTCCTGCAGCTGGGTCGGAGCCAGCTGATCCAGTGGACAGTCACTCACTGCTCGGCCAGGATCAGCTGCGGGGCCTAGGCACAGACCTAAGCCACCAGGAATGAGGACCAAGTTCCTAAGAAATGCTGGACAACTGACACCCACAGGAAAGCCTCTCCAGCACGCATCCCCACAGCACAGCAGGCTGCAGTCTCCTGACATCCCTGCAAATGCAGCCTCAGCTCAGCTACAACCCCTGCTTTCCCTACTGCACCCACCACTAAAGTGACTCTTCAAAGCCACAGGGACTGGTCATCAAAACCTCCGCAAGCCCCTCTGCCTGCAGCAGGTACAGCAGTGGTCACCAGGGAGCCATGCTGATGCTGTACCTGGGAAACGCAACCTGGAACATGCTGCAGCTAACAATGGGTTAATGCAAGTAAAAGGCTGTTGCAGCTTCTACAACTAAAAATAGCAAGCCTGGCTCTGAATGTGCCAAAGGAGTAAGTCTGCTGATGTTTTAAGTCATTTTCAGGGCACAGTCACACTAAGGATTAGATTTACCCTAGTTACCTATTTCTGAATCTATTTATCTTCTTAGAGTCACTAGGTAAAAATCGTCTGAAAGCGGGGGTGGCATCATGGGTCAGGAGCTTTAGCAGTTTGCCACCTCTGACAAGCTGCCTGTTTAAATGCCTGTGTTTGGGTGGGCTGCTGCACATGGGTCTGCATGCTGCCTGGCCACTTCTCCAGACGAAATCCCTTGGCAGCAGGGAAGCACCTCACCAGGAGTTCTCGCAAAGCCCTTGCACAGGCTTTCTCACGAATCTCATGTTGACAAAGGCAGGAAAAGGAAGCAGGCACGTGCTCCTGCTCCTAGCCTGTTCTGATGAAGATGCACACAAACATCAGCAAACATCAGCTCATTTTTTAACCAGAGGAAGTTGCGTAAGAGGCTCTTTTCAGTTTGCAATGCTTCTACTCTTCCAAGGATTTCAGCAATCTTTGTAGTATCAAAGCTCAGCATGCTACATCTTCCAGATCATGCTGTTTGCCTTCTGTACAGAGCAGAAGACCCAGGCCTCAAAGGTTAAAAACTCTGTGCCAAGATGCATCCAGAGTTGTGCTGTACAGGAAATGCATGCATAGCTAGCTATATGCTGCAAGCAAACAGCAAGGCTGTCAGGCTCCTGGGTCCAGACCAGCCAAGGACTGGATTTTTTTTTTGCCTCTCGCAGCCCATACCTCACCCCCCTGCACCCATGTGGCAAGCAAAGCTATTTAGTCCACAAAGTACCAGCTGCCTTACCTGTTGTTGAGCTTGCTGCTCCTCGATAAAGTGTGAATTTGCTAATTGCAGCTCCCGGTCTAGACGGCTGTATTTGTCAGGTCCAGAGCTCCAACTCTGACTCCCGCTTTCTCCCAGGAGTGCCTAAACAGATGCAGAGTCCTTATCAACACCCTTGTGTCTGCTCCCAGCCTGTCTACAGGGTGTAGCAGGAAGGTGGACGAGGCAGTACTCCTGTACACGCGCGCACACACACACACACACACAGAGCATCCTTTCCCTCCCGCTCTATTGCTACTCAGCTGGAGTGCTGTCATGAACTAAACAACACACTGCCAAAATGCCAGCCTGGGAATTCTCTGCAGCCTGATATTGCAGATATACCTCTGGAGTGTAACCAACAGACGGTGTAAGCAGGTCTGCACAGCACAAAGGATAGCAAAGGTCTGCTCAAGAGGCAGCACTGTGTGATAGGACATGTAAACTGGGAAGTATCCTGATCTGCTGTGTTAACAGATGTATAGCTTGAACTGAACACTGTGCTACTCAAGACAAGGACTTAAGGTCTGGATAAAGTACTTAACCAGCTGAGCTGACAGTAAAACAGTGCAATGTATAACCACAGCAGTGTTATATGCTCATGTTCTTTGATTCAAGCTACCTGTTCCTCCAGCATACTGTTTAGTTGCCAGCATACAAGATTAGACTTGCTGCCTGCTTTACAACCTGGAGAGAAGCTTGTGCAAAGCCAGGAGAGATGCAGCTTTCCAGCTGAGTAAGTCTGGTCTCTGGAAGGGGTATAACATGAGCAACAGATCCTGGAGAATGAACGTGGCCTGCAAGTGAGGAGCTGCACCCTGCAGCACTATGAGTGGGCTAGGGAGCTCTGCCCTCCAGTGTGGAGGCAAGTCCAACTTGTAACGAGACCGCCTCGCAACTTCTGGTTGTGGGCAGGAGGGGACAACCACGTATTTGTGAAGAACAGCATGACAATGACAAGGCTGCTCCAGCAGGCTAAAACCAAGACTGTCTCTATGGTTCATCTGCCTTCCAAGGTTCAAGGAGGGGTGAGGAAAGCCAATGGATCGACCATGCAGGAAGCCAGCTGGACATCTGGCTTTGTCTGCACTCAAGACAATGAACAAGCTCCTGGTTCTCTCCAGTTCATGGCAAGCGCAGCTACCGCTTATTTAATGCAGTGCACTAGTTTTGCTGGAGCTTCACTAGAAAGGCTCTGTTTGCTAGCCTTAGCCTGCGAGGGTCAGGTTGTTGCCAGCCAGCCTCTCAGACATGCTGGAAAAGCTGCTGCAGCCCAGTGCAGCACAAACTTCACAGTCTGGAGGGAAGGCAAGGGGCTGGGGAAGGGAAAGGAAGACGGCAAGGGGAAGTCAGTTTTCCTGACCAGATGTTGCCACACAAGCTGGGCCATATGGTCTCCTGCAGCTAGCAGGAACTTCACGCAAAGGAAAGCAGCAAAACACAGAGACAGCTATAGCCTTGTTTGAGCAAGGGTGTAAGGGACTTTGCTTCTTCAAGTGTTTGCCAAGCATGTCAATTAACCCTGTAACAAGCTCAGGAATCAGCTCTGTGCTTCTCGGTAGCTTGTTGCAGTTTGTCATTTATGCCACAAAAGGTAAGACTGATGCAGTCAGGTAAGTTCCTTGTACAAAGTACACACTAACTTTTACTGAGGCAGCTCTGAGATCTTACAGCCTCCCCGTCAGCTCGGAAGGAGCACCTCTTTCTATTCCTTAGATTACAAGTGCAGACAATGTGAGACTACTTGAGCTTCTTCCATCTTCTTACATGGCTAACTATTAAGAGAGGCAGCTGCGTGAAAGGATATTGCAGCATCTCAGCTCCTAAATACAGCAGAGCGCAGGATTACATTCACTGACATGGATTCTGAGTCTCTTACCCCCGAGGAGGAGGGAGATTCCCCTTTCCGTGGGATGATGCAACACTGACAGTTGTACACAACCAGATCTGAAGACAGAGACAGATGGCAAGTGCTGACTTACTGCTTTGAGAGACAGGCTTGGAAAAGAGTGGCAGCAACATGCCTGCAAAAACCAGCTCTCGGGTCAGCAAAACAGACACGGTTCAAACACACAGCCTTGCTGCAGCATGTAAGCCCCTTCCCAGAAAAAAGATTTTTAAGGGGATGACCTACAGATGGTATATACTATAGTTACAGCTTTCATGCAGTTTTGATCAACGCTACACACTCTACCTTACGATGTGGGGCCTCGGAGTAAGTGAAAATGGAAGTTTCACCTAACACATACCTTAAGACAACAGCTGCTAGAGCTGATAAATCCTCCTCACGCCTTAAAGTACCAGCCACTGCATTCACTTAACTTGCCCGTTTCTGGTTCTCACCTGCCTGTTTTTTCTCTCAGCCAGTGCTTGCATGGAGGAGTTTGACATCTGATCCTTCATTTCCTATTTGTTCAACAAAAGAAGAAGTATGTGAGCATTGGATTTGATGTGACAGGCAGTTTCAGGGTGCTACAGGGCTGTCTATACCCAGCAAGGCTTCTTTAGGGGGAGTGAGGGAAAGGAGATTTTCTTTGAAAATGTAGTTTTGAAGAGTCTAGAAGGATACTGTAGAAAGCTTCAATGCACTTTATCATTTTAATAATATTAGAATTGCAGCAATGGGATATTTTGAAAATATTCCTTATTTACTACTCATTTTGCTCTACTACAGCCAGAAGCACTTTGATTTGTATAATACTGAACTAATGTTCCCATTGATAGACTGTAAGGAAGAGTCATGTTCTTCAAGGTCTTGGAAGCCTGTAACCCCCTGCACTTTATTCCCAGTTGCATCTGGTTTTACATTGCATAGAATGAGATAGATTTCCTGTCCTGTGGCCATCCTCTCCAACTGTACCTACATTTTCTCTTTTATCAATTAAGTTTTGCTGCTGATTTCACTAACCACAGAAAGATCTCCATCACAGTGTAAAGTAATCCAGTTTTCATAGGGTCGACTAGCAAGCAGTCAACATGATGTAGCAGGGGTTGATCCACCAGCACAGTTCTGATGTCACCAGAACATTTATGTATGTTTTACAGTTCAGAGACATGCAATACATCGCCTAAGAGCACCAGATCCCACTCGGTTACTTCTCACTGGCTAATACACATGCTGCTGTGCATCACGAATTCCCCCATGGAAACTGGAAGTCAGCTGCGTAATGCCACTAATGAATTTCATATGAGATGCTGCTCCAAAACCCATTAGCCAGCAGTTTTCATTCGGGAAAAGAGGACCATAGAGTGGGCTTGCCTGATCCTGCCTGTTTGGGAGTGGACTACACTGAGGGCAAGGCAGCGAGCACATGCCTGCTACCCGGGGCCAGTGCGGTTTTGGGATCAGTTCCCAGGGAGCAAGCCTTAGGTTAGGAACAGCATACAGACCGTGGGACTGCAGGGAAGGTAACAAGCTTATGGCCAGGCACAGCAATGCATTTTGTGAAGGAGGAACATCAGAGTCACAAGGTGCAGCAGAAACTAAGCTATGTGCAGTGTGGCTATTAACAGGGAGAAAACTTCCTAACTAGCAGCTTGTTACCAGGCAGTGAAGCTTTTGGGAAGATGTTTCTTCTCTATTTACTACCACCAAGTTGTTAAAATTCTCCTTTTGCTTCTGAAGTGTGAGCTTAAACTAAAAAAAAATATAAAAAAATCTTCCCCAGGTTAAAAATAAATCTAGTGGTTGTTTGGACTATTTTGTAGTGATAGGAAGTTGAAGTCACCACATCAACAATGCTAGGCTTTAACCATCTGTCAGTGTTCAAAGTGGACTCTGTTTTTGAAAACTAGTGCTACAAAAGCACAGGACAGTCGCGATTTCCTTCAACTCTGAAGGGAGGCTCCAGCCTCCCCTGCATCGCAGCAGGGTCCTTTACTCTTCCTTCCCAGTTTCTATAGGTTCCCAGGCTCCCTGTTGCAAGAGAGGTGTGAAGACTCAAAGAGGCAGCAGCAGAAAAGGAGGGTATGCCACAGGGTACCTGCACCCTTGCAGCCCCAAACCTGTCAGAGCAGCCTTTGGAGGGAGTGCATGGGGAAGAGGAAGAAGCTTGAGAGAGAGCAGGTAGTAGGTTTATTCTCTGCTCTCCACTTCAGCACAGAAATGACTGCAAGCTTTCCTTTTCTTTTAACCACCTAATCACTCCCCCTGCCTTCCCCACACTCCCACCCCAAGCCCACGTTCCTTACCCTGACCACCTGCCGTGTGCTTGTGATAAAGGCTTTCCTGATACCCAGCTCTGTTGCATCGAGGTTGAATTTCCGTGGGTTTGCCTCAACAATACGTTGACAGCAAGTCAAGGAGTCCCGGTTAGCAGTGTTGGGTACGCAGACAGATACACAAACCCCAAGCATGCCGCAGCAGGGGTCTATCAAGTAGCTATTGTGCTGAGACTTTTACCAAAATTTGACTAGCAAAGTACAAAACACTGGAGGAAAAAAAAGGCATGGCAGGAATGTCCTAGGCAGCACATGCACCAGTGTGAGGTTTCTCTCTTGCATTTTTTTGGTTCTCTGGTGCTGTGCAGTGTTTTCAGGAGTGTTCAGATGAACATGAGGGAAAAGGAGTATTTCTGGAAGCCAGCCTAAAGTATGACTGACTACACAGAAATCCAAATTTATACAACACAATAGGCTTTCTAGAACAAAACATCTTAGGATGTACCTTGTCAACAAAAAGGCAAAAGGAAAATTCTTTTGCTGAGCACATTTGTCTTAATTTCTCATTTGCAGTTTGAGAAAAGCCAATGTAAATGCAAAATTCAATCCCAAATAGTCCTGATTTCTGCAAAAAGTAACTACTGGCAAGCACTGGTACTCAGCTATTCAGCACAACTTGGGAACCGCATGCCTCTGCCTCCAAAGGACCACAGAAAGGATATTAATTGTTTCATCCAAGTCTTCCAGGTCCCACTCGATGCTCCGCAGATTGTTCCTGAGCTCATTAGTGGTCCAGTCAATTTCTTCTCTTGTGGCAATGGAGGGATCTTGCAAGAGCTCCGTCCACCTCTGGAAGAGTCCCTGGGCGGTGTTCACTGCTTTCTGTACCTCCCTGCAGCCAGGGTCATTAAAGAGAAGCAAAGTCATTATCATCAGTTGCTCTGCAGCAGTCATGCCAGGACAGCCCCATGTCCAGCTGAGCAAGGAAGCACAACTTTCTCCCAAACGTCTTTCCTTCAAACAATTTTTAGTTTATTTTGTAAAATAAGGATTTGCCCTACCTGCTGGACAATCCCATCTCTTGTTGCAGCACAGAGTGCTGAGCAGCAACAACTCACAGGTCAGCTATTAATGAAAGGACCTATTTCTTTAGGGGAGGTTTCTGCTGAGTGTCACACAGACAAGCCAGGGCAGAGCATATGAACAAGGCAGCTCTTTGGCAAATGATGTTTTACATTCCTCTCAACAGCTTTCCTCTGAAGATTCTTGACTACCTCTGTAAGATACCCCAAGGGCACACTGAGTTACAGGAACTGTCCCCACAATACAGCCGAGCAGACTGTTGAGTGCAGCACTGTTTATTTTAATTCAGCATTTAAAAAATACACAGCTCTACTACGCTAGCTTAGGGAACAGAAGTCTTTTCTGCTGCTCTAAGCTTTTTGGAGATGAGTGCATTCACAGCACGGGAAGGCAGGCTTTGCTGACAGCACTAAACACTGCTTTGATGGTTTCGGCCAAGCGGGTCTGTAAGTTCGGGTCATGGTCCACCACTGTGGTTATCTGTATTTACAAACTTTACAGTCCTGAGCTGTAAACTGCTCCCCCAGGTTCATGGGAAGCTGGGATGAGAGACGCAGAGGAGACCAGACTTTGCTGGTGTGAAAGGTGGCCACCACAAGCCTAAGAGCTTGCACACAGCATCCACATAAAACATAGGTGTTTATCCCCAGTGAATGAAAGCAGGTTATCAGCGAGGGAAGCCCAGGACTGATGAACTGAGCCCACACCCTGCAGGGCTGCCAGGACCGAAGCTCTCTATGTTACGCCATGGCCTGAAGTACTCAACTTTGCTGTCTAAGCTGCAGTCTCTTGGCACCCTGACGTGTGTCCCTCCTCGCATGCCCACGGCTCTGAGTCTGCCACATCTAGTGCCCACACTGAGGATCTGGAGCTTCATTCCCTCCACTACCTGCTAGCAAAAGTCTTGGGTTTTTTTTCGATCAGGGCATACTCGGGGAAGCAGCCATGTACCCACAAGCAGGAATTTAAAGCAGAGCTGGATCTCCTCTGATGGGAGGAATACCAAACTCCAGGAACGCAAACTGAACACAATGTGGACAGCCTCCACCTGCCCCTTCCACCCCAACCGGCCAGGTAATAATGCTGGGAGTGGCAGCGGATCCCCTCTCCCCTTCCAGGCCTTCCCTCCACAGCACAGGAACCTCTCTGGAAAGTTTGACAGGACGTTTGCTCCCCACCCACGGCGACTGGTATTTTTTCCCATTAGCGCCGGTTCAACCTGGCAGAGTGATTCATTTTCCCTGGCTGCACCACTATCCTTTCCCACACCTCCTATGCTCACATGGCTTTCCCCACCGTTCCCCTACGAGCACCGCTGCTCCTCCTGGGTGCTGCTTCACTGCGATGTGGGGCTGGTGATGGCCCCGTAGCAGAAACTGCAGCTGGCCCCAGCGTGGTTTTTAGAAACTAAGGTGCTTTCACCGTATTAATTACATTTTTCCTTTCTTCTTGCCTCGACCACCTTTGGTTTGCGTTTGCCTTTGTTCTGGCTCTTCTCCACTTGCTTCCTCTCATGGCCACCGTCCATGCTGCAGTTCCTTCCCTAGCTTGGTCCCCGCTCCTCTCCATCTTTCTGCCTGGACACCACGGCCCTTGCCTCTTGGGGATGCCACCCACCAGCCAGCCAGGCCCCCGGCGACACTTCCCAAGCCGCTGCCACCGCACTCCGACGGCGGGGACGTGCGGGCAGGCTGTCCCCAAGCCGGGCCAGCCTGCGGGGAGCCGCACCTGCAGCCAAGGCAGCTCTGCACCTCCCGCTTCCCCGTCCGCCCCCGTACCCGGGGGGTGGGGGGTGCCCCCACACAGCTCGGGCTTCCTTGCAGCGGGGAGCCCTTCGTGCAGGGAGGCCGGGGCGCGGCCCGGCTCCTGCCCGGCTCAGCGCCTCGCCCCGGGGCCTTCCGCGCCCGCCTGTCGACGCCGGCCATCCCAGCTGTGCCCGGGGCCGCCCGGAAGCCCCCCTCAGCCGCAGATGGTGGGGGACGGGGACGCCATTTTCCGCCGTCGCCTCCAGAGGCCCCCCGACCGCCGCTCCCCACCCCCGGGCCTCCCCTGCTGCGGGGCGGCCGTGCCCAGCCCCCGCCCTGCGCCCGGGAACGGCCCGCGGCTCCCTCCCCGTCGCCGTCCCCCTCCCCAGCCCCCTCGGCGCGGGGTGTCTCCCGAGGGACGGCGCTCACCCCTTCACCACGAAGAAGGGGTCCTCCATCGACATGGCGCTGCCGCCGCCGCCGCGCGCGCCCCTCCCGCCGCGCGCCGCCCGCCACGCCCCCGCTCCCCCT
>JANZLQ010000095.1:33447429-33457795 GCA_026212715.1 Elanus axillaris
TACCCTACTCTGTTTTGATTTGTAATAAATTGAGTTAATTTCCCCAAGCTGAGTCTGTTTTGCCTGTGATGGTGATTCGTGAATGATCTCTCCTGTCCTTATCTTGACCCACAAGCCCTTTTATATTTTTTTTTCTTTCCCCTGTCCAGCAAAGGGGGGGAAGTGATTGAACGGCTTTGGTGGGCACCTGGTGTCCAGCCATGGTCAACCCACCACAGCTGTCATCACTGTAATGAAGCTGTCTGCTCTGCAGTTACTTGGACCTTTCTTAAAGATGGAGGTGATGCCTGCTATGACATGATCTTTTGGTGCCATGGTGTGAACACTCTTTGTAACTGGGAATGTGGTTTTTTTGACATGGCTATCTATGGATCAGTGCAGAAATTATTTTGCTTGGCACCTGAGGCATGGGAAGCCTCCAGACTGCCTCATGATGGGCATGGGAGGAGCTGGGGGAGCACATGTTTGGGGGGGTGGATGAAAATTCAGGTTGCATCAATTTAGTCTTCCTTGAGCTGACAAAACAGTTTTCTCCATTAGAAAACTGCAGTGCTTCAATGCTCAGCTGTCTCAGATGGCAAATCAAAGTTGATTATTCAGTATGGAAATGTTGAGTTGCATTTTGAAGTGTTCCCAGAGTTGAAAACCTTGCACTCTGAGATGCATTGAAGTGACCTGAAATGCTGGACCTGAGCAAGCGCAGCCCAAAGCTGCACCTGCCCTGGCAGCACAGTCGGTGTGAGGGAGGTTTATCTGGTGGCTTGTCCCTGCTCTCTGCCTGGGTGATGCTGTGGCAGAGAAATGCAGCTTCATTTGCCATCACAAACCTTTAGTGCCCTCTTAGGTTTACACTAAAGACCCCCAGGCAAGTAATAAATATGGCCCTGGTGGTACCTAAGGCAGTATCTGCTATCCAGATGAGGAGGGGTCTGTCTCTCCTGGGATCCTGCACCTTTGCAGTGATCTTGGTCTCTAATAACCCCAAGGGCTTTGTAACCTTGATGCTTCATGTTGCCCCCAGAGCCTGGCTTAGGGCTTTTGTGAGCTCTGCCTTGCTCTGCACCCTTTCCCTTGGCAGGAGAGCGAGGAGGGACAGCCCAGGGGTCCCAAAGCAGGAGGAAAAGCTGGTGCCAAAGCCTTCCCCCACTGTGCTGTATCCCCAGTCTGTGGGCAGAGGCTTTTAATGGGATTTTGGGTGGTGATGGGTGCATCCATCTGCCTTTCAGCTGTGGCAAGATGTCCTTTCTCTGTCTGTGCCTGCCAGGCTTTCAGCTGCTTTGGGGTGTCCCGCTTGGCTCATTTCTCTGGCAGCATCTCCTTGCAGGGAGTAATTAGCTCTATGCTGGAGCAGTCGATATTGCAGCTGAGGTAAATGGAGGGGAGCAATGATGTTGCCATGTGCCATCGGGGTGGGGGGGGAACGAGTACCCCTGGGGCTGGCTGAGCTAACCCTCTCTGCTGGTCATAATTACAGGCTGGTCTGGCAGGAGACCCTGCGGGCAGGATTGCTCCCAGGGCCGAGGAGATGGCAGGAGAGCCATGGCTTTCTCTGCAAATGAGCCCCTTTGGGGGTCTGAAGAAGCTGTCCTTTGCTGTGCTGGCGATGCCCTGGTCCCAGGCTGGGGGTGAACTGGCAGAGTGAAATGGCCTTTTTGGGCTTGAAAGATACTTTACCAAAGCAATGGGCTGTCTAGTGCCCTTGGAGGCTCATGGCAGCTGGAGTGGCTGTGCCCAGCCTCATCCAGGGAGGGCTGTGATGTGCTGAGAGGTCCTGGGGTGCCTGTGCACCCACTCCCCAGGAAGATGGGGCTGGAGAGCTGCTTGTAGAGTCATGGGCTATGTATAAAAGGTGGAGAGAGCCCCAGGCAGCAGCAGGAGAGGCAGGGCAAGGTCCGAGTTGGGGCTGTAGCTGCCTCGTGGGAGCAGGGGGGTTCTGGCTCCTGCTAAAGCCACCCAAGGGATTTGCTTTGCCATGTGATGCAGAAATGGTCTTGGAAGCATTGGCACACCTCTCTTGCTGTCAGCTGAAAATGAGGAGAGAAAAAGTACCCCCCTTGGTGCTCATTGCACTGAGGGAAGGAAAAGGAAATGAGTGTTCTCCCTGGGCTTTTTCTGAGGGGATAAGAGAAACAACAGGAGCAGGAAAAGCCAGGAGAGGAAGTGATTCATATGTTTAATTCACCCTTCGATTGCTATTATCACTCTTTGTTTGTGCTACATGGCAGTGTTCAGAGACCCCAGCTGAGATCAGTGCCCCAGACATGGAGCTGTTGCTTAGCCTGGAGTGGGAGGTGCACTGAGGAGGGTGATGAGCATCCTTCATCTGCAGGGAAACCAAATCATGGGGTGGGGCAATAGCTCTGCTGGCTGATTAGGGGCTGCACTGAGCTTCCGTCCTTATTTCTTTCAAGAAATGGGCAGTGGAGAGGGGCAGGGAGCTTATTCCCCAGGGGACATGATAAAAATTGCCTGGTATAAATCACTCTCCATCCCTGGACATTTCTGCTACATTTGGGGTCATCCTTGGCTCTTTCCAGCACATCTTTTGTCCCCATGACAAACACCTGGGTCATCTGCTGCCCTAAACCTCAAAGGTTTGTATTTCAGAGCTCTAGCAGTTGTCGCCAAGGTCCCCCCCAGGCTGGTTAGCTGGGAGCTTGCCTGGCAGCAGGAGGGCAGCTGCACCCCAGTGATGTACAGAGCAAGAGAAATGAATGATGTGTGCTTCATAATTCCGATATGGGGCACTGGGGGAAAGGCATGGAGCTCAAAAAAAACCCCTCAGGGCAATGCCTTGTGGGGCAAGTGTTCATTTAACCATATGCTGTCTGTGCTGAACTGGTTTCCCACTGAGGAGAGCCGGCAAGAAATTAAAGGCATTTGTCTCCTGCAGACAGCAAGCAATGTCCTTCTGTGGCAGCAGGCTGCAGGTGGGTTGTGCTGGGATCTGGGGGCAGAAACCCCTCAAGTGGGGCTGAAGCCCTGGGCATGTCCTGAACATGGGGTGGCTGTAATGCTTTGGAGCTGGTGGGGCTCAGCAGGCAGTTTTACAATAAGGGTGTGTGTGCATATAATGAAATGGAAGTTTTGAGATCAGTCTTGTGCAAAACATGTATAGCAGAGTGTATTCATCAAGACAGTGCAAAGAGGTTTTTTAAAGTAGGAAACAGTATTTCCTTTTCAAGGAGCTTGTAACTGCCTCCTAGATACCCCTTCTGTGCCTAGCTTGGGTTGCTGTATGTCCCTCTGCAAGGCTGGGGCTAGCCAGCAAAATCCCCAAGGGGTGCAGTGCAGACAGGTGACTCTCACTCAGAAGACCAAAACTTGTTACAGGCTCTAACAGGTTCCCTGGTGCAGGTAGGAGAAATGTGGGCACTTACAAGGTAACAGTTTTGTCTCTGGTCTGTAGAATGACAAAAAAAAGATGTTACTGAGGTTACCGGTGGCAATGAGCCCTGCTGTCCCCAAGGATAGGGATCTAGTGCTCATTCCTGAGCCGTGCATCCACCCTGGAGATCAGCCAGAGAGGAGAAGCTGGTCCAGGCTCTTGTAGCCCAAGGGGGAACAAATGCAGCCCAGCACTGGAGTGGTTTGAGGGAAAACCACCTCTGCATGGGCCCAGCAAACCCTTTAATGGGATCCAGTGGACCATGATATCAAATCTTGCTTAGCAGATGTGCTGTTCTGATTAGCGTCAGCATTGTATACTCCATCCTAAATAAGGTTCTAATTTGCAGCTATCTGGGCTGGGATTAAGTGGGTGATCTGTCTGAATACAGGGACCGATGGGATCGCTGAGTGGCTGTTGCTTGTGCCAGCCTGTGCTGCTTGGGTACCGTCAGCCCTGTGTTTGAGGTGCTTGTCTAGCCAGGGTTTTTGAACAGTTTCCCAGCAACAGTTTCCTCAGCTCCTTGCTGCCTTCAGCTGAAACTGCCCAAATGTGAGCTGCAAGCAAGGGAAGGTGTGGGGGGAGAAACAGGCAGCAGAGCAAACCGGCTGAATCTTCTGAAATCCTGGGATTAAAAGCTGAAGCTTCTCACTGCCTTCCACAGAGCAATGCTGTCAGGCTTTTTTTTGTGTGTGTGTGTGGCAGCTCTCTCAATCTGATGGGTGTTTTCTGCTGTTTCTTTGGCTGCCAGCTTCTCCCTCCCTCTGTGTGCTTGCATTACCCGTGGGAGACCTATTTCCATATGAGGTGGTGCAGGCAGCCCTGGGCATCTCCTCTAAGGTGAGACCCAAGGGAAATATGGAGAAGCTTTCTGAAGTCCTGCCCAGCTGAGGTGGGTTGGGATGAGTCCAGCCGGTCTTGCAGCCCAGGTGGCTGAGGAAGGCAGAAAGAGAGGTGAGAGTGGAAGAGACCCAGCTGAGCTCAGTTCTTTAGAGTAATTCCTGCTCTCCATCAGCTGGGTAACAGGCTGTGCTCAAAGGTGATACCTGTAGGTACCCATCATTTCTGTATTTCCCCTGCTCTCTTAAAACTATTCTTCATGTAGTCTTGGGACCACAGATGTCCCTTAGGCACAGTCAGCTTTAAATCTGGACTTCATCACACCAGACACGTCCTTGGAGTAGCATGTATCTGTTAGCCCTGCCTGGGGGGACTTCAGTGCCTGTGCACAAGATTGCCCTGGTAGCACATCCCGGCATCCTGCTGGCCACTGGGAAATGCTTGGGACCTAGCCTGGCGTACTGGCCACTAGCCGAGGAAAGCTGTGGTGCCCTTCCATGTGCTGTTCCAGCTGCGGGCTGATGCTTTTTCTCAGTGGTTACCAGCTTGCCCTGGATTTAGCTGAATGGTCAGGATATGAAGTTCCTCAAAGCCCCCTTGAAATCTCATTTCTACTGACAGACATACAGGGAGAACTGTATTAAACCTGATAAGAGCCGGCTTGGAGATCCCAGCTTTCATAAATACAGTAGCTGACAGCTGCTTCTGTAATGCTTTAACACCCATTGTAAATAGCTCCAGCAAGCAGAAGGATAAGAGTGATGTATAATAGCTGTGGTTTAGGATATGTGCTGGTTTAATGCGAGCAGCTTGGGGATTAGATGGAAGCACTGGGAACAATGGCTATGGCTCTGCAGGCAGCTCTGGGAGTGCTGCCTGCTTAGGCTGCTGCAGATCCTTGCCCATCGCTCCTCTCCCTGCTCCTGGCTGCTGGGTGACCAAACCCACCCCCTGCTCCGCACCCTGCTCCCCGGGCAGTGCTGCGTGCCTAGGACTGAGGCGGCAGGCAGGCTTTGTGTCTTTATGGAGCCTGTGTCCGACTTGCCTAAAGTTGGGGTCCTTGAGGCTAAAATGTGAATTTCTCTCTGGGCAGGGGTGGAAATGCAGTGCGGACTTTGCAAGATACCTCTCTAAGAGGTAGTATGTGAATGTGCGTCCACAAAAGTCTTGACTGTCCCACCAGGAGTGAAATGGGGAGAGAAAAGGTCTGCTTGGTGTAGAGGAGAGACTGCTCGGTGACTGGGATGGAGAGGAGCTGCATCAAGAGGAGAGAGATGCCAAAAAAGCTATTCAGCACTGCAAGCTATTTCCCTGTTGCACATACACGTCTCTGGGTGCCTCCTGCAGCGACAAGCCTTCCCTGCCTGCTGGCAGGAGAATCCCATTTGGATCCATTTAGACATTATTTTGCTAATATTGTTGTTTATCATGTGTTGGAGCTGTGCCTCAAAGCCTGAGCAGCCCTGAGGGGTGCTGGCTGCCTGGCATGGTGCATGCCTCTGTGTTCCCTGGGCAGGACCAGCCCCTGTGAAAGCATTGCTGGGGATCCCTGGGAAGAGCCGTTGCCTGCTCTTGGCTTTGCTCAGAGGCTCTTTAGCTTTCTTGGTGTCTTCATCTAAATCTGGGACAGGCTGGCAGTGTGGGGGTTATCTAAAGACCTGGCATGATGGGGCTGTAGTCACCCCCACTGTAGTGTTAAGGTCATTTTGCAGCCCTGTGGCTTCAAATCCATGGGCAACGTTTGGGGCCAGAGCCTGTGGGGTGAGCCAGTGTCTCTTGGCAAATCCCTTGGTTAAAGGCTTGGAAAATAAAATTCAGTTTGTTTCTGGATATCAAAGCGTGTGGAAAGGATGCTATATGCTAAATCTCTCCTGATCAAAGTAGGTGAAAGAGGCTTGAGCTGCCAAGCCTCAGAACGTCCCAAATGAGTGGATTGGGCACAGCCTGTGAAAATTCCTGGGGCTTGGGTGGATGTATCATGTGGCTTTTGAGCTTTATGTGGTTCCCTGGTCTGGAAGTTGGAGTGAGGATCAGACTGTGCCTGCTGCTTCTGCTTAGGCCAGGGCTAGAAAAAATGGGTGGAAGAAGGCAGATTGGGCAACCTGCAGCATCTGCTGTCCTGCTTTTGCTATGGGCTGGGTACTGCCGCGGGCCACAAGAGGCCCTGTTCATTCTCTGCTGCCCTACAAACTTAGTTCAGAGGAGGCAGAACTGTAAAATGTTGACTTTTTTGAGATAAAACCAGATTTAGTTCATAAAATATTACAACAAACTTGCTGCTTACTGTAACTGCACAAGGTGCTGAACCCCCCTTCATCTGCTGAAGGCAGGTGTTTTATGAGGGCAGGTATGTATAATGTTGAGTCAAGAGTTTCATTCAGCAGGACTAACTGGCTTCTGTTAGTGGTGGTTGACACCATGCAAATTTTGGGGACAATGAGGATTGCAATGCTTAGGTGGCTTATGCACCAGGTGACTGAGGTATGTCAACCTCTCAACATCAAACTTGGTTGAAGAAATGCTGAATGGCTGAGTCTTGTCTTGCCCATGGACTGAAGGAAGGTGTAACTTGCTTCGGTTGACAGGTGATCATAGAAAATGGGCCATAATGAGCTAACCTGGTGTTGCTCATAACATCAGGAAGATAATACTTAAAAGCAATGATTCAGGGAGTTATGCTTGACTCCAATAGGAATGATATTAGTGGAACTTGAAGTGGGTAAAAAGTTTTCTGGTCCCCTTCAGTGTTCCTCTAAGTGGAGAAGCATGAGAAGGTGGTGTGTTTCTGGAGGCATCTCAGACTCAGCCCTAAGCTGTGCTTGTTAATAGTATTTTTAGTAATGTGAAAGACAACAAAGCTGTTGGTGGAGGTCTGCAGCTTATAAGAGTAGCAGTACGTAATGAAGAGGACAGGAGACGAAAATGCTGTTGCTGAGTGCTTGGTAACCTGTCCCCCTTTCTGTGCAGTACTTGGGGTGGGGAAGCAGTGGCCTGGAGAAGAGTAGGGGCTGCTTTGGAAAATCCACCAAGCCCTGGAAGAAACCCACCTGGGTGAGCCCTGGGGTTGGGGAGGAGCAGCCGGTGGGTGTTAAGGGAACTTTGCTATTGCTTTTATTTATTCTCTTGGAATAACATGCTCTGCTCTGATCCGCAATCAGGGGGATGCTGAGAAGTTAGCTTGGAGTGAATTCAAAAGCGTGATTAAAGGTTTGTTGGGGAAAAGTGCCACACAGCCAGGGACCTGGTATATTTGGACTGCCATGGGGAGGTGACTTGATCTCTGGCTCCTAAATGCTTGCAGCAACCCTAGGTTGAGGACTTGCCCATCCTGCCCAAGCGTGGGGAGGATGGTGTGCTTTTTGGAGGAGATAGGAAGATGCCATCCAGATGATGGACTTGGGGACAGTGCTGCTGGGCTGCCCACTGAGGGAGTCTGGCCTTGTTGTGCCTCTCTCCAAACCTTCCTGATCAGCTGCAGCTTTTGGATATGGAGCGGGGTGTATCTGGGGAGGTACCTTGGCTGGGGTGTCGCTGTAGGCACAAGCTGTGGGAGCAGGTGAGGAGGTAACTGGGCCGTGCAGCAGGAGCATCCTTGGTCTGGTCCAGCAATGACACCCCAGGGCACTTGTTTGGGTTGGCTTTCCCCTATGCGTGGACACCGAAGAGCTTTGCAAACACAGGCTATTGCAAGGAGCTAATTGATTTTCCATCATATCCTTGGGTCTTTTTGCAAGCGAAATGACTAAAATGCAGCCACAGGCTTCCCAGTAAACAATGAGCAGTTGGTTTCACATGGCTCCCTGTCAAAAATCCCAAACTGGAAAGGCAGGAAAACAAACAATCAGATCAGAAAGAAATGGGTTTTTTGGCACTGGTTCCTTCCGTGTAGACTGGGCTGCGAGACAGACCCTGAGAAATGGCTCGGGTTTTAGTCAAACAGCTCAGACACGAGTAAGAGGGGGGGGAAAAACGGATAAAAATGTTTGTGTGCTTAAATCCAGGCGCCTGCAGTGAGAGAGGAGCAAAGCGAGGGTATGGGTCTCTGTGTTCCAGATGGCAGATACATTTTAAACACAAGAGGCATAGTTATACCCTGGGTACTGAAGCAGAACAAGTGCCAGGAAAATACATGCTTCAGCTAAAAGATGAGAGTTTGGAAATTGAGAGCAGCTCTTGTTTTGTAAGTGGAATATAAACTACGGGTCTGAGGTGGAGCAGCAGGCAGGGAGGGCAAAGGCATCTCCTCTGTGGGCTCAGCTTTCCCAGTGACAGGTTGGGACTGCTGCCTTCCTGGTCATTAACCTAGCTGACAAAAATTGGCCAGAGCATCTGGGGAGGAATTTGCTGATATTTTTTTTTCTTCCAGTCTGCAGTAGCCAATGGGTAAATGAGGACTTTTACCTTTTTTTTTTCTTTTCTTAACAGAAGGCAAATTTAGTGTTTCTTGATTGTCCCATTCAGGGTGCAGCTTCCTTGTGATTCAGCTAGCCAGGAGTGTGGCCCTAAAAGGGAGAGGTCCATGCATTCATCTGCATCTGACTGCACTGTGTGATTCTTTTTCTTTTGCAGCACAGTCTTGGAAGTTTCTGTTACTGAAAAGATTTTTTTTTTTCCAGGGAGGATTGTCTGGTTTTGGGAAAGCTTAGTCTCACTTTATATAAACACCTGAAGATTTAGGCCATTTTTTCCCCTTTCAGCCCTTGTTACGGTGTTCATATTATCCTGAGAGAGTAAATATCTTTAAAGATGTTTCAAGTTTCATGGGCTTTCCTGTTGTTAAGCAGAAGCATGTATTTTGGTGTATGCCCTGGAGAACAAACCTTAATGGGGGCATTGGTGCAGCTTAGGGGTAGCACGTGCCTTTTAGTGGAAGGTGCTTTTGTTGTTTTTTCCACCCTGAGGCAGTTTCACAAGTTTCTGAGAGTTTACCAGCTGTGGAAGTCATGCAGCAACTCTTACCCAATTTCTCTTCCCTATAGCAATTGCAACCTCCTCTCTACAGGAGAGCAGCATGTGCTCCCCATGGAGATCTGTGGCTTTCTGGGTGTCTCCAGCTCTCACCCCTCAACAGGACCTGCAGACAATTTGGCAGCTCACATATGTGCACTTCCAGCAGCTGTGTGCTGCTGGGTTGGAGGCTTTGCTAAATACACATGGCTCCTTTGTTTTTAAAGATGTTTTCAGCTGGCCTGTGCTTCATGTCCGCTTGTCTCTTTAGCTCTGTTTAAAATAGACACAGGCCTATTTAGTAGAAAAATACACAGATCAATTTGAAAGCGATGAGCATGAAACTCGAGAAATGAGGCATGTGGCTAACAAAACAAGGAGCTGTACTTTCTGACCTAGACTAGTCAACTTTACTGATGCTGATGACCCAGAGGGAGTGCAAAGTTGTACCACACCGTTAATCTCCCTGGGAAGTGGAGGGTGGGTGATGTCCTCTTGCTGCAGCATCCCTGGGAGGGGAGGTGGTACCTGCACGGTGGTCCCTGGTGTGCTGTGGGTCCTAAGCCCAGGACAGACAGACAGACGTGGGACAAAAGCTGGGTGCTCTCTTGCCCCAGCACAGCCCTGACCTGTGCCAGGGAGGGCAGGCTGAGTTGCTGTCTTACCTGCAACACCATGGGCATTGCAGCAGGTGGAGGCAGAATAACCTGGGTGGGGGGCATGGTGCAGGGCTGGGCGTGGGGTGGTCTGCATCACCCCCCAAAAAGCTGCTGGTCCCCTTAGGCTTGGCAGAAACCAGTGCAAAGCTAGCTGGAACCAGCCACTGAGTGCTAAAAACCCAGGGCAGGAGCATACCTTGCAAGTGGTCCCTTTCCCTGTCTCAAAATGGGAGCTGCTTTATCCAGACCACCACATCAGTGTTTCAGACTTGCTTTCAAATCCCAGCATCTCCCCAGCTGTCTATCCCAAGGCTTAAATAATCTTTGCTACGAAGTTTTGTTTTTTTTTCCCCTAGTGTCTAAGCTACAATTTACAGCCCATTACTTCTTGTCCTGTTCCCCGTGGGGATGCAGTACAATTTATTCTCGCACCCTTCATAGTAGCCTTTTACATAATTGAAGACTGCTATCATGTCTCTTCTGCCTCCTGATTTTCAGACTACACAAATCCAGTTTTCAGGCTTCCCCCCCC
>JANZLQ010000095.1:33461894-33475816 GCA_026212715.1 Elanus axillaris
GCTGGGGGGGTCCTGCTGCCCTCGGGAAAGAGCGGGGGGGGTGTGTGTCTGTGCTGGGGGGCTGCCCCGCCTTGTGCCCGGGTGGGGTGGGGGAAGCCGGGTCGGGGGTGCAAGCCCCCCTGTCTTCCCCTGTGTCAGGCGCCTGGGAGCTTTGGGTGCCCCGGGGAGCTCTTGCTCGGGCGTCGGGGCAGCGGTGGTGTCCGGTGGTGGGCTGGTTCAGCTCCAGTCCCCTCCGCCAGCCCAAGGCCTCCCAAATGTAGAGGGTCTTCTCTATTCCCGGGAGAGCACAGGCTGCGTGGGTGCCCCGGCAGCCTCCCCTGGCTGCCCTGGGCACCCAGCGTTTCGTGTTGTCTCCCTGCACCCAGTCCCCACTTTCTGTGGGTCTGGGTGCTGCACTTAAGTTTGGTCCCTGCCTGGGTGTTGCTGATGGCAGCGATGAATAAGTGGTTCCCAAAATCAGGGTTTGTTTGCCTTGTTCCTGCAGCTCTCCTGGCTGCTCTTGCATTGCAGGATGAGTGTGTTGGTGCTTGTGGCTCCTGCTGGTGCTCTGCACGGCTGGAGGGGGGCCAGGGATAACTCTCCCCCGTGATCCTGAACAGAGAAGTGCTACTTATACCGCAGACCACCCTGCCTTCCCCCATGGGCTGCATCCCCCTGGGTGGGTGATCGCATCCCACTCATGGTGTTGATGCGGAGCCTGGCTTGGCCTGTGCTGCAGATGGGGAGGTCTGGGCTCAGGATGCCGTGGGATGTGGTGACACTCTCGGCTGGTCTGGATCCATGGCCGGGGCTGTTTGGCAGATGAGGCACAGCGTTACGGAAGGTACTGTCAGCAAGATGAGACACATGATCACAGCCTCGGCTGCTGCTGCTGGTATCTTTGGCAAGACTGGGGCATAACTACCACCCGTTGAGTAATTAGAAACTGAGTGCCATCTACATGGCGATGTCTTCTGGAGGGGTTGCCTTCAGCTCCTTCTCCCCAAAATGTTTGTGCAGCATTGCTGGCACATAGCAGCAGTGGGGTGCCAGGGAACTGAGAACTGGGGTCCCTCCAGTTGGCTTTTGTGGGGGTCTCTCTGCAGTGTGGCTTTCCAGTGGTACAGCACAGGCAGGGCAGGTCTCAGCACTGGTGTGGCAGGAGGGCTGCGCTCCCCTGGATGTGCGTCTGCAGGTTTGGGAGGTGGAGGAGATGGTGGCAGCAGGCTGTCTCCTGGCACCGAGCTCCCCTCTGGTCTCTGCTTCTGCCTGGCTGTTTCCTTGCTCTTTGGTGGTCCTGGAGTACCTGGAAAGTTTGTTTGCTGTTGTTCGGGATGCATTTGCATCCCTTGAGCACTTGAGGGTTTCCTCCTCCTCTGCTGTCACACAGGGCAGCGTAAACCTTTCCCCAGTGAAAGGCCGAGTGAGAGTGTGGCCTGTCCCTGTTGCACCTGGGCATCTATGTTGGACAGGCACAGGTTGATGCTGAGGTGCAGAGTCTCCCTCAGGTTTACCCATGCTGCCGAGGGCACTGATGATCTGAGCATGTGTGTGGGGATCTCCTGACGGGTGGTGCCTCAGACCCCCTGCCAACAGCACTGTCCCCGTGGCCATGTGAGGCTGAAGCCCCCTGCGCCCCATCCTCGGTGTGGTTGAGTCAATGCACCCACCCACTGCATCCAGTGTGTGAGTCACAGGTTTTTCCTACACTGGTGTGAATCACTCACAGCCACACTGATGACTTTAGTGACAGCTGAAAGAGGAAACAATCCCCCCACCTCTCCCCCATCACCACTACTGCTGCCACTGGGCTCCTTGCTCACAGTGACCCAAGAAAACTTCTGTGAGTGGCACCCTGGTGATGGCAGCTGGAGTTTTTGCTGACTTTGTGCATCTGTGGTTGGGCTCATCCGTGGACGCCACCGAGGATGCTCATGGCTGAAATGGATGGGCAGACACTGGGGTGGTGCCCCCTAGAAGAAGGCTCTTTTGCCTTGGTGCTAAGGGGGCTCTGCTTGCTAGATTGGTGTGAGCCTGGTGGTGTGCTGAGCCATCCCTTGTTTTTTCCCTCAGGGCAAGGGTGCATTTTGGGCCAGTTTTCCCAAGGTTGTCCACTTCCCACCTGTGTCTTTCTGGGGACCACACGTGGAGATCTGGAGGCCTGTCCAGGCAACCTGCTCTTCCCTCTCCCCCAGCCTGCTGGGGTGCAACAGGACTGTCTGAGCCCCAGTGTGAGCAGCTGGTGATGAGCATGAGCTGTCAGGAAAAAAGCCAGATCCCCCCCATGGCTTCAGCTGTTCCTCTCCCCGGTGCTGCTGGCTGGCAGGTGGTCATGGCCAGCAGCTCGGCTGGTGGCTGGGATGCTCTTTGCTCCCCTGCCAGAAGCTGAGGCTGTGTCTCCGCTGGCCCCCCTGGGGCCGGAGGTGACTGTTTTAACACAAGGAAGATGCTTGGTAATTAACCTCCCCAGGGATCACCGGCTGTTGCCTTCCTGGCTCTGCTGGAGAGAGCCCAAAGCAGGGAGCTGGAGGAGGCTGAGGGCACTGCCTGCGCAGGCAGGGCAGCGGGGCGAGCCCGCATCCCTCACCACCAGGTACAGGCTCACTAGGAATTAGTGGAGCATCCCTGCGTCCCCACTCAAGCAGTGCAGTTGGGGTAGGGGGATATTAAATAAACCCAGCGCCTTGCACCGCTGCAGGGAAGCATAGGCGAGGAGCGCATCACACAGGCTTCCCGGGTGCCTTCCAGGTCCCAGCCTGCGCCTTGGCCGTCTCCCGCACCTTTTCCCTGACGCTTTGCTTTATTACTGCCTGTTGCTTTTGCAAAAGCTCTTCCTGCCCCTCCCTTCTGGTGCAGGCTCCCCACCAGCATGTCCCCTCCTTTCTTCCTGCTCCCCGCGGCTGAAATGAAGTGCTGGAGTATTTCAGGGATGTCAAAACATACCATTAGTCACAGCCGTGAGGCCTCGTGCCTGGGGAGAGGCTGCTGAGCTCTCTGTCAGGCTGAGGAATGAGCAGGGCGGGCAGGAGCTGGAGGATCGGGGGGCGAAGGCTCGGCAGCAGCCCGGCAAAGGCTTTGGGGTTTCTCCCTTTCTGCTGTTTCTGGCATCATCTTGACTTTGCTCTGACCAGTGGCTTGGATCGGAGCTTCCCCGGCATCAATTAGTCAACAGTTCCTCTGTGACGTTGAGATGCGACATCTGCAAAATGAGGGGCTAGGTCCCCCCCTTCTTTGCTGGAGGGTTCTCCCTAAAAATACTATGCCAAGGCCAAGGGGACCCTCCAGCTGTGTCCAGCTCCTGTGTGAATTATTGGGTCAGAAAGGATGTTTTCCTCCTGTTCAGTACAGGGAGGTGTTGCCTTTAGTGCTTTCCATGCTGGGTTACATGTCACCTACCTCAGAAGCCACCCCTTGTGGATTTAAATCAAATACTGGATTTCCCAGGCAGTTGTTTAAATGAGGCAGCACAGGCACTGAAAAACCTGCTCGCCACGGAGGTGCAGAGCCCTGTTGCCCTGCTCACCATCTGCAAGTGCCTGTGCTTCCCAGCCCGGCTCAGGTTTGTTCTTCTATTTCTTTGATACCAAATTACTCTATTTCATTTAATGAGCAGGGAATGGGGGAGCCTGTTAAAAACACACCAAGCTCCTGGTATAGAGCACCTGTGTGATGGCATGGGCAAGATGCTGGAGCCTGATTTCTGCTCCCCTTGGTTAGCCAGGTGGCAGAAAACTCGAAGTTGTCAAGCTCCCTGAGGAAGGGGTTGAGCTTCATCTCCTCCTGCGATTCTCTGAGGACTGCTGCCTATAAATAAGCATTAAACCAGCCGGAAAGGTGCCTTAAAGTATGGAGGTGTAGGCAGGCCTGGGCGATGATGAGCCTTACCCCTGTGAGCAGATCCCCGGAGAGGGCCAATTAAGCTGTGGCTAATATTTTTATGAAGCTTTCTGGTTCAGCAAAGCATTTGCATTTCCCCTGCCTTGTTTTTCCAAGCTGCAGGCAGAAGGTGGGCTTTAACCCATTGTTACCCTGGGTGTGGTGAGGGGTCCATCTGTTTCGTGCCCTCCAACTGGGACCAGTGTGAGTGCTTTTAGGAAACTGGTCCATGCTAGGCAGCTTGTTTGATGTTGACTCACCCTTGAGGCATCATGCGTGATTTTTAGGGATGAGTGCCGGAGGGTGAAGGGCTCTGTGCAATGTGGTACCGTCAGCAAAGAGCCCTGGAGAGTGTGCCCGCTCCCCAAAACTGGGGTAGTGTGCAGGCAGGCTGCCTGCGCCGCCCTGCCTGCCGCAGGGGTGCGAGTCTCACCGGGAGTGGTGGTTCATGTGGTGGGAGCATCTGGGCACAGCTCCAGGGAGAAACCCCGGCTCTGGTCTGCACTCAGGGCATGGATCCAATCCCTGTGGCAGGTGGGAAAAGTGCAAGCCTCTCCTCTCCAGCCCTACGGCATCTGCTCTTCAAAGCCGGCATGCGTTTGCTGAGGCTTCCTGAGAAGGGCTGGGAAATAAGACCCAGTTTGAAATTAAGCAAACTGGGTCCTTCAGGGAAAGAAGCACCTCTTCTGCATGTTTCTGTGACCTGGATGAGCCCTGTGGTGGGCCAGAGTGGCTACTTCCAAGTTGGCCACATGGTGAGTTTTAATTGAAATCTTGTGTGCTGACTGTGCCTGAGAAAATCAGGCTATAACTAATGGGAGTTGCTCAAGATGGTGGCTAATTACCATGATTAACTGAGCAACAGTTTGGGTGACTTCCTCCTGCTCTACACTCTGCCAATCATCCCAGTCCCCGGGGAGCAGCTGCAGCAGTCGGGGCAGGATGGCACCCCGCTTACCCCGGGGCTCAGGGAGGAGGGTGGGAGATGGTGCACAGCCCCGGGGCAGTCTGTGTGGCCATTGCTGCTGCTCTGCTTTCTGTACAAATAGGGTTTTTGCTCTCTGGAGGCAGCTGGTGAAGGGGAGCATCCATGCTGTGGGCATGGCTGGAGCTGGGACCTCTCCTGAGGAGTGATATGAGGTGAGAAACTCCATGTTAAAGGTGTGAGTTGGGGTGTGAGGGACATGCTGGGAAATGGGGTCTAGCCCTTGAGTTTTCCCCATCCTGTCATCCTCTGCAGGAATTTTCCCTCTTGTTGGGTCCCCCTTTCATTTCTGCCACATCAGACAACAGCTTTGGCTGTTTGATCAGCAGCTTACTAAGCAACCTTAAAAAAACCTGTTTACAAAACACATCTCTGCTGATGCTAAGTGAATCTGGTTCTGTGGGCTGCTGCTCCCCGGCTCTGCTCAAAATGTGTCACTTGCACCGATGGTTATTTTTGGAGCCAAGGTTTGCAAAATGCAAAGGCTGGGCAGGTTTTTCCAGGGTGCCAGATTCCTGGGAGGAGGAAGCAGGGACCGGGGTGATCTCTCACTCTGTTGCCAGTGCATGGTGACTGCTGCTTTCACCAGCGTCCTCTGGTGAGATGATGCTCACATGGCTTTTCCTGTCTACATGGGGATTTATAAATCTTTTATGTGCCTTTCTCCTGGTCCTCCTTGCTTTGTGTTCTGTGATATTCCTGCCTCCCTACTCTATTTTTGGTGGCCAGTGCTTCCCTGGAGGCTGCTCCATGTCCCCAGTCTCTCTGCCCCTCTCCTTGCTTGTCCCTCTTGTTTTTCTGCTCCAGAAGCCGAGGACCCTGCCTGCTGCTGCCTGCTCTGCCGGCGGTGTGAGCTCAGGCTGGGCCAGGGTGAATGTTTGGGTGCAAACAGCCAGGGAGGCAGCGGGAAGGAGTTGGAGGAGGTGGGGAACGCAGCCCCTCTGCTCCCTGGGGCAGCGGGGCTGTCTCCAAGTTCAGTGTTGGGATGGAGAGGCAGCAGGAGTGGCTTGGATGTTGGCCCTGCTCCTCCCCCAGCCGCTCTGGGGCTGGATGGGTGCAGTGATGCTGTGCTTATGGGGCCCAGCAGCTGTGGGGAGCTGGTCCTGGCAGGAGAGCATTGCTTCATCCACGTTCACCTTCATGCTTGTCTGTGCATCTCCTCTACCCCCTTCCACCTGCTTCTGACCCAGGCTGGAAAGCCATCGGTCTTGCACCCTAAACCCTAACCCTGGCCTGCTGCCTGGCCTCTCTTAAACCCTCTCTTGCTTGCTTTCTCAGCTCATTGCGGCTGGGTGCTGAGCTCTGGGGGCCACTTCTCCTTCCAGCCTGGCCTGTCCCAGAGCTGTCAACCCCTTGGTAGCTCCTGGGGCAGGAGCCGGCATGGGGAGCAGGGCTGGGCCCCTCTTCCAGCATCAGAAGTGCTGCTGGGTCTTGAAGCACTTTGTGATCGGAAGGCAGTGTCATGGGGGAGCGAGGGATGCCCTTGAATGTCTTCTCATGTGTTGGGGTGATGCTGAGCAAGGAAAGGAGGAAGGCAGCTCCTCATGGTTCACCTTGGTGGCCCAGGGATTCTGTGGGCATCCTGCGCATCAGACCGGTGCATTGCAGTGGGGTCTGGTGGCCATGTGCAGGGGCCTCAGAGAGAGCAGTTTGGTTGAATTTGAAATGCTTCTGTGGAGTGAAGCTGGTTTGCATTGGGCAAATTCACGAGAACAAGAAAGAGGGGTAAGGAGAGGGTGGAAGCTTTGAAAACACCTGAATTTGCTGTCACATGTTGGAATAGGAAGTTGAAGGTTTGAAAGCCACTTTTAAAATCTGGTAGTGTTTTTCTTCTGGTGGATGTGATATAAAAAGCAAAATTGAAATGAAGTGTGTCTGGTGTGTTGGAGTAGACAGCAGTTTCCACCAGCTACAAATGACTTTTTTCTCCCTGCCCCCCCTTGCCCTTCTTTTGGCACTTTTTTCCCCAGCAGCTTCTGGAGTTGATGCTTTCTCTGTCTCTCCTGCCCCGTGCCTGGCTTCCCCATGGCATCATGGGCTGGCAGCACTCACTGTGTGTTATTAAAGGTCCGGAAGGGAGAATTTCTCACTCTGCTGCAGGATTTTACCCTTTTCCTAATAAGTAATGGCAATGCACAAATATTAGCCTTAGTACTTGCTCTTGTGCAGGACCTTTAGAGAGTTGTTGCTCTTGTCCCAGCACCACATGGCCAGATTACAGCTGGACGTGGAGCTGGGCAGTGGGGATGCTGCAGCTTGCTCTGCCTGCTTTCTTTTCCAGTGCCTCTTTTCAGCCAAGTGCCAAAACTTACTCAGTCATTCTCATGTCTCACTCGACTGACTTGTGACTGTCGTGACTTTGTTTTAGTCACTTTATCTGTTTTGCTCATGCAGAAAGCTGTTAGTGTTGCTGGGAGGGTTTATTAGCCTCAAAGCTGTCACCTGTTTCCTACTTATTATTCCAGGTGGTTAATTTCTTCCTGTTCCTTGAGAGCTGGAGCTTGTTTTCCATATGATTCCCTTTGGAGGAAGGCAGTTTTCCAGTCTCTGCCCTGGAGAGGGCTGCTGGGTGATGGAGAGGGCCTTGGTGTGTCTGGGGATGGGGCTGCAACTCAGAGCCATTGCTATCTGTTGTTGGGATTTCTGGGTGACTTGAGCTCATTCGGAGCAAACACTGCAATCAGAATTAATGTTTTAATTATCTTGGCCTCTCCCCCAAAGGCTGTTCTCTTTGTTTTTAATTTTGGAAAGTTCTCATATGCAATCTCACTCTTCTCCTCCTCCTATCATCCGTACTGTGCAGCTCACCCCAGGAAGCGAGCCGGAGGTGTGGATGCTTTCCCTGGCATAAAACACGAACCACTGCCGGGGGCTGCAGAGCTGCTCCCGGAGAGCAGGCGGGTAGCTCGGGCACCGATCCCACCGGGGCTCCTGCCGCAGCCTCCGCATGCCAAAACAGGCGAGTTTCTTGGCCCAGGCTTTCAGAAGAGGTGTTGGGTAATGAAATGGGGAGCTCCTGCATTGTGGATCTCCTAAAGCAGCTTCTCCATGGGTTGCAGGTGGTGGAAGAGAGTGTGATGCTTTAATCCGAGCATCTTGAAGGTGTTAGAAGCTTCTTTCGTAAAGGTGGACCTTTGTGGGCATTAGATCTGTAACTGTGAGGGGTGTGGGTGCTGCTGGGGTGCTCTGTGCCCTGGGGAATGGCATGCAGGGTGCAGAGGATGGGGACAGTTCCTGGGGCTGATGAACACTGTTGCTTCTGCACTGAAGTGAGGAGGGGGGTCAGTTCTCAGCAGCACTGTGCTTCCTTTGCTGGGGGGGACATGGTCAGGGGAGAGGGCTCTGGGGCACTGCTCCTTGTTTCTCTGCCTGGAAGAGGGTGAGGAAGGAAAGCATGTGTGTGCACACGTATGTGTGATACTCCAGCCCTGTCATCTTCAGAGGAGTATCCTACCTGCAGTGCCAGTGCAGGAGAGCCGGGGTGAGGCAATGAGAAGAAAGTTGGAAGCTGCTCTGTTGGCTCAAATAAGTATTTTATTAATAAAAGGTTTATGCTGTGATTGGAGCGCCCTGCAGCAGGAGCAGTGTCATGTCAAAGTGAGGATTTAAATGCTTTTAAAAAAACCAAAGATGGACAGATATGAGAGTGCGACTTACGGTGTTTTCATCTTACCCTGTTATTTATCAGTTCCCTTAAAATTCAGTCTGGTGGTTTAGTGCTTTTTT
Source organism: Elanus axillaris (assembly GCA_026212715.1). Lineage (NCBI taxonomy): Eukaryota > Metazoa > Chordata > Aves > Accipitriformes > Accipitridae > Elanus > Elanus axillaris. The sequence goes on from JANZLQ010000095.1 coordinate 33,470,461, forward strand.
TTTTTTTGTTTTGTTTTTTAATACATTAGAGGAGACTAGACTTGGCAATTAAGTGAAATGTGGCTCCTGGAGCTACACAGTAAGCACTGAGACTTCACAGTTCTCCCTTCTAGGTGATATTGGATTCTTGCTATTAGAAAACATGAGTCCCCTGCAGCAGGAACTGATCACTGCATCTCATGCTCTTGTAGCATGTTGATATTAATGTTGCTTTATGGGATTGCATTGAGAAATGCTTACACCTGCCCAGGTGAAGCTGCTTTGCTGTGGTGATCTAACTTGCACTGGCATGGTGTGGTGGGAAGGGCTCTTGGTTCACAAGTGCAAATGGAGGTCTCATCTGTATGATGATATTTGGGTGTGTAAAATGAGGATTGAGAGAGATCTTTGAGTGTCAACCTTCCTATCCCCTGCCTTGACGTGGGGCTCCTCTAATTGTGCCTGGACTGGGTGGATGTAGTCAACAGAAATAGGTGCCACCTGCATGATGGTGGCACCTTTGTGCGTGTCCTGCACCACTGCTGTTAAATCACTGGGGCTGCCGGCAGCTATTGCTGTGCATCACTGGGAGGAGAAGACAAATAACATCCCTTGGGCTGTGCGTGTTTCCCAGCACAATATATAAAAGCTCTCTTGATGAGTGTTTAATGTGTTTCCGAAGGGCTGGGGTGTATGGGTGGCTTGAAAAGGTCTCCTCGCATGCTGGCTGCATTAGATGTCTTGGATTTTAGCTTCTCTTCCCTTTTTTTGTGTGTCTCTAGTTTTGTGGATTCAAGGGTTGAACGCTGCAGGCTCTGAGCTGCTCTATCCTGCTGTTTCCTCCAGCAAAGGAGATGCAAACATCACATTGGGATATAGAAACATGTAAAAATTTTGATTTGTCATCCAAAAAAAAAAAGCTGAAAACCATTAGTTCTTCTTGTATTCACATTTTCAGGTCTGTCTCTGCTTTTAGAAACTTTTGGGCCAAAGAGGGAGAGGAGGGAGGGCTGGAAGGGACTTGGGGCACAGTCCTGTTTTGGCTGGGGAGCAGTTTATTCTGGTGACCTCTCAGCGATGTTTGGTGTGGTTGAGGATGCTCTGGCCTCTATTTCATCATCTTGATGGCAAACAACTGCACTTCTTCCCATCTTTTCTCCAAACTCATGGTTTTCTAGATTGTGCTTGTTTTCTGCACTCTTCAGTAAATCAGCATCTTCCTTGGTATGTGGTTCTTTTTTCCCCTGAGGCCTCTGTGGCTGGGGTTGCTTTGGGGATTGTCAGACACTGCAGGATTGCATCTCTAGCAGGGTGCGTGGGGCTGCACCAGCCCTTCCTCTTGAGTGAGCTGAATTTTCCTTGATTTCCTGTCTCCAGGCCCCAGGGTTTTCAAAAAGAACCTAAACATCATTAGGTTTGCAGGATCCCTCGGGCACACAGCAGTGGATTGGGATGGCAGCCTGTCCCTGGCTCTGCAGGGTGGGGGATCTGGGGGCTGAGCTTTGATCAGAGCACCCCTGCACCGGGGCTGGACCAGTTCGGATGCTGCAGCTGGGGTGGAGCAGGGTGATGGGTAGCACCACCGTGACCCTCTCCCAGCCCAGGATGGCACACACTGGTGGGGATGGGTGGGCGAGATGCAGGGAGAAACCCTGTGAGGAAGAGGGGGGAGAGCTTGCTCCAGCCAAAATGCTGCAGCTTGGCCGCCCACTCGTGCCTGCCTGTGGTGCTGGGGGGCCGTCTCCCTCCCCGGCGCGGGACGGGGTGTTAGTCATATGCTGCTGGTGTTAGTCATGTTGGGAAGCACATTGGGGCCAAGGTGATGATGCCCATGTGAGTTTGGAGAGTCGTAGGTAGAGCTTATTTTTAACAAGGGTAGCTTTGGACCCAGAGTGGATTTATCAGTCCTGGCGTGGCAGGTGGCACGAGGTCCCAGGAAGCCACGATGGTTGGGTGAGCCATGGCAGGAGCTGCGGGAGACATGGGGGGTGCAGCATGAGGTGAGCACCGTGGGCTTTCCTCTCTGGCACCCTGCGAGTGTGCCAGGGCCACGCTGCAGCTGTAGGGTGGCTGGGGTGAGGAGCTTGCTGGCCAAGGCTTTCCTGAATGGAAAACTTATAGCTGGGTTGCAGCAGGCCCTGGGGATGCTGAGGAGCATCAGTAGCTCTGTGCAGGTTTGGCTGGTGGGTTTGAGCCCCTTGTTCACAGCCATGCACTGCTGTGACAGAGTGCTTGGCACAGGAGTGGGTCTGAGCCCTGTGCATCCCTGCACATCACCTTGGGGCATGCAGTGGTCCCCGGGGTGAAGCACAGCAGCAAGGATGGGTGAAATCCAGCCAGGTCCTATTGGGTTCAGGGTGAGCCCTTGTCCCTTCTGCCAGCCCTGGGTAAGTCCCTTTAGGTGACAGCCTGGTGGCTGCCACTCTCTCCAGGCAGCGTGGGGCTGGCCCGTATTCCTGTGCCCTGCTGTGGACCCGAGGGTGAAGGTACAGGTTTTACTTCTTAAGTACAAGCTGCTGAAGTGGATGCTGAATATGAAAGCAGCAGCAAGAGACCATGGTTAGTGTCCTTTTGAAAGGAAATGCAATAGCAATCTGTTATGGAAGGTGGTTTTTCTTTTTATTTTCCCTTCTTCCTTTTGACTTAATAATTTGGCATTCACAATGTGGGGAGTTTCTAGGAGATGACATGAGGCTTCTACTATGGTGGGTTTTTTTCCCCTTGCTACAGTAGCTTTAGAAATTTATCATCACTGCTCTGGTTTTGGGCTTTTTTTTCCCCCTGGCATATGGAAGTAGCAAGCTTGGAATAAATGTGATCCGTTAGCCGTTTCAAGCAGGCTGTACATACATGGTGCTCGATGTCTCACAGCAGACTGGGATTTTTAGAAATGCTCTGTATTGGCCTCACGTTAAAGCTTTTGTGGGCTGCAGAGAGCACCCGAGCCTCTTTAGAGGATGCATTGCTTGGTGTGTAGTATCCTTGGTCAAAACCTACTTGGGGGTTAGGCCATGCAGTGGGGTCTGTGCCCATAGCACTGCTTCCTGGAGTCCAGATGTGCTGGGCCACATCTGGACCAAGCAGCCCACCATAGCCATGCACTTAGTGCTCTGATCCTCATCCAAATTGCTTGCTTTGATTTTCAAGTGGGATGGGAAAGCCTGTAGGTGAAATAAACTTGACGCCGAGACATGGGCTCAGCTCCTGGCCATTGGCTGGGCAGTGTGGGAGACCCCCAGCTCTTGGCAGCAGGATGAATACCTGCGCTTGCTCTCGGACCTGCACCAAGCAGGTTCAACACTTTGGCTGGCAAGAGCCTAAAACCTCTGTAGACTATTCTTGCCTCCAAGAAGTTTCTCTAGAGGGGTAACTTGGGTGCCGAGGCTGCACTGAGTTTTGTGTCTAGAACTCCCTCGGTGGCTGTGTGTGATCTGCAGCCAACCTTGCCTCCCCAACACCACAGGGCTGCCAACTGCTTGGAAAGTTCTTCACGGACGGCTTGATGATTTCTTTGTGCACTTGCTTGTGTTAACAAACTTCACTGCTGAATTTCTGAGGCCAGGTTTTCTGTACAAAATGAAAATGAGCCACAGGGGTGAGCAGAGGGGGTAGCTCGGGGAGGGGTGTGGGTGCAAGTGGCTGGTCCGGCAGCCTGACCTGCAGTCGGCGTTGGGTGACGCAGGGTGTCTTGGGAGGCGCAGGAAGGGTGAATACTGGGAACACTGCAGATGTGTATCCTCAGCGAGTGGTTCATCTTGCACGGGGCGAGATGCAGTCTGTGTGTGCAAGGATGGGGAGAGGTCCCGAAGGTGTGTGGGATGTGCCTGGGAGGTGGCTCATTCGTGGGGTGTCTGTTCTGGTCTGTACTTGGCCAGAAAAGAGGATGGCCCACCTGTAGGAGTAGTTTTGGCATGAAGGTGCTCAGTGTTTTGGCTCAAGAGGGTTTTTGGAAGAGGGATGGGGCAGGTTTATGTCTTAGTGTCCAACTGCTGCTTCCTCAGTGAGGGGTTGTGTCCTAATGTAGGAAGGGCAGGGGAAGAGGAAACAGCAAAGGGCTGGAAACAAAAACCTTCCTCTCCATCAGGGTGCTAGAGTTGTTTCACTTGGAAGCTTTAGGCAAGAAAAAGGACCAGGAGAGACCAGTTGCCTTCACCTATTTTCCTGGACCCTGGTGAAGGTTATGACTTGAGCATCACTTGTAGAGGGGGTGATGAGCTGAGCATTGCTTGCAGTGGGTGGTGGTGCTGGGCAGCTGTGGGTCAGGGCCTGCGAGCAGCTCTTGGAGCTGGGGGAGGCCAGAAGCTTGGTCCTGGCAGCCACTGCTTTAGGGGAAGTCTCTTTTTTGCTGGAGGGCCCAGGTCCCGACTGCAGCGCTGCCCCCTGTGGAGGATACTCCAGAGTGCTCTCTGAGATGGAGGATCCCATCTGGGTGCTCAAAGGCTTTAAGCATCTTCTCTTTTCAACTGGGGACTGTAATAACTTGCTGGCCCTGTTTGCAGGGGCTGACTGACCTGTTGTGGTCAGAAGGAAGGCTGTAAAACCCAAGGAAGCATGAATGTTTTATTCCTGGATGGGGATTCTGCACTAGTGCGTAGCATGATGGGGTTTTAATACAGCCCCAGAAAGACCAACAGGCACTGGAGGAAATCTGGAGCCCTTGGAAAGCAGTTCTGTTGGCAGCTAACACACAAAAAAGGTTTAAACCAAGAAAATGACTTGGTCTAAACTCTAAATGTTGTATGGGAGTCATGTGTCGGCTCCAGCCTCGGAAGGGTGGTTGTGTCAGTGTGGTACCCTCCTGGGATGGATGAATTTTGGTTGCTGCCACTTGGAGGGATGGAGGCAGGGGGCTGGGGACCACGAAGGATGATTTCTTGGATTGCCCCAGTTTGCTCGACTGTCTTGCTAGTGCTCTGAAGCCTGCTGGCAGACAGTGGGTGGCTGGCATGGGAAAATCAGTGACAAACTATTTAGGAAGGAGCGAGTGGGCAATAGGAGAGAAGGGGGAATGATGCTGCTAGAAATAGCACTACCTGTTTCCGAGTTGCTGAGGCTCTGAAAGCAAATGGTCTCTGCTGGTGTCCAGCATGAACGTGCACGGGGAGCTGGTGGTGAGGGGGAGCAGTGCCGAATCACATGGCAGCACTGGACGGCTGTACCACGCAGGAGGAGAAACCCCCAGGCGGCTGCAGGCTGAGTGACATACGCCAGCAGTCTCGCGCTGCTGGTCCTCAGCCATCCTCGAGATGTCTAAAAATTACAGATGGCAGTTTCCTAGTGTAAAAAGAGCTGCATGCCGCCCGTGGAAGAGCCTCGTCTGCCTTCCCGGAGATGAGAGGGACGGATGGGGGGGGGGGGCACTGATTAATAGAAAAGT
>JANZLQ010000095.1:33475916-33487099 GCA_026212715.1 Elanus axillaris
GGGGGGGGGGGCACTGATTAGCAGCCACTTGCGCGCTGTTGCAACGTGATTGCTGATGTTTGCAAATATGGTAAAGTCCAAGCTCCAAGCACACACACTGCTGTAAAAGGGCCAATTTCATAATAGAGTTATGAGCTAATTCAGCTTTCGGGCGTTGTTTCAGTAGAGAGATGGGGCTGACAAGTGAAGCAGTCAGCTTGGGGCAGAGCAAAGCTACTTCTAGCTCTGTGCCTGGGCTGGCAGCTCAGCCAGGACTGCGGAGGATGCTGGGCTGGACTGGTGTGCATCTTAAGAAATAGAAAGAATCGCGTAAGAAATAGCATGTACATTGCTCTTTCCCTGCTGGACCTTCCCAGGCTTTGGCTATTGGCAGTGCAGAGCCTGGCAATTGCAGCTAGGCTGTTATTCCTGGCTGTGCCTGCCCTTCTCTCTACAAATTAGTCTCTTCCTTATTTTGAGCTCATTTGCACCATGCTTAAGTGTCTCACAAAGCGGCTATCTGGCAGGAAGGGTGCTTTGGTGTAAATTATTCCTAGTAACATGCTTCAGAGGGATGAAACAGCAGCGACGAAATAATGCCACAAATAAAGAGAAGGGGAGGCAATCGCAGTATTAACAGCTCGATGCTAGCAATTGTAGCAAATGTAAAAGAAGGGAAAGCAGAGCTGGATGAGCTCTTGTCGAAAGAAGAAACATTTTGAGGAGGAGAGGGAGCCTGATGATAAGGCGGTGGTTTTGATCCCAAAGGGAGATGGTGGAATTGCTGGTGCTAAGGAAGCAAGGCAGACAGTGGGTGATAAGCACCGTTGTTGCTGGGACTTGAAGGGAGAATTGGCACCAGGGGTGGGGGACAAAAGTGCATCGCTGGAGAGGGAGGAGGCTACTGGCGGCGGCTGGGGCCCAGCTGGGTGTATCTGAAAGAGCAGCGCCTAAAAAAATTTGTCATGCTCTGTGCCTGTCCTCTTGGCTGGATGGTTTCCAGAAACACTAATCTTTCACTTGGCACCTTAGTGAAGTGGTTGGGCTGGGCTTAGCCCATAGCTGCCCGCCAGGTCCGGGAGCATGGCTGCCCTTACGAGCTGTTAGGAAGCACCCAGGCTTTCCTGAGGGATTTGGTGGTGTCCCCTGAGGAGAGGAGGATGAGGAAGGACAGGGGCTGGGTCCAGGCTTTTGCCCCATAGCAGCTGAGTGTCCTGGGACATCTTTTCCTGCCCAGCAGGGAAGCTGGTTGCTTGCTAAATGGTCCTTAAGGCCAGATATGTGCATCTATTATGCATACAGGCAAGAAATGCCTTTTTATTGTCCATGTATCCTGACCCAGATCAAGCCAGGGTAAGGTAAAATGCAAATCTGCTTGGTTCTCTGTAGTGTGCAAGGTAAATGGGGAAGGGCTACAGAAGACCTGGGTGAAGGAGCAAAAGGAAAACCTGCCTTTCCCTCTGGGGTTGAATCAGGAAGGTCTTGCTCTGTTTACCCAGTTATATGGGGTCTGCCCTGTCCTCGTGCTTGCAGCTGGAGCTGCTGTCAGGACCTCGCAGCAGAGAATGCATAGCGTGCTTGCTTCTGGTCTTCAGCATGGCAGGATGGACTTATTCTCTATCCCCTTCCCTTCTTCACCGTGCAATTTGTGCAAGAGATATTTTTTTTTTGCACAAACAATAAGACCTTTTCAGTGAGTCTTTGTACATAATGAGAACAAAAGTCAAAGAAGAATAAAGCCTGCCATCGCTCACCTTTAAAGCATCCCTTTGTTTTAACCTCTCAAGGGTGCTGTGACTCCTTGTGCCAGGAATCTGATGTTTGCATGATCGTATAATTGCCTTTGCAGGTCTATTAAGTAATGACACACATTGTGGTTTGTGAGTCACCTTAGCCAAGGCACTGTTGGAAATGAGAACTTTTCCCTGGCTTTGCCAGGTTAAACAAGAATTTTGTTGTTATTTTTGTTAAGTTTCCTGGCTGGAGGGAAGAAGTGCAGTCCAAAAGAGCTACTGCTGAGCCCGGTGGAGGTGAAATGCAAGAAGGGAAACCCAGAAGGCTGGTCTGGGAGATGGCCATGGGATGCTGTCCTGCAATGCTGTAGTCTGAGCTGTCTATGTGTCCTTCCTGCCCCATCCCAGCAGAAGCCGTAAGCTGTAGCATGAAGCCAGAATTGGGGCATAAGCTAGCAATGCCTGGGATTCGTTAGGTGCCATTCCGACCCCTGACCACCCTCTGGGAAGCCCTGACCAAGCAGCTCCTGGGTCTCATGGTCCATCTTGGGACCACGTGTTCAGCCTGCCTTGGCACAGGGGATCAAACTTTTCCTGGGGCAGTGCTCAGGAAGCCTGGATGCATCATGGCTCCTTGTTTTTCCTTCTTTATCTACGTCAAATTCTCTTTGCATCTGTGGTTTCAAGCTGACCTGGGTTTCTGATCTCCTACATCAAAGGCAATGCCCTGTTCTCAGCCGCTTCCTGTGTGCTGCCTCATTTCAGGTGCCCAGAGCCAGGAGCAAGGGCTGGGCTGTCTTCTGCCAGCAGTGTTTCCCAGAGATGGGTCTATTTAGTTTTTAAAGCCTTTTCTTTCTCTGTTGCACAGCAACTTCTACACACCCTGGCTTGTGTTGGCAGCTCTTGCTCCCCTCTATACCTTGGCAATTCTTGCAGCTGCTTTTGGGCTGAGAGCAGTGGAGACTGATGCTGAACCCCAATGTTGCTTGGGTTCACTTGTCCTCTTTGAAATGAGCTAACTTAGGCTGAGGGATGTGGAGATGCTGCTCTCCTCATGTCTGTGGCTGTGTGAGGGGATGGTTTCGAGGCCTGTGAGCTCAAAATGGGCTGTTTCCATGCTTGCACTTTATGTTGGCGTTGGCTGTCTGCCCTGCATTGCAGGAATGACAGGCAGCCTAGGAGCATCATTGCACCTTTCCGAGGAAAACCTCCTCCCGGTGGGAGCTGGAGGGAGGAGGGCAGCGTGGCCCCAAAGGGGCAACAGCCCGTGCTCTTGTGCAGGAGCAGAGTTATATTCCTGGAGGGTGGCCCGGTGATCACAGCTGGAAATTATCTTAAGAAGTCCTGGCTCTGCCCTTCTTTGGAAAGCAAACTCCTAAGGGCACGCTCTCTGGCTACGTGCATGTGTAGCTCTAAGCACTGCTGGTTTCTAGAGGCTGCTGTTGCATAGATCACAGCTTGCTTTCCCACCCCCAATTATTTCTATTGCCAGGCTCAGTCCCATGCTGTTTGCAGAGCAGCGGTGCTGTTCCAGGCGAGCCCAGAGTCTAGCGCTCGCCTGCCTGCTGGAGCTATAGCTCTCCCCTCGGCCCTGCTTGGGGGAAGAGCTTGTACAAGGAAGGGAAATGCCAAGCTGTGCCGGTCATCATCCTGTGTTCCCCATCTCTGTGCAGAGCTGATGGCACGTGTGGTCTCAGTTCTGCTTCTCTGTGTTTTCTATGGGGGAGAACTGGGATGCCGATGGGGGTCGGTGCTGGTGTGGGGCTGGTATCAGGGGTGGCAGGCATGATGGGCATGTGATGAGGGCTGCCTTGCCTTGAGATGTAGAAACATCTGCCTGTCTGGCACTGAGGGGCGCAGGAAGAGGTGAAGAGGTGAGATGGTCTCAAAGGTGATGCTGGAAGAAATTTGGGCATTGGGTTGTTTGTCAGGGTGGGTGTTCCCAAGCACCAGGACACCTTGCTGTCCATGCCTGGTGCTACCCTGTCACTGAAATCCCTCCATTGGGCCAGTCAGAGCCCTGTCTCTCACTGCCACCCCAGCAGCATCATGCCTGCCCCTGGCTGTGCCCTGAAAGCATCCTCAGGGCTAGGGCTCACTCCCTGCAGCTGGCCTGGGGCTGGGAGTCCTGTTCCCCTGGCAGTCTCTGGGTCTCCTACCTCTCTGTGCCAGAGATGGAGGGCTGATTTCCTTGACGTACATTTATATAAATAATAGTGGGGTTGTTTAACAGTTGCTCTTAAAGGAGAGATGAGATAATTTCATGTTTTGATATTCTTAAAGCTGATTCCTCTGGGAGCAATGCTCTGCAGGAAGGCTCCCTTACCCAGGGGCTGTGCTACCCCAATGCTGGCATGGGCAGAGCCCTCGCACCCACCATGGGCTTGCTGGCCTTTGAGATGCCTCCTAATTGGGATGGAGTCCATGCAGCAGCCTGGCCCTATCCAGGCTCAGGGCAGCTTTTCCTGGGAAGCAGACTCTGCTGCTGGAGCATCATGCCTGCTGTGAAAACCCTGGTGTGGCAGAGCAAAAGCTGTTTTCCAGACAAAGGTTTGTCTGGTGTCGTTGGTACTGGAGCATCTCCTGGCCTGAAGCAGCCCCTGGGTATTCAGAGCTGTGGTCTTTCCTCCATCTGGTCTTTGCAGTCATTCCTGGGGTCTTTGTTGTAGTGTCTTGGCACAGTGAAGGCCCCCAAAACAGTTTATTGTATGTGAATGGGTGATGAGAAATGAGTGTTTCTTGAGAAATGAGCTAAGTGACCCTGCTTCGATTGCACCATGTCTCGCTGCCCTGAGCACACTGGTGTGTGCGGTGCTGCCTTCCCCGGCTCTCCTGTACTGGGATGTTTGACCCGGTCCTTTTCACCTGCACCTCTTGCTGAGTGTAGGAATAGGCCTGTGCAAGGAGCCTTTGCCTGGAAATACCACTTCTTTTCTTTTCTTTTCTTTCCTTCCCACCTAGCTTAAGTCTCTGTTACTGGTGTTGTACAAAGCTCCCAAGCATGGGATGCAGCTCTGGCTCTTGCTGGGTACCAGGTGCGCACTGGGGATGCTGGGACCAGCTCTTCCCAGCAGAGCTGCTGCAAACCTACTGGTGGTGGGTGCTATGGGAGGGGGGTTTAATCCAGCAAACCTTTCCCCAGTAACAAATGACTTGACTAAAAATAGCTCACCCTTGCCAGCTGGCTCCCGCAGCCACCATGCCGCACAGACCCAGCCATCGCGTTCGGTGCAAACAGGAGGAGCGTGTGTGTGGGGGTCCGGAGCCAGCCTGAGCAGGGCTCGCCCACCATGGCATCCGTGCTGCTGCGAGGGGAAGTGCATGTGATGGGAGAGGAAAAGGCCACGAGGATGAATCAGTTGCTCTTGCAGCCCATCTGTCTCTGTTTGCAGGGGCCCCACGCTGAATTTCTTCCTAGCGCTCTGAGGTTTAGTGCTTTGCTTAGCTGCACTGTGTGAGCTCTTCTTCTCCCCTTGAGCAGGGACTATTAATGAGCAGCTCAGGGTAAGCACGGCTCAGCAGAGAGGGGCAGATAGCACTTGATTGTCCTGAAAACCAAGTGGCCTCCATGGCTCAGGAGAGGCTGGTTAGCAAGCCAGAGGGAAGGGGTGGCAGGGGATGGATTTGGAGCATCCCTGTGCCCCAGGAAGGATGGAGTGGGGCTGAGATGTCTGAGCATGTGAGTTCCCAGGGAGACCAGCCAAGCTTGGGGAAGAGGTATCCTGTGTGGGCTGGTGAAGTGGAGAAACCCTGCCTGGCTCCGGCTGTCCCCGAGTTGCTTGGGGGCAGCATCCTAAAAGCTCTCCTACATGTATATACATCTTCCAGAGGGGTTTGCTCTTGTCTCTTGTGCTCTTTCCTTGCTCATTCAGGAGCGAGGAAGGACGCTTGCTGACAAGGGGAAGTGGGAGCATCAGAGCAAGAAGCTGCTGTTGAAATCATCCCCCAAATCCCCAGGGAAGTCTGCTGGGCTGATGGACCATGGTCAGAGGACTCCGGCAGGTTTGCTGCTTGTTGCGTACAACATGGCCAGGGTTTGTCCATCCGGGGCTGAGGCCTCGTGTCCTCTCCAGGAAGACATCTCTGTCTCCTCGCTCACCCAGGGCTCGTGGCACTGCTGGAGCTCAGTGCTGTGGTGCTGGACCCTTGTGCTGCTGGGGGAAGATCAGCCCCCACCAGCCAGCCCAGCATTAAGCTTTTCTGCTTAAACTCCGGGGGTTTTGGTGAAGGTTATTCAGATAATGGAAGAAAAGAGCTCACCCAGTGCCTTAAGTACTGACTGTAGTTATTATGGTAATACATAGTTACTTGGCTAAAGACTTGATTGCTGCTGTTGTAACACAAACACATACACAGAGAAAACCCCTAAAAGGAATTGCCTTTGTAGGTCAGTGGTGCTGCTGGGAACCTGCTTCTCACTACAGCTCTTTATTAGTTAATCATCTGCTAGAAGGAAAAAATGAAGTATGGTGTGAGAGTCCAGGGTCTCCTGCCTGCAGAGGCTGTGTTCCCCAGCTGTGGCGTGTGGTTTGGATGGAGATAATGGGGTCGAGTCACTTGTCAACGTGTGGTCATCTCTTGAGGATGCTACAGAGGACCTGCGTGTGCCTCTTCTTCTGTCACTTGTCCTCTGGTGCAGAAGTCTTGAAAAGGCTGTTCTTGGTGGTTTGTGGGGTGGGACACTGCCCTGGGCTGTGTCCCATTTCAAACCAGGTTGATGTACAGGCTAAAGGGCAAGAGATGCTCACTGCACTGACCCTGTTTGGCCGTGGCAATCCCAGTGTGGGAGGGGATGGATGGATGGATGGATGCTGGGTGTGATGTCTCTGATGAGGTCCCCATTAGACAGGGTTGAGCTCTGGCTGTGCATCATTGCAGCTGGGTGGTCCATGTCCTCAGGTGTCCCCCAGGTTGTGCTGGGAGTGTTGTGCTGCTCCCAGCCACTGTGCAGGTGAAAGCACAAGTGCCAGACTCTAATTCAATTTGACTGCTCCCAGTGCCCTGTGGCCATGGTTTTATCTAGATGACTTCTCTGCTTCTGGAGCAAACAGTAAATTTCCTGACTCTTATTACTTTTAGACTGATATTTGGGAGATAAAAGCCTCTAGAAACTTCATTTTTTGGTATTGAAAGCCTGCTATGTGTCACAACAGCAGCTGCTCCTTGGCTCTCCTGTATCAAATGCAGCCAAATGCACTGTTTCTGTGCAGTGATGTCCTCTGCTTTTGGTGCAGTTGGGTGATCAGGGGGCAGAGGGGGTTGTTTGGAGCCATGTGCAGCTTGTGCCATGCTCTCGCCACATCCTGGCTGTGCAACTGGGGATACGGACAGCGAGCATCAGCCATGGGAAACCACGTGTGGTACCATGGGGGGTCAGGTGGATATACTTATTTCTTTTGCTTTTTTAAAAATTATTTATTGTCATTAACAGAGCCGCAAAGCCATCTTCTGCCCAGCTGTTAACAGGGAACTGTGTGGCAAACCTGGGTTTATTCCCGTGCAAAGTCTGATTTGCAGCTGGAAGGGTTCAGGGGCACTGATACGCACCTGAGTTATATGTTATTAAGCAAACCTGGTGAGGAGGTAGGGCTACTGGCTGGCTCTGTGGTCCTGGCTCCAGCTGTGGCCCATTCCTGGCACATATTGAGCTGTGGGTTTCCTCCAATGGGATCAGAAAATAACTTCGTGTTTGCAAAACTGGCCACGTGTTGGCTTGCCCTAGGTTTCCCTTCCGTGGGAGGCAGGGCTGGTGCTTAATTCGGCGTCTGCTGTTTACATGAACAAATGTGGTGTTTTTCTCACTAATTCAGATTTTGTGTAAAAATAAAGTGGGTTTGTTTTCGGTGTAAGGGGGGGACCAAAGGCTAAAAGATGGGCAGATGCCCTGGTGTCAGATGCTTCATACGTGGCGCGTGCCATCCCGCGAGCACCCTCGTTAGCGCGTAGCCTCATCAGCTTTCCTTAACAAAATGTTCTGGCATCCTCCCTTCTCTGCTTGTCACTTCTCTGGAGGGAACGTGGCTTGTTCTGCTGGCAGCGTGAGCCCTGTTTGCTTAGGCGGAGGCAGAACTAATTATTTCTATTTATTTCCTCAAACTTTCTCAGTGTTTCATTTGAGGGCTCTGCTTGAGCTTTTTCACTTATCTCCAAGCCTGGGAATCACTGGTGTCCCTGGAGCAAGCCTGGTGGGAGATGCATTGGTAGGCATCAGGAGAGCTGGTGTCTGTGTGGATGCTGGACCTGCCCTCGGGACGTGTCCTCCTTTGGTCTTAGCTAATTGTCCTCAGGGCTCTGCTGCAGCCATGCCGTGGCTGAAACCTGTGCTTGGTATGCAAGAAAGCCTCCCATCCTCCCCAAGGAAAGGTTTCTTCTTCAGGGAAGAAATGGGGCTGCAGAATGGTTATTTGTGTGGTTTGTTTTGTTTTAAAAAAAAGCACGTCCCCCCAAAAAATGCACAAAATCCCCCCAAATACAAAACAAAAAAAAAGCCCCCAAGCCCCCCAAAAACCTGGCGTGGCTGGATGAGGAGTTAAACTTTAGCGGAGGAGGCTTGAAAATGAGCAAAGCAATATGAGAAGGAAAGACAGGTTAGGAAAATGAGAAATTGTAAAGGTACTGTTGTGGTTTAACCCCAGCTGGCAGCTAAGCACCACACAGCCACTTGCTCACCTCCCTCACAGTGGGGTGGGAGAGAGAATCAGAAGGGTAAAGGTGAGAAAACTCGTGGGCTGAGATAAAGACAGTTTAATAGGTAAAGCAAAAGCTGTGCACACAAGCAAAGCAAACCGAGGAATTAATTCACTACTTCCCATCGGCAGGCAGGTCTTCAGCCATCTCCAGGAAAGCAGGGCTCCATCACGCATAAGGGTTACTTGGGGAAGACAAATGCCATCACTCCAAACAACCCCCCCTCATCCTCCTTCCCCCAGCTTTATATGCTGAGCATGACTTCATATGCACTGGAATACCCCTTTGGTTGTTGAGGTCAGCTGTCCCAGCTGTGTCCCCTCCCAAATTCTTGTGTCCCCCCAGCCTGCCCACTGGTGGGGTGGGGTGAGAAGCAGAAAAGACCTTGACTCTGCGTGAGCACTGCTCAGCAGTAACTAAAACATCTTGGCATTATCAACACTGTTTTCGGCACAAATCCAAACCGTAGTCCCATACTAGCTAATATGAAGAAACTTAATTCTATCCCAGCCCAAACCAGCACATTCTCCACCCTTTATTCCATGCCATTTACATCATGCCCAGGTCTCACTATCCAATACATCCTCATTACCACCCCCTCCCTTCCCATCCTTCAATATAATACACAGCTATCATTCCTTAGTCTATGGACCATGCCTGTGAAATGTCTGTAAAATGTCCACAAATGTCCCCTGAGTTCACTTAGTCCGTGACTTTGGGCTCTGTCTCTTACAGTGGTCAGTCGGGCTGGAGAGGTGGTGTGTTGTGTGGAGTTACTGGGCACCACAGCCACCTCAGATCGGGTTGCTGCTGCACTTGCACTGCTTCTTGTAAGGCTTGTCCTTTCCTTGGGGTTCCTGCTATAGTAGTTCCTATGACATGCAACTCAAATCATGGGTTACAACACTTTAAAGGCATGTGCATTACAGTCTCCATCCCTGGACCCTTTGAGCCAAGTTATAGATTTCTCGTTGCAATGAACTCCTCCCTTTGCTCCTAGCCTGGCTAGAAACAAGAGGTTCCAGCTATAGTAATTCCCACAATGTGCAACTCAAATCCCAGGTTACAACAATTTAAAGGAAAGGCATAGGATATGAAAATGAGAAATTGTAAAGGTACATAGGACTGGATTGAAAAAGTAAGTAATTAATGCCTTTAAAACAGTAAGTCACATGGATAAGCAGAGTAGTGAAGTGAAGAATCTGTTTATAGCTTTCGGTGGGAGCAGCCAAACTCTTCTTATCGATGTGCTAATTAATTTGCCGAGGCTCTTACTGGTAGTTGCCTCTTTCTTTCTGGAGAAAAGAAAGGCAAGTAGCCCTTGGGCTGGACAGGTTTAAATTTGGGGGCAGCTTTAGACCCTTCCTAGTTGCAGTGCAGCACCACAGACCCGAAGAAGATGGGATGCTTCCCTGGCTGGGCCGTGCACCCCTTCTCCCGTGGCTTGGGGATGTCAGGCTGATTTGGACTAGCATGGAGGCCATGCTCTGTTTTGTCCTCTCAATTGCTCTTGACTCCCCACCCTCCTATTTATTTTATTTGTTCTCCTGCTGTGGTGATTTCCTAGCCTTTCTCCTGACTGCTGTTCTTGTCTCCCTGTTTGCTCTGGAGGAGTTCAGGTGTCTCCAAACAATGCCCTGGGAAGGGGTTAAGATGACTGATGTACTTAATTTGCTGCATTATTGCCATATTTCAGAGGATTTAAATGCTCCTTTCCCTTGCTAGGTTGTTTCCCCCTGTGTCAGGGATGTAGTTAGGAAGGGGGTGACAGTGTGGGTGTGAAGCACCGCTGCCTTGCTCTTCTCTGTCATCCCCTCTTTCACCTCCGTTGTGGGCAAGTGTGGGGCCAGGGGGGAATTTCATGGACTGCTGGAGCAAAGCCCTTCCTGCAGCAATAACATGCTGAATGGAGATCCTCCAACAGAAGACTAAAGCATTTACCCTGACAAGGCTTTGGGTCTATTCTCTGACACAAGCATCTCCTGTCTGTAGAGCATCATCTATTTTGCTTAGCTGAGGAGCATTGCGCGGCACGGTGTTTCTGGCAGCATCCTGCACCTTTCATTCCAACGTGCAGCTCCCGAGTCAAAGCTGCGCTGATATTTCTACATCCAGCCTCCAAAGCTGCTGCCTGTCTCTGCCAGGCTGCCTGGCCACCATCCCATGAGTGTGGGGCGGGAGAGGGGTCATGGATGGTCCGGCCAGGGATGCTCGAGCACTGTGCCCACCTGGGAGGCAGCGTGCAAGGGTACTGCACCATCTGCAGCTGAGTCTGGGCAGCACTTGGCATTGGCCAGCTTTTGGTGAGTGCATGGCTGCCTGCTGGGCTGGGTGAGGAGGGCTGTGCTGGGGGTTACTGGGTTGTGCTGGGTTACTGAGCTGTGGCACTCCAGCCCTTTTTATTCCTCCCAACCCCCTGCAAAAGGAAAAAAAACCAAACCACCCCAAAACCAAAAGAGAGGGGGGAAAAAAAAAAGGCAAAAGCAGTGCACGGGTGGTTTCATCCAGGTCTCCTGAGTTTCCTCTTTTCCCATCTGTGAGACAGTGTGGGGGCTCATCATGTTGTGGCCTGGCTGTGGGGAGCTGTGCTGCTCTGGGGACCCCCAGAAGGACTGGCTGCAGTGCAGGGTCAGAGAGCTGCAGGTTTAAGAGGTGTAGGGCTGCCCAGACTGGGAAGGAGGAGGAAAGTGGTAATGCAGGAGGTGCTGCCCCTTGCCCTAGGCTCGGGGGTGTCCAGCGTTGTGAGCCCTGTGCCTGGTTTGAGAGGGTCTGGCTCAGCACACC
>JANZLQ010000095.1:33504920-33532293 GCA_026212715.1 Elanus axillaris
GTGGCTCTGGAGTCTGGCTTCCCCCTCCCTGCGGCAGAGGAGAAGATGCTGAAAACCTCTGGCTGTGCCCCACAGGCTGCTGTAGGGGACCATGGTTTATCCCAGGGATCCCTCTCTTAGGGCTGGGTGGAGGGTATAGATCCCCATGCTCCTTCCCCTGCTCCTCCATCCTTTCATACACCCCTGCAAGCTTCTCTCCCTTCCCGCCCTCCCTGCAGGTGTCCCTGGGTGCTCTGGCTGGTGCCCAGCACCGCAGCATGCAGCTCCCTATCGGCCTGGGCTCGGTACCCTGCTGCCTCCGAGACCCCTCCTGGGCTTTGCCCTTACT
Organism: Elanus axillaris; assembly: GCA_026212715.1. Lineage (NCBI taxonomy): Eukaryota > Metazoa > Chordata > Aves > Accipitriformes > Accipitridae > Elanus > Elanus axillaris. The sequence goes on from JANZLQ010000095.1 coordinate 33,505,249, forward strand.
GAGGAGTCAAGCCTGAAAACTTCAGTGTGGCCATGCTTTGGCTTTAGGACCCTCCCCGTGCCGTCTTCTGCAGTGGTGATTACATGCGGCTCTTGCCGCTGCTGCTTTCTGTCCCTGCAACTTGTTGGCTAACTTGCCGGCTCCTCCGGCAGGCGCGGGAGAAATTGCCCCAGTGCCAAGCAGCAACGCCTTGGTCTGGTGCAACAGGTACCTTGGGGAAACCCTCTAGTGAGATGCAGGGATGCAGGACGAAGGATAGGTCACCCACCCTGCTGAGCATCACCAGGAGAATAGTTCCTTTGCAGCTCCAACACATCAGGTCGAGCCTCTGCCAGGCAGGAACTGGTCCTAGCTGGGGAGCCGCAAAGCCCCCAGAATTGGTGGGGTGACCTCAGTGTGAAGGGGCAGCTCGGGGGGGGCTGAATTCCCTGTGGTATCCCTAAATCTGCCCCTGTCAGCAGCACCTGCTGGCTGGGTGGCTGCAGGAGCATTGATGCGGTAGCAAGGATGGGGAAGCGGCAGCTCAGCTTGGAGCCCTGCAGGGCAGTGGCCAGGCCGGCCTGCCTGCTTTTCCAGAATATGCCAAATAATTCATGTGCTTTTTCAGCATGGTGTGGGAGGGCCCTCGCCCCTTCAGCTTTCATTTAAAGCAAGAAGGAGCTGGGTGCTGCTGCTAGCCTGGCACTCCCTGCGTGGGCTGGGGTCCCGTGCCGGCGTGATGTCTCATCTCCAGGCAGCCGCTGTCTCCTAGAGACTAGAGCTTCACCACCGCACGGTAAAAACTCCCCAGCATTATTCTTTCCTAGAATTTGCAATGCATGAGGGAGATGGGCTCTTTTTTTTTTTTTTTTTTTCCCAGAAGTAAGTGACATACCCTCATGTGAGTGCTGGGAATGGGTGTGCTCCAGGCACGGGAGCTGAGCATCCGTGGCTGTTCCCTGCCTGGCTGCCATCTCTTTCTAAGAAACTCATCCACCCCAGGGCTCCTCCGCACTGCTTGAGCTCTCGAGGGCTTAGGGATGGACAAGGCTTTTTGGTGATGACTTTGGTGAGGTTGGCCAGGCAAGTTGTTCCCATCCTTGTAGTTGTAGCCTGGCACACACAGACGGTACCTTTTGGTACGGCCAGTGAAATCGTGTGAGCATCTCAGCTGCCTGGCCCGGAGCCCATGGCATCGCTCCTGGGCGAAGGCAAGGGTGGTTTGGGGAGGTGAGCGTTGGATCTTGGCCACAGTCAATGAGAGCTGCTGGCCTCAGGCGGGAGATGGGCTGGTCCCGGCACTGCGGGCACTGAGGAAAGCCAAAGGGGCTGGGGTGGAGTGTGGGGAGGAGTGGAGGCTCTTCTTCATCCAGCTCCAGTTGACTAGGTAATAGGGCTAAAAATAACTGGTGATTCAGGCCTGTATATCTGCTGGGTAACTGTATAATTATAACCAGCAGCCTCTGCAGTTTGGCTTCCCAGTGTAAATAGGGATGATGCATGGAGGGGAAGAAGGAGAAATATGAGAAACTGGGATTGGGATACAGCTCCATGGGGAGACGAGTCTTTGCCGAGTTCCTTGCTGGAAAGCCCGGTGTGTTACCTCTGCTGGAGCTGCTCTTACTACTGGTCCTGCCCCAAACGTGAGGCAGCTGCTGTTTTGGCTATAGGAACATCTACTCCTCTTCTCCTTCAGAAACACAGCCTCGTCCTGCCTGCTCTTGTCTTGCTGATGGCCAGGCCTTTAGCCCTGATTTCATTTGTTTGGCTGCCTGGAAAGCTGCAATTCAGTTAGCACATGAGATGGGTGGCAGCTCATCTATATCTGCTCCGTTCTTCATCTGCTTAATCACATTTGACCTGGATAAGATCCCTCTCCTGCCCCAGAAAGGCCAGATGACATTGTGTGGCTCTGGCTCTGTCCCCAAGGACAGCCTCCAGCTGCAGAAGCACACTGGCCACTGTACCTGTCCCCTGGTTTGGCAGGGGAGAGGGATGTCCATCAGTCTCCTGAGGACCTTGCTGTTCCCTACAGCAAGGGCTTTCTCCTATCTCAGCCCCTTTGAGGACCAAATCTGGCACTGGGCTGGCCAAGAGCAGCTGGGGTATCTGTAAAGCCCCAGTGCACATCAGCAGTTCAACACGCATGGGGGTTTTGCTCTGTGGGATGCACACCCATGTGTGCCTGAACCATTTTGCTTGTGATGACTCCCACTTTGACCTGGGCATCTCTGATGCTGCGTGGGTGCTGCCCCTCGGAGACCCTGGCAGTGTTATGCCCCACCTGGGCAAGCATCTTCTGCACCTTTGCTTTTGCCCAGCCAAGATTTCGGCAGGTCTCGCCTCCCTGCCGGAAGAGCTGTGCCATGTCGTGCCATCCTTGGGTAGGTCCCTCCTTGTGCTACCCAAGAACATCTCTTTTTTCCTTCAAGGCTGTTTTCTGTGCCCTTCATTCATCAGATTTTTAAATGTTTTTTTTTCTTGGGGAGGGGCGAGTAGGTGTAATGGCAGGTCCATCTTTTTGACAGCCAGGGAGAGCAAGGCTGCCTGTCAGATGGTGAATTTAAACAGAGGCAGCTGTTGTCATGGTGACACCAAGTTGCATCCTGTTGCTGTGGCAACCAAAGTTAAAAAACTGATGTTAAGGCAGGAAAATCACATGATGTGGTTCTTTTTTGTTTAAAAAAAAAAAAAAAGGAGGAGGAGAGGAGAGAGATTTGATTTCTAGTTTTTAAGCGCAGAGTGAGGTGGAGGAGAAGGAGACGCTTCTCCACGGAGCTGTTTGCACGTGGCAGGCAGGCAACCCGCATCCCTACAGGAGTAGCAGGGCTCTGCCTGACCAGTTCCTGGCTAGCACTGCTTTCGGTTCAGCCCCTGGTGGAGACCAGACTGCCACGTTTCGGAGTCATAAGCAGCAACATCTGTAGCTGCAGATAGTGAGCGGAGTCTCCCCAGTTGAGGCATGTCTGTGCAGTGAGATTTAGGCAGGTTGAGCATCTTGCCTGGGTGCTCCCTGCGAGCTGTGCAGGGACAGAAGCACAGCCCCAAGCCCACGCTTGCTCTCCTGAGCCTGTTTTTCTGTGCATAATGGGTATGCAGGAACTGGTTCAGGTTCAACGTGTGGTGGGAGGATTTGGGGTCTGTCGGCACCTTGTCTCTCCAGACGTCACTTTCTGTCAACTCCAGCAAAGCATGGATGGGCTGGGAGCGCTGGGTGGTGGGGCACAGGATGGGGGTCAGCCCTGAGGGACCATGGCTCTGTGGCTGTTCGAGGGCACTGGATAGCCTTATCTGCTGGGGGAAGATCTCCTGTGTCCTCGGGGACAAGCCGGGGAGGTGCTGTAGGGCTGGGGAACGCTAGAGTTGAATTAGGACTGCTCATGGTCTTTGTTCCACTTGGCATTCTGTGTTTCTCTTGGAAAAGAGCCTTGGAGAGGAGGTGCTCAGTTTTCTGCTGGGGTGTGGAGCTGAGAGGAGGGGGTTGGGTCATCCTAGGGATGGGGATATTGAAGAGGTAGATCTTTCTTCCTGACATGCCATGTATGGGGGTAGCAGGCAGCACTGGTGGGGTTGGGACCAGCAAGATGAAGTCCACAGATGTAGGAACTGAAGCTTGCTCTTACTGATGCCTGGGGAGCAGGGAAAGACCCTCAATAAAGCAGGTCCTGGGGGAAGCCTGGGAAGCAGTGAGAAATGGAGACGTAAAAGTTTCTAGGACATGTTGGAGCTGGCCTGGGTGATGCAGGCAGGGTGAGGAGTTAAATTGTTCCTGCCCTTCTCACTGGCTTTCTGAGGTAGGCTTCCCCAAGAGCCCTTTCAGAGATGTCCACGTTGCCTCACTCCTCTGGCTCTTCTGTTCCTTCCCCACCTGTCTGCCCAGGGGCGGGGAGAAGGCACGGTCACTGAAGTGAAAAGATGGAGGGGGCTCTCCACAGGTCCTGGCCGTTGCCCATATCCAGGGAGGGATTTATCTCACACCCAGCTGCTTGGGGAGGTTGCATCAATGTGCCATCAGCACTATAAATCCAACTTCAGGGCTTGGAGGTAGGCACACTCCCTGTGTTAGCAGTATAGATGTTCTGGATGGGCTGGTTTTAGTTCTGGGTTGGGGAGGAAGGTGAAGAGAGGGGTCATAGCTGGAGGCAAGGATCCACTGGTGGCTAGACATCTCGCTGGTCCTCCCTGCCAGACCCACCAAGGAGCGCCAGCTCCAAGCACGGGGTTAGCCCGCAGTGCCTACTCCAGGTGGGCTGGGGCAGGTGTTTGGGGGGGGTCCACATGGCCTGAGGGCACCTTCCCCACCTCAAACGCACTGGGAAGCGTGGAGCTGCAGGTGTGGCATGTACTGGGATCGGCCAAGTTGCTAAGGAAACAAGTCAACGGTGCAGGGGAGAGAGCGTTGGGTAAAGGAGATAAATCAATAAGAAAACCTATTTTTATCGGCTCCCTAATGATCCTCCAGGAGAAGCCAGATGAAGGAGGAGGAGAAGACTGGAGGGAGACGGGCTTTCATTACCAGGCTTGGAGGGAGGCGAGTGCTACTCTGCATTTTGGGTGGCTGGAAGGTTGTGTAATTAGACACCTAATGAGAGAGGAAACAAAGGAGTGATAGACCTTTGTCCGGTGGGTTCCAGCCCTGAGCTGGGAGGATGCTTGCTTAGCAGAAGTGAAGTGTGTGGATAAAATTTCCTCCAGTTCAGCCAGATGTTCCCTCTGTCCCTTGGGGAGGGTTTTCTTCCCCTTGGCCTCTCAAAAACCTGGCACAGTTAGAGCTACGGGGCTTGTTTCTGTGGGTTTGATGCCTTGCAGCTCTCACCCAGCTCCAGATGCAAAAATCCAGGCTTGGGTCCTCAGAGAACGGGGCCAGCAGGGTTTGGAGAGTCACTTTTGGCAGCAACCTCGTGCTTAGGTCACTGCTTAGGGCAGCAATTGCCCCGTTTCCTTTAGACTTGATATCTGCTGACCCACATGCCATGCGCTCGCCAGAGGTGGAGTGGGGACGCGGTCCCATACTGGGGCTGTGACAGATGTGCATTGTCCTTGCACTGTCAAGCCACGTGTTGTAACCAGCAGGGAAATATAGGGGTGAGCTGAGCCATTAGAGGTAGTCCTGAGCCCCCCCCAGCCACTGCTGAGCAGGGCTCCCATGCTGCTGGCTTTGGAAAATTGGGGATTTTCCCACCTGGGTGTTTCCCCCTCTGGACTAGCGTCTGCAGGAGGGAGGAGGCAGTGCTAAATGCCCGACGTGGTGGGATGGAGCACAGGATGCTCAGCGGGGTTAGCTGCGCTGGGGAGGACAGACGGACTTGCTGCGCCGTTCCCACACTTCTCATCTAGGCAAATGTGCCTAGCGCCTGGGGAGCTGGCTGCGCCGCCCTACTAACACGCTGTTTTCTTTTAAGCCTGTGCTAATTGCTTGCAGACTTTCAGGAAAATGAAACAAAAAGACCCCAAATAGGGTGGTGGCTCAGGGCCAAGCGCCGCGGTCTGCGTCTCAGCTGAAATGTGTGGCCAGAGGTGGGAAAGATGGAAAGTACGTGGCTTTTGCGGGAGCCATGCAATGAAATCCTCAGAAGATTTCAGCCTCAGGATGTTCAGCCTCAGAGGAAAACTTTGGGGGTCTGGCCTCCCCCTGAGCACGGGGAGCTGCTCATGATTCGTGCCCAGCTGGCACTGAGGTCCAAGCCCGCAGCAGTGAGCTCTGCAGCGGTCTGTCTTTTGGTTTGCCTTTAACTTAGCAACCATTAATTTCACTGAGTGGCCTTTTAAATGCCTTGGCTGAAATCTTTCCTGGCTCTTCTCCTTACCAGGCTAAATACCTCCCAGCTCCCGCAGGCTCTCCTTGGCTGCCCCTCCTGGCCAGCTCTCCGGGGACAGGCTCCGATGCCCGGCCCTGCTTCCACCTTGCCTGCATGCCGCAGCATGCATGGCTTGCTGCTGCCGGGGTCACTTCATGGTTTCCAGTTTCTCATGCTCGTGGCCAGCACCGGAATTTCTTCTCTTGCCTATGGGCTCAGGGCCACTGGTTTAAAACATCTCACTGTAGTTGGTGGCTTCAGCGGCCAAAAGGCAAGGTTGCAAAAGAGAGTAGCATCCCTTTTCTTGGGGGTGATGGCATGGGCATTTGGCACCTTCTGGCCTGAGTGGCGTGAACCTGAAGATGCCAGGTCTGGAGAAGCCGGGTGTGGTGGGGAAGGGCTCAGCCAGAACGCTGATCCCCATGCTGGCTTGGGACAGCAGGAGTGTGGATGATTTCTTTATGGGCAAATCCATTCCAGGTGGGATCACATCTCCTTCCCACGGACAGGAGCCTTGGGAAGGTGGTAGTCCCCTCCCAGGGTGGCCGCTGATGCCAGTGGTGACAGTAATATAGCCGTGTTTTTCTTGGCATGGAGGGAGTGGAGAAGGGGCATGCTGCCTGCTGATGAATCTCACCTCGTTTTGTTATTGAGGACAACAGGGCTTTTATTGCAAAGATGTGGTAAAGATGGATGGGAAGTCTGGAAGATGTGGCCATCCTGTCGCTTGCAAGTGCTTTGTTTTCAGGGCTTGGCAGTGGGCCAGGCAGGAGGAGGGAGCTCCACACCCCCACCTCTCTCCTGGTGGCTCCTGTGAATCAAAAGACAGGAGGGAGCTGAGTTTTGGATGCTTTCCTGGGCGTCAGCCTGCCCTTTCCTCTACTTCACCTCCCCGCTTCACTGAGGTCCTCAGATGCCAGCTTCTGCTGCCACTTGTCCTGGCACAGGGTTGCTCCCGGGGAAGGGTGTGTAAGCCCTAGACGTGGCTGTAGGATTTTAGAATGCTTGTAAGGGTCCAACCAGATCCGGTTGATAAGGTGCTGCTGCTACTACCCCTTGGGGTCTTGCTGAAGCATGGCTGAGTTGGGATGCCTCCATAGGGAGTTTCCACCCTGCCTGAACTGAAGCTCAGACCCAGGAGCCATCCGTGTCGAGTTACAAATGCTCACCCTGGTGCTCTGCAGCTCCCAGCGCTGCCTGGGCTCACCCTGCCACCCGCAAGGTGCTTGGCAAGGGACCCTCGGTTCCCAGGGCACATCCGCCTTGCCAATGCAGGGCACAGGGTGGGCTGATGTAGGTTGGATCCCCAGGACCTGCTAGGGATGCCCCATCCTCCTCAGGCCATGCAGATGGTCCCTCTCACAAGGATGCTTTGGGACAAGGGCTGCTGATTGATAGCCTGTGACCCCCCCACCTCCTCAAACCCCGTCTCATGCTGCTTTGTGATGGGAGAGAGAAGGCAAGCAGCAGGGCCATGGCATGCAGGGATGTCCTAGCCCCAGCCACCAGCATGCCATGCCAGGGAGAGCCTCCCTGACACTGCCAGGGACCACGCCAGACCCTCTTCCAGACAAAGCCCAGCATGGTCAGAGCCTGGCTGTCCACCTTCATACTTGTGCCTGTCTTCTGGGCTCTCACCACAAGCAGTATGTCTCTCCCAAGAGAGTTCACAGCCCAGCAAAGGCTGTTGGTTAACATCCCGGGAACTTGGGAAGGAGGTGATGAGGCTCAGTAAGTCTCCAGTGAGGAAGGTCTTTGGGACTCTCAGTTCTTTTGTCACCCCCCTCATTTCCAGACACCGCTAAGGTGGGCTTTCCCCCTCCTTCCCGGGAGCAGCAGGACGTGAAAGCTGGGCTCTGTGTATGCATGTTCCTGCGGGGAAAGGGGTAGTGGTGGCGGCTAACAAGCAGGTGAAACGAAGGGTGGGCAGGGGTGGGCTGGCGGGCTGGGAACATCATCCACCTCTCCTCTGCTCCTTAACTCCCCTCCACTCCCTTCGAGTACATGATCCTGGCGACCATCATTGCCAACTGCATTGTGCTGGCCCTCGAGCAGCACCTCCCTGAGGATGACAAGACGCCCATGTCCCGGAGATTAGTAAGTACCCCACGTCTGTCCCTCTCCGCCATGTGTCAGGGGTCTGGCAGGTGAGCTGGGGCATCAGCCAAGGGGAACCACCCTGTCCTACCAGCCAATTTCTTCTGATTTCAGGGTGGTAGGGCAGGAGGTTTCTTCTGGGACCAGCTCCTCCAGCCTTCCTGGGGCTGCTGTCACATACTCCTCCTCCATGGAAAGGGTTCAAGGAGGTTTAAGCCCCTTAAAAAGTGGGCTAGGGAAGGGGCACTGGGCAACTTCTGTTGGTCATAGCCACCCTCTTTTTATTTCCAAGGTTGATACTGGCTGAGGAAGGGCTGAGAAAGCTCCCAAATGAGAGGATGGGACTGGGAAAGGTGGGATGGGACGCGAGCTGGGTCAATGTGAAATGGCTGGTGCTGTTTGCGTAGTCTCCCCCTCTCACTGTGTCACTGGTTCCCCTCTGGCAGGAGAAGACAGAGCCCTACTTCATCGGGATTTTCTGCTTCGAGGCTGGGATTAAGATTGTGGCTCTGGGGTTCGTTTTCCACAAGGGCTCATACCTTCGCAATGGCTGGAACGTCATGGACTTCATCGTGGTCCTCAGCGGGTGAGTCGGGGCCATTGGTGGGGTTGGGCAGCTGGGCACAGGGCCTCATCCCGGTGGGGACATAAGCTCTAGGATGTGGGGCAAGGCCCTGGTTTGCTGTTGTTGTTGGTGTTTCTTCATCCCAGTGAGGGAGGGGAGAATGGTTCCCTGTGCTGGAAGCTCCTGTGTTGGCTTTGCTGTGGGGAGCTGATGGTGGGACAAGGTTCCCCATCAGGCAAGGAGGGCTGGCTCTGAGACCATCATGTCTAGCTCTCCTCAGCTGGTGGCCTGGCATCTGACACCCATCTGGGCATGGGGTGAGGTGAGGATGAGGTAGGAGTGTGGCCCGATAAGCAACTGGACATGGTCTAGGAGAGGTTTTGGTCAAACCCTCACGGGGAGGGAGAAAACCACTTCTCCTCTTGCCTTCCCAAGCACTTTCCAGCCTTGGCCTGGTGCTGGGCTTTTGGGAATGAGGTCTGTGTGGGGCCACGTTCCCAGGTGATGCTCACTCAGCATCCCAGTGCGCAGCAGTAATACTGGGGGTGGTAGCACAGAGAACTTCACGGGTACTGTTTGTGTCACTGGTTGTGTCACCTGCCACGGACGTGGCCCAGATTTGAGTCCTGCTGCAGTGCGATGGACTGTGCTGGTGACATAGAAACAAGCAGGGGCATTTGGGCTTGTGTTAGCCAACACTGGCAATCAGCTTGAGCAGAAGTCCCCCAGGGTGACCCCCCTGGGCCCCCCTCACTGTGTGGTGGGCAGCTGGGTGCCTGCAGCCACCGAGGGGCCCTGGGGAAGGGTGTCTGGATCGTTTCTTTTTGCGTGCCGATGGAAACACTACATTCAGAGGAGCTGGTTTGATGCATGCAAACAGATGGTGCCTGTGGATCTCTGAGCACTTCATGAGCTCTGCTGGGTGCAGAGCAGCTGCAGGGCTGGCTGGGAAACTGAGGCACGGGAGCGAGATACCTGTGGTTTCTCCCAAGTTGCTTGCTGCACAGTCCCGTCTCTTGGCTTGCAGGGTGTTGGCACCACATGGAACATGACACCCGTTTGGGTATTTGGAGGAGGAAGGGGGATGCTGAGTCCAGTGCTGCCAGGGATGTGGCAATGGGTGCTGCTTGTCCATGGAGCAGAGATGCAGGCTGGGACCGTGCTTGAGAGTAGGCTTGAGGAGAACATGGCCAGGAATGTTTTGACTCCTTTGGTCCAAGGCGGACCTGAATGGCATTGCTGGGGAATAGGACCTTGTCTGCCCATGAAGGCAGGGTGTCGGTGTGCTGGTGGTGGGGTGATGCTTCTTGGTAAGCAGCAAACCAGCTCCCTGTGGGCAGTGCAGCCATTGCACAGGATGCTGTTGGCTCATCTGCATCTGCAAAGTGACTCTCAGGGGAGGGCTCTGTGGCCAGGCAGGCTCGCTGCTGCGGGGAGAGTGGCCAGGCACAGCTCCTGGGCTGGGCAAAGGTGGTCACTCCCCTGGTCACATCTCTGGGGAGAGCGTGGTACACGTGTCACCCCTGGTAGCAACAAAAGGGGACATCTCGGCTTCACCGTGCAGCTGTAGTGCTGGTCTGAGTGTGCAGAAAGCAGCTGGTGGCTGGGAAATGCCCATCGGCCGTCTCCTGGCCTGGGCATCCTTTGAGGCCTGGGCCAAGGGGAAGCACTGGGCTGGGGGGGGGGGTTTGCCGCGGACCTCTCCCTGCCCTCCCCGTGGCTCCGGGCGAGCTTACTGTAACCGAGCCGGTGCTGAGTCAGCGCTCAGCAATTACTCACTCCCAAAAGCTTCGCCAGCTCCTTTCAGTGCCGCGCCATACCGGGCCCCATGCCATGGAATCAATTATCTGTGAAGAACTCTTAGTGCCATGCTGGCCGCCTTGCCAGGAGGTGCCCATGTCCCCCTGACACCGCCGGTTATGGGGCACAGCCCTCCGGGGTCTGCTTCACCACCATCACCCCCCTTGTGTTCTGATGGTTGCTCTGGCAGGATGAAACCCTCTCCAAGAAATGCCCAGTTCGCCGCCAGCTTTGCCCCAGCAGTGCTGGTGCCTGCTGGCATGGGCTTACTGGGCTTCCAGGGTGGATTCTGTTGTATGATGGGTGGAGTAGGCAACCCACAGATTTTTACCCAGGACCAGTTTTGGGGAGGATCGGGTCACTGGGGGATCAGCTGGACCAGGTCATGGTCTCCTCTGTGCCGTTCTGCTCTTGCTTTTGCCGTGTGGTGCTGACAAAGCTGTTGTTCTTCAGCACCATGGTTGCGCCTCCCTTGCAAGAAACTCTTGCCTGTTTGATCTGCTGAATTATTGGCAAATTTCTTCAGCAAATAATCCTTGGCTGGCAAATGACTTGCAAACAGCTTGTGGGAGAGGGTTTGCACTTGGCGGTTCATGCTGTGTCGGTTGCGTAAGGCGGGTGGTGAAGTCTGCATGGGGGACGTGTGCGGGCAACCAATGGGTTCAGGATAGTCTTTGCAGACTAAAGCCTTATGCTTGATTAATATGCGAGTGTCTGGACAGAGACTATTGAGCTTGGGAGAATTAATGGTCATTGGGATCTTGTTGTAACTTAGCAAGAGGCAGTGGCTGTGGTGGAGGAGATGTTGTGAGCATCAGAGGTATAGGGTAGTGCTCGCCTCGGGATATGCTGCCTGGTTTGGGATGCTTATGCATCCCATGATGATGGACCAGAGAGGACATCCACATGAGCAGGACCCATCCCTGATAGATCCAGAGGGACCCAACATCATGCTCACTGGCCCTTGTCCCTCCAAGGGTGACACAGGGTATTACTCTTCCTTTCTGGACTTACTTTTTGCCACGTATCTAATGGGAGAGGCGCTTAATGCAGGTGGCATCATGGCTCCAGATGCCACGCTGGGGTTTCCATGAGCAGTGGGATATCCTGGGCCTGCTCTCCCTTGTGTAAATTAGTCTAATGAGGGGCTACTGCTGTGAGCGGACTCCTGGGACCCTGTGCAAGAATGGATGGCACTGACTTGGGTTCAACTGGTGTTTGCTTCTTGTGTCAATAAATCCAGATTTTTTCATCTCAGTGGAAATCAACGCCCACCCAAAACTCCCTGATGCTAAAGCTTCCACTGGGGAACTAATAGTCACATTTGTAAACCTGCTCTGTTTATAACCTGTGGTTTCCAAATCATCATCGCTGCCTGAAAAAAACAGCCTGTTCTCCCTTAGCTAAAAGTATTTTTATCTGAAAATGTGCATAAAATACCTTCACTCATTTTGAGGCGGAGACTGTGTTTCCCCTGGATGCTCACCTTGCCCATGCATGAACCAGAGCTGGCTGGGTGCGCAAGCTGGACTGGTGACCTGCTCCATGCAGCATGTCCTGGACCAAAAAAGGGGAAAACTGCTCAGAAATGGTCAGAAATGGCAGCAGGAACATGGTGACCTCTTAACTGGTGGTCCTGAGAGGGAGAGGTTGAAGGACGTTCAGCCATCAGCCACTGGAGCATCAGCTCCCTGCTCCCCAGGTGCCATTAGTGCAACAAATAGAGATCAGGGATCCTAATCTAGCTTGCCTTGTCGTACACCATATTTGAAGGAGTTTGTGGAAAAAAAAGGGTTAAGCTCCCTCTGCAAATATCCAGGTAGGTGTGTGCTTCACACACTCCAATGCCTGAGCATCATAGCACCCTTGGCTTTTTTTATAGCAGTTGCAGCGGTAATACAATAACATGTTACGTGAGAGGTGAAGGGGTGGGGGAACACTTCTAACAATGGGAAAAATTCAAAATGGAAATCAAAAGGCCCTTGTGAAGTTGTGCTGCTCAGGAGCCGAGGAAGCAGCCACTGTAAAACCAGGATAAATACACCAGGGTCACTAAAAGGAAGAGCTGGCGTCAGGGTTTTTCAGAGGGTTTAATAACAGCCGCTACACCTGGATGCCTTTTGTGAAGCCCTTGGGCACTGTGGTTTTCATTAAGGGATTTTGTGGGGTGGAGCATGGCCAAGAAAAGGCAGGAATGAATGATCACTGGCAGTGCCTGCTGTACCCTTAGCAAACCCAGAGCTGACCGGACAGGCACCATCCTGTGCTGGAGGAGTAAAGCCTGGCTCTCCAAGCCAGGACAGCTGGCCCGAAAACCGAAGTCCTCTCCCTGCCAACGTAAGCAGCAGTCGTGAGCCCTGCTTCTTCCTCTGGCCTCCCAGTGAAATCCTGTGCACACCCATGCCCTGATTTTTCAGCTGTAGCGGAGCTCAAGCAGGAGAGTGGTTCCTAGCAAGCTGCTTTCCTCTTTGCTGTACGATTGCAACTTGACCATGGGGATCAGGAGGGCAGGTTGTTGCTTATGGTGGTGCTGCCTGGATTTTGGGATGACTGCCCTGGAAAGTGCCTGGTGCTCTTTTTTGCAATTCCTCTGAGCTCCCCCATGGCACAGATGAGGATGCTTTGCCCTCTGGTATTTAGTGCATCTCACGCAACCCAAGTTCTGCATGTCTTAGGTGGTCTTTTTGGTCTCAGAGGTCCAGAGATGGGGGCGGGGGGCTGTCCTTGAACCGGTGCTGGCAGCAGCTCTGTACGGGAATATTCATATGCTGCATCTGCTCGTGGTTTAGGGTGATGGCCCCTAGTAGCATGCCTGGCACCCCATGCATGTGCGTGAGCACACATGGGTGCACATGCACACCTGGGCTGGGAACAGGCTCCTCCTCCGGTGCTGACGCCTGCATTTTCCTAACTGAGGGAGTAGAGTGCACCTCCAGGCAAGGAGGCTTCGGGGAGTGGATATGAGGCTTGGAGAAGAATTAAATCTGCACAAGTGCAGCATCCCGGCACGATTATTCTGCTGGAGCCTGTACCATTGCAAAGAATGTTGTCCTATACAATAAATCAGTAAAGAGACAATCCAAAGTCCAAAAGCGGAGCAAAGCTTTGATTGTACCAGACAAGACTTTTTTTCCCTCTTCCCTTCTTTTCCTTTCATGAATGGTGCTGGTCTCCAACCTGATGTCTGCCCCATCTCCCACCCCCTTCCCAGCTCTTTCCTTCCGGGACAATTAGTAAAGTGTTTGGTCTTTCGTTTGGATGAATAATTAATTCCCTGGCATTGTGAATGATTCATGTGCCATATGCCACGGCGATGGGATGTGCCTGACATCGACACCTTGTACAAAGGGCAGTGCTGTTTCCCCGGCCTGGCGAGGGGATGGGAAGGGTGATTAGGGAAAAGGCTTCGGGTGCTGGGGATGGGTGTTGGGGTGGGGGGATGGAAGGACCCCCAGGCAGGCAGACTGACAGCTCTGGCTTTGGGGGAGATGGGCATCCTGCCTTCCCGCGGCGCAGGATCCGGCTCACGTGCTGCTCACATGCTTCGCTCCGTCCTTCCTGGCTTCTCTTCCCCGGCGGTTGGTTTCCCACAGGCGCTGCGCTGCGAGTGAGTCAGTCCCTCCCACGCGGCTGCGGGTCCCCGGGGCATCGCCTCCCCTCCCAGGCACCCCTCCACTCCGTGCGCTCCCCAGGGGCTTCTTCCGCAGCCCCGACATCCTTGCAGAGCTCCCGGGCTGGGGTGAAGCCCTCGTCCTCCCGTGGGGGTAAAGCCTTGGGCCAAGCTGCAAAGTCTCCACGTGCCATTTCTTTGCACTGCCATGGACCGCGCTCCGGGAGGGGAGTTGCGGGGTAAAAACCTGGCTCGAGGGAAGGCGGAAAGGGATTATTTTCCACCACATCCTCATGTGGGAATGTTGTATCACCCAGGCTTGGGTGAATATCCCTGGGGTCTCGGACCTCACCTTTGGCATGAGTTCAGACAGCTCCTGCCATGATGCATGGTCACCTGTGCTGTATTTCTCTTTGTGGGACCGGCTCTCCAGCCTCCTGGCAATGACTTTAAGTTTCCATCAGGTCCCATTTGTGCAAACAGTTTCACCATCATCTCTGCCCCTTGCCAAATCCTGCATCCACTGAGAGGTGTTGCAGGGGCCGCAGGCAGGAGGGAGGTGTGGGGTCTGGCCAGTTCGCAGAGGGGATGCTCCCTCATGCACCAAATCCCAGGGGCTTCTCCAGGAAGAGGTGGCCTTGGGCAATCATTTTGTCCCCCAGACCAAAGGCTGGTGAAGGCTGATTTTGTTGTTCACCCTCATCACACCTTGCAGGGAGTTGTTGGTGCCCAGTTCAGAGCTCTCAAAGCAGCCAGGAAAGATGGGATCAGCAGCTTTGCAGCAGTGCAATCCACTTGTGTCACGGCCCCGAAACCTAGAAAGAGAAAAGGAAGATGATGGAGGCTTTGAGGTTGCTCTGAACTGTGCTGAGGGCAGGATTTGGACCTGGTCTCCCTGTCCCTTGGCATCCCCACAGCAGGACCACTGTGCTCTGCTGCGGCATCCTCAGGGTGGGCAACCTGATCCTGTTAGCCCTGCCTCAAGTGGGATTTGGACCCAAGAGCCTAGAGTACATCCTGCTACTTGGGATGCTCTCTGCAGAGAGGGGAGGGATTGATTCACCAGCAGAAAAGGGCAAGAATGGGGTAAATTCATCAGGTAACTTACTTTCTGTGAGCCGTTTGACCAGTGTATTAATTATGAAGTAGTCTCCCTCGTAAAGTCAGGTGGCAGTGCAAGCCTTCAGGGGCCTTTCCACTTAATTATAAATGTTAATTTGCACGTCAGCCAGCCAGCCAGCACCCTCCCCGTCCCAGATTTTGAGCTGAGATTAGTCTGGCTCAGCTGATCCCTCCCTTCACCCAGCACACCCTGGAGCTGCCCTTTGCTGGGACGGCTTGTCTGCGTGAGCCTCTCCACCAGTCCCTGAGGGAAATGATTGACGGATGCTCAGTTTGGGCTGCGGGGATGAATCAAGGGTCAATCTGATCATCTGGGGGTTCAGCCTTTGCTTGGGGTCCCCAGTACGAAGACCTTTGCAGTGTGTCCTGAGCTGTGTGGGCTGTCCCCAAGGGCTGAGGCTTCAGGGCTGCTGGTGCAGCTCCCGATGGGATGATGGGGACAGGAGTGGGCACGATGTGCAGCCCCTGGCACGGGCAGTGGAGGCATGGTGGGTGCTGTAGTGTGCGATAGTGCCCAAATTTGGTGCTGGCTCTGTGCTAATAAAAAGCTTTTGTGTGGGCAGGGTCATGGAACATCGCTCATGGTTTGTTCTGCTAAGTCCCAAAGAGCAGAGAGTCATTTAAAATGTGATTATTCTTTTTTTTTTTTTTTTTGACCCCTGGGAAAAGACATCCATAGGTGCGGGTCTTCAGCTGGAGGCGAGGGCATGCGCTTTGCTCAGCTGCTGTGAGCTGGAGCAGTGCCCGAAGGCTGAGCATCGCTCCGCCGGCAGCCAGCCCCAAAGCCTGCAGGTGCGGTGGGCCCAGCGGGAGCTTGCCCTTTGCTCTGGAGCCTGTAAATAAATAAAATATAATAATCATCCTGGTTGCAAACACAAAGCATTGGATTTTTTTTTCTTTTATTTTTTTCCCGAAAGCATGTTTTTGTCTGCCAATGATTGCTCACTATTCAATTATACTTTGGGGATTAGCATATATTTCCCATCCTGCCTCCTCTCTCATTTGCATTCTTCCAATAGCTCCTCTCTGCTCTTTTCTCCACCTGAAGTGTCTCTTCCCCCTTTCCTCTGAAGAAGTAAAACTAACCCCTTTGCCTGGGTGACCTATAAAAACGCCTTCACTTCCCCCCCCCCTTCTTTTTTTCTCCAGTACATATGATGAAAAGCATGAGATCATTGGGATTTTTATAGCCCAATCTGGCAGCTTTTTCAAATAACTTGGATGGTGAGATGTAATTTTAGTTTGGGTCCTTGCCTAAAAATAAAGAATAATTATTAGCACGTCAGACGTGGATATTGTAAGTGTTCGAAAAGGGTTTAAATTGTTCTACAGATACTGGAGCTGCTGCCCTGTGTCAGCACAAAGCCCGAGTCCCATCTCTGCACTGTGCATCCCAAGAAGCTATAAGAAACCTTAATGCGTGTCAATAAATAAATCGGAAATAGGTTGTGCTGGGTGATATGGATGGCTCTCTGCAAAAAAAAAAAAAAAAAGAAAAAAAGAAAAAAAAGGCATGCTTAGAGGGTTAATAACCGATTAACAGGTGAGATGCTGAACTCCACAGCAGGAGGGTGTGTTTTGAGCATTGTATTTATTATTAGCAGTAACATGGTGATGGTGTCTGTGTGTACTAGAGAAGCCTGGCTGTTGGGGAGTGTGTTATTTAGAGCCACTGAAGGACTTGGGAAGGGCAGATAGAAGCCATCCTTGCATGTCTGGAAGCTTGCTTGGCTTTTTCCAGCCACCTCAATTGGTCTAAAAATGGCCCAGGGCGGCTCAGACCCTGCTCAGAGGCTCTGGGATGGATGGATTTGCCGGCAAAAGCTCCAGGAGTGCCTGCTCCCAGTGCATCTGCCCTCGCCTGGAGCTGTGGCTGTGCCTGCAAAAGGATTCAGAGGCACCTATTTTGTAGCTGTGGGTCATCTTTCTGTTGTTGGTTGGGAGACACATCTGCAGTGCCACCACCTCGCTCCGGTGATCTGTCCAAACCTCCTTCCAAAAGAGCTCGTGATGTCCCTTGTCCCCCAGTGAGGACAAGGAGCATGTCACCTTGCCACAGAGGAGTCCCATTCTTAGCAGCTAATTTAGAGCGCTGGGAAGTAGTGCCCTGAAATCGCCTGAACCTTGCCTGAAGGCTCGGCGCAGCAGCTCCTGAGCCCTTCAAACAAATCTGGGTTAGCGTAGGACTTTGCAGCCAGGGTGCTCTGCTCCCCTCGGCCGCGCTGGGTGGCTGGTGATGGTCCTGCCCTGGGGAGGGGATGTGCGATGTGGCTGGGAGTGGTGATGGCTCCACCTCCATCACTCCGCCTGGCTCTGTAGGACCACGGCTCCTGCTGCTCTGTGGTGGTAGGAGAGAACTGTTGATCTGGCTCTGCTGCCAGGAGCCTTCCAGCAGCTTTTCGTGGTGCTGGGCTTGCATTGGCAAGTCGTCGGGAGAAGGGCTGGAGCCTGTGTCCAGCCCAGGAGCATCCCGGTCTCCTGGAGGTGCTCAGCCCTGGCTGGAGTCAGCACAGGGGCTGCCAGTGCCTTTCCTCCGTCCCTTTGGGAGGCTGCTTGGACACTAGACATCAGGATGTGAGAAGCAAAAGCTGAAGGACGGTCTTGGTGTGTCCAAAGTGGCATTGGGCGCAGCGTGTCCTCTACACCAGTGTTTTGGGGAGCGCTGGGTTACCCTGCTCTCGCTGGCAGGTTGCATGAAAGAAATGAAAGCACCCGTGCTCTTCTCTCTTCCACGTGCTGCCGAGTGGCCGTGCTTTATCATACTTACTGATTTTGATCTTACAACCAATTTAACAATGCAGCTCTCCCCAGCCTCTGGGTGCTCCTGACTTAATTAAGTCCCTTTTCTGCTCTCCTGTCAGCCCCATGGGTAGCGGGGGCTGGTCACGGGCTGGGGCACGAGTGAAAGGGAAAGCGCCATCAAGGGTAAAAGGTCCCTGTATATATCGGGGATAAGCAGCCCAGATACATGAGGAGTTGTGGGTGATGCTGAGGAGTTGTGGGTGATGCTGGGGTGATACATCACATCTGCTGCTGGGGCCAGGCTTTGCAGCTGACTGCTTGTGCTGGGGCAGGGAGGAAGAGGAGGCTAAGAAAAGGAGTTGAAACAACATGGTCTGCTGATGTGAGAGCAGTTCTGCTGCTGGGGTATCCTAAGAAACCCAGCTGCCTTTCTGGAGGGGCAGGTTGGTACCTGCCTTACCTCGGGGAGAGGGGGAGAGAAAGAGTGCTAATTGCTCAGCGCGCCAGCAAGCTGCTCTGGCCTGTAATTAGATGAATTAGTGGAACAATGACCCAATTTCCCTCATTTTTTGGATTGCTGCAAACAGCCCTGAGGTTGCTGCCTCCCTCTGTCCAGCTCTCCTCCCCATCTCCTCCTCTCCCATCCCCTGCTCCTCCACTGCAACCCTCCCTCCTCCTCCTCGCCCAGCACCTGGGGACTGAGCCCACATGGGAGAGGAGGCCACGAGCTCCGGCACCTCTGCCTGTGCTCCCGCAGCTCTGCCAGCATCTCTGAGCTGCACCATCCCCATCCCCCCAGCCAGTACAGGGGCCCTGAGTATTTCCACTGCTGGACTCGGTGTGCACCAGCTCCCTTCTGCCCCAATTTGTTTTCCAGAGATGGGTTTGAAAAAATCTTTGTGTTTTAAAAGAAAACCTCTGGAGTCCTTCCTGTGCCTGCTGGTTGCCTTCCAAGGTCATCAAACTTTCATTACTATAGATTTTTGAATGCGTGTGAGGTTCTCAGCTCCTTCTCGGCAATCCCAGAGGTGGGGCTCTGAGGAAGCTCCAAGTATGGAAAAAGCCAGAGCAGCTGATGGCTGGAGGAGCTGCCAGGGGAGCATGGGTGACCATCAGGGGAGCGGTCCTCATCTCTGGGCACTATCTCTGGTCTGTGTGCCACCTGCCTGGAAGGGAGGTTAAACTCAGGCAGGTGTGATGAGCATGGTGTTGGCAGCGTTGGGACCCCAGAGTGTGATTGCATGGCGTGGGTGATGGCCAACGCTGTGGTGTGGGGCTGTCCCCAGCCATCCTGGCATGTGGGGGGCATCGATGGGGGGCTGCTGGGGCTGGGTGGCCCCTGGGTGGCTTTGGCTGACCCTAGTGGCCCATGAGCTTTGGTGCCAGCATCAAACAGGGCTCGCTGGCATGTGGGCTTTGGGAGGCGTTGAATCTCTGTACCTGCCCAGGGACAGGTCTTCCTTGTGACTTCCCCCAGCCTGGTGTGAGAACATGGGTCTTGGCACTGGGGTGGCCGAGGTCTTTGCCCAGGATAACTCTACTCTCTCCCTGTCTTCCCACAGCATCCTTGCCACCGCTGGGACACACTTCAACACCCACGTGGACCTGCGAACGCTGCGGGCCGTGCGCGTGCTCAGACCTCTGAAGCTCGTCTCGGGCATTCCCAGTAAGTTGGATGCTCCTGGTCCTCCTCCTGGGGTGTCCACCTCCATCCCTGATGTCCTTCAGAGCGAGAGGGTTCCTTGTGCCACCTCAGAGATGTAGGGTGAAATCAGGGAAGAGGGGGACAAACCTCCCCATGTAGTGGCAACTCTAGGATGGCAGCATTTCGTGTCCCTGGGTGGCATTTCCCCCTGCCCAGCCCGCTCAGTGCTGGCACAAGGCTGGGCTCGACAGCCCGCTCAGGCCCGCCGGCGGCTCCGCTTCCCTGGCCAGAAGGCGGTGGGTGGATCCTTTCAGGGCTGAGGTTTATTCAGGGGAGATTTCAGTTTTTTGCAGGATTTCATCTGCCAGCACAGGGATAAATAAAGAAACTAGGCTGCTGCTGGTACTGGTCTTCCCATCCCTCCTGCCCTGGGCACCAGCTGGGTGGTGTGCTGGATCTGTGCCCTGGGCAATGAGGGGGACAGTTGGACCTGCCACATCCCACCAAGTCGAGGTGGGACAAGGACAGGCAGGACACCAGCGAGGGGACCAGATCCAGAAACCAGCCCTCCTGGAGCCGTGCTCTGCAGTCTGGCCCTCCCTGCTCCCCCTGGGATGGTGTTTTCCTCCATGGTCCTCAGCTGCCCAAAGGGATCCTCCCCAGCTGCCCAGAGGGATCGTCCAGACTGTGCTGGCCTCTTGCATCTGTCTGGTGACTGTCCATCCTCTCTGCTCACTGTCCTCTTGCCAGAGGTGGGATAAACGTGCCCCAGGCAGGGTATTTGCCTTGCCGTACCGAGCTGTTCTCTTTCTTTTCCCTCCCAGGCCTGCAGATTGTGCTGAAATCCATCATGAAGGCCATGGTGCCTCTCCTCCAGATAGGCTTGCTGCTCTTTTTCGCTATCCTCATGTTTGCTATCATTGGCCTGGAGTTTTACAGCGGGAAGCTGCACCGAGCCTGCTATACAAACAATTCAGGTGGGGAGAAGGGCTCTGCACCCGCTTTGCATCCCACGGGTAGAAAACAGCTGGGACGAGTGCATGTTGCTATTGTGAGAAGCCCAGGGCCGAGAAAATCACACATTTTGCTTCGTGCATACCAGGCATCACCGGGTTGTGTTCAGGATGTCCCAGTTTCTTATGGGAGCAGTTTGTGTGCAGCCAGGGCTAGTCCTAGCAGGGTCGCCTGCTCTGCCCCAAGCCCATCTTTGTTCGGGCTCTTCCCCTTGCCTGTCCCTTGCCTCTCTCTTACCTCTGCCTCCTTTGGCTTTCTGCTGTGTGCTCGCAGGTGAACTAGAGGAGCTGGACCCCCCCCATCCCTGTGGGGTGCAAGGTTGCCCCCCAGGCTACGAATGCCGGGAGTGGATCGGTCCCAATGACGGGATCACGCAGTTTGACAACATCCTCTTTGCTGTGTTGACCGTCTTCCAGTGCATCACCATGGAAGGGTGGACCACAGTCCTGTACAATGTGAGTAGCGCTGTTCTGGGGTCTCTTTGGGCAGCTGGGGCTGGGGAGCTGGAGATGCTATTTCTGTGCCCTGGAGCTCTGTGCGATGCTGAGTTTCCTTCGTGATGGAGATGGGGTCAGTCCGTCCCATTTGGGCAGGAGAGGGGGAATAAAGAGGCGTGTGTTGCATGACTCCGGGCAAAGGGAGCTCTAAGGGCTTTGGCCCTCACCTCTGGGCTGCTTGTGCAACCCGTTGCAGAGAGCAAAACCTTGTGGGCTTGGGCTGCAGCAAGCTTCCTGCGTGAGGGCTGTCCCTGGGGAGTGGGGAGGTATCTTTCCTTTCCTCCTCCTGTGCTCCCTGGGGCAGCTTTGCAAGAGTGGACGTGGTTTCTGGGCACTGTGCATCCACTCTCCCTGCAGAGCAGGCAGCGAGAGTGCCTGCATCCCTGCGGCGGCCTTGGGAAGCCCCGGAGCTGGGCTCAGACCCCCTCCCTGGGGCAGGGGCAGTGTTCTGGTGTCCTACAGGGAGCTGGGACCTTTGGTGTTTGTGCTGCAAATATCTATCAGCACTGATGGAGCAGGGAAAAGGCTGGGCTGGATTCCTGTGGTTTGCAGTGGCTTGAAGTTGCTGATGCCCAAGTGCTGGGGGTGCCCAGGGAGCAACCTGGGGACAAAGGTGAAAGCAGAAAAAAACCTACAGGCGATCACAAAGTGCAATATCTTTGTGGCGATTGGCCATATACGTACGTTTTAGTTTATGGGCTAGAAGCAACCATGCCAGTTCTGTTCCCAGCCTAATTTCAGCATCAATTTTGGCGTCATTGCACCGGGAATGTTTTTATACCCTGGTTCCCATAGTGCCTGGAGATTTGCAGAGTGGCATTGCTCTGCGGGAGGCAAATTGGATGGTTTGTGATGGGGAAACATGCTTTGATAGTTACTTTGTTGTGAGCAGAAAGGCTGGTTTTTAACCCCAGGTGAAGGCACTGCGCTACCAGCATTACTTGGTACATCCCGGGGTCCTTCTGGGGGTGCAGGTTGGCGTGCATGGGCAGACTGACCGCGAAACTTAGACTGGGATAGAAAGGGGAGGGTTCATGGCAAGGGCTTGACCTTACCATGAGGATTTGGTTTTTTTCTTCCTAAAGGAGATGGCGGTGTCAGGATCTTGCTGCTTCAGTGGGGGAATTAGGCAGGATTGAACAACCTGGGTGTTCAGACTGAACAAAGACCATTTCTTGGCTGCTTCTGGTGTATCAATGGGATTAGAGACTTAACTACAGCGCCTGTTGCCCAGGCATAATTGAGTATAGCGGGAAAGGTGATGTCTCCTGCCTGGCAGTGTGGTTCCCCTGCCTTTAGCGCAGCTGGGCAGCTGCTGCCCGCTCACACCACAGTGCTGCAGCCCGTGCATGCCCAGCGCTGCCCGTGCCTGGCACCAGCAACCTGCCCCACACCTCGTTTCTTGTGTTAATGACCAGCTCTCTGCAAAAGCCAGGGGCTGCTTCCTTCAGTGCTCCCCATGTCCCTTCCTCCCTGTCCTTTGTCGCCCGCAAGAATTGGCAGCAGTGCTCCCTGTGCTAGAGCCCCGGTTGCGGTACGCAAAAAGCCTGGTGAGCTACACAGACGGGCAATTTATGGTCTGATCAACCTCAAGGGTTTGTACAGGCAGTTCCTGAGAAAGTCTGATCTCCTGCTGTTTGGGATGTCCTTACTGGGAAGGCTGGAGCCGATCCATTTGGTGGGATCTGCTGATCCACCATCTGGATCTTACTGGAGGGTAAGGATGGGAGATGCTGCTGGGAGCACTGAAAACCATGCTCTGCAGGACCTACCCTGCAGGATCCCCTGGTTACCACCATAGCTGCTAAATCGGGGGCTTACTGGGACACTTGGGAGGCCACAGCCCCAATATCTAAATAGTCTTCCCAGCACCAGTGACGATGCTGGGCAGACACGCACTGTCGTGGTGTCCCTGGTGGCCAGGACCATAAGGTGCCTCCCTTTCCCGCTCCTCTGAAAAGAACCAGCTATTACTTACCTATAATGGAAAGGATTAGGGACCTTCCTTGGCTTTTAATTGAATTAGGATTGGGGCATTGGTATAGTAAAATGCTGCTGATTCACTTTGGGAGGCGGCGAGGGACAGACACTGTTCCCAGCACTGTCGAGCTGTGCCTCGCACCCTCCCTGGGGACAGTGGCTGTCTCTCAGGGTGCCTCTAGGTTGCAAAGGCTACGGATGCTCAGTCTTTTTGCTGCTTGGAGGCAGCAAAATGGGCTTCTGCCTATTTTTTAACAGAAAAATGAGGCATACACATGGGGGTTGCGGTCCTCAGGGGATGCTGGAAAAGGGCTAGACAGGGGTGGAAAGCCACTGGGATGCTCTGCCATCATCTTCATCACTCAGAGCAGCAAATCAGAGCATGCACCTTGCCCAGCACATGTCCCAGGTTTGGGGGGTCGGCGGGGGACTCTCAGCTTTCCCACCGGAATAAGGCGATGGGAGGCTGTGTTCTTGCAGGTTAATGCCACAGAGGAGAGGGAGATCACAGGAAAACCACTTTAGCAATCTCTCAAAGAATTTGCTTACTATAGTATTCCCCCGTGTAACTGTATCGTGATTTTAAGATCCATTTTCAACAACTTTACTGGGTCTGGAAGCTTGGCTCCCAGAATTTGTAGATAGCATCACAAAAAGTTAATCAGCCCCGTGGTGCTTTCCATGTGTGTTTTTCCATGGGTGTGATTGCCTTTCACATTGTTTTCACCAGCCTTGCCTGTGTAAAATGCTGGTTTGCTGGGTAGAAATCACAGTATGGGTTTAAAAAAAAAAAAAAAAAGGCCTTAAACTGTGGCATGTTACGGCTTTTCCAGCTCCAGTCCCTGGGAGTCTGAAGGACTTTGATTTCTTTTAGGGAGGACTTCTGGCTTTATGGCTCCTCTGGCCCTCTCTACAGTCCAAAACAGAGGCTAAGGAGTGTTTTGCTTTTCTTCTTATACTGGAGCAGATGCCCCTTCCCTGGGCTGGCTCGAGACCAAACCTGATTTCTGTAGGGACCAGAGGGAAATATAATCCTGGCAAAAAGGCTCACTGTCCTACTTCTCTGCCTCTGCAGACCTGCCAGCAACCCAGTCATTAAACAGTGTGTCATTAAACAGTCTGGGGGGTGGCTGGGCTGGCGAGAGGCTGCAGGTGTGTGCCACAGGGCTGGCTGGACACAGCACAGGCACTCGGTGCTGCTGACAGCTTCAGATGCTCAGCCTTGCTCCCCTGGTCCCAGAGAGCAAACAGGAAAGGAGTTTGAAATCCTTATTTCCTCCGAAACACTGACTCAAAACTCTGTATTTATTCACCAAGATTGTTTATTTGCTTTCCTGTTTGGAAGTGCTCAGCCACTGTGCTCACAGGTAGTGAGGAGGAGCCTGGCTTGCCGGGAGCTGCCACTCTCCTCTTCCCCCCATGCTGCCTGGAGCTGAGATGGGAAGAAAAACACCCGTGGCAAGCATGTGCTGGGGCTGTGGGCTGGCCTGGTGGCCTCTGCAGCAGGAGGGGTCAGTGCTGCCTGTCCTTGCTGGGTCCCATGCCTGGAGCATTGCTCTGTGCTCTCTGGAGCTGCTGGAGTGGGTAACACCAGCCATGCAGGATGGTAACTGCAGCCCCCAGTCGGGAGCTGGTTAGTCCAGGACAAACAAAACCACCAGTGCATGGAGAAAGCTGCTGTTTTTAGCGGTGGGAGTGATGCAAGCATGGATGGATGCAGGCAGGGGAGCCAGGGCTGCCCGCTCCTTCTGCCGGTGTTGCTCACCGGGTCTGAGGCTGCTGTGAGGTGCAAGCGGTTGCAGTTGCAGGAGGTTGCTGAGGTTGCAGGTGGTTGCAGGTGGTGCACAGGTAGAAGTGTGGGCATGTGTCCTGCCGTGGCCCTGGGCACCCTCTGCTCATGCTGGGAGAGGCTCCAAGTGCTTCACAAATGCAGCACAGATCGGTACAGAGGACTAGAGCCTGCTGCGCAGGGAAAACCTGTTTCCCTGCGTGGATCTGGCTGTCAGGTTGAACTCCTGATTCTAATGTTGTGGCCCCAGTAAAGTCCCGAGAGCCAGAGCAACCTACAGACAGGCAGGAGTGCCTGCACAGCAGTAATAACCAAGCTATAGCCAGGTACACAAAGAGCCAACTTGACTTTGCACAGGGCCACGGCTATTAGCAACGATGGGTAAAAACGTTTGCCTCCTAGGCACAAGCATTAAAACAGCACTGGAAGAGCAGCCGTGCTGCTAATAAAAAATGCATGGCAAGGCCTAATGGGAGCTAGCTGGCCACAGCTGCTTGCTATAAACCCAGAAGACCTCTCATGGTGCAAGGGACTGGGACTACAGGGAAGCAGGAGGGCAAAATGGTACAAGGAGCCTTAGGAGATGCTGGGGCTGGGTGCTAGGGGTGGGTGCTTTTGCAGCAGGAGGAAAGCATTTCTTGGGAGAAAGAGAATCAAGTCCTTGGCAGCTTCCAAAATACCTACCGAAAGGCAGCGGTTGTGGGCAGATCTGTGTGCTGTAGCCTCGGGAGAGATGGGGCGTGCAGGTCTTGCAGCCCTGTGCAAAGCTGAACAGCCGTCTGCAAACAGCCAGGCGGTTGCAAACGCACTTGTTAGGTGCGAAGTGCGAGCCATGCGTGCAGAGCCCGGCAGCAGAGACTCCGCAAGAGCAGCTGTAAAACACGAGGTGCTGCAAGGAAGGGGGTTTGCAGCAAGTGTGACTCAACCCCCACGTGCTACCAGCACACCCGGGGTGCTGCTGCAGCCAGGAGGGTGCAAGGGGAAGACACCCTGCAGGAGCGCTGGAGCCTGTCGCTGCCCTGCGGTTTGGGATCTCCTCTAAATGTGGGGTGCAAAAGGGCCAAGATTAATTCCACCATGTGCAAGATGAATCTCACCACGTGCAGAGGTCGGGGTTTCATGCCGCTGGGTGCGGGGCTGGTTTTGACCATGGAGCACCAAACCTGTGATCTTCTGCTGGAGCCTGGTTTTCAAATGTGGTGAAACATCCATCCTTTTTGAAATGAGGGCTGTTCAGGCAGCCCTGAGTTGGGGTGCTGGGAAAGGGAGTTGTGTTAAATCACTGGCCATGCTAGAGTACATGGATTGGAGATGGGTGTGAGGCTCTGCTGTCCTGCTCCCTGCCAGGTCCCCAGTTGCACTAGTTGAGTGGCCTTAGAGGGGCTCAGAGGAGGAGTCTCTTGCAAAGCAGTTATTTTCATGTGTGCATGTGTACAAAATTGCTCATCGCTTGTTGGCATAAATTCCCAGGGTGTCACAGTCGTGCCTTAGGATGCTCAGCACTCAGCTGCTCTCCCCGAAGCACCTATGTGTGAACAGTGTGAGTGGGACCTGAGCATCATGCAGGCCTGGGTGGGTTTCTTCTCGTCCCTTTTGGAGAGTGAGGGCAGTGCCTGGCTTTATGTGGGGCAGCCAGGGACCAGCAAAATGAGTGACTTGACCAGAGAGGAGTTTGCTACTGTTGGGGTTTGCTTCGACCTGGAGCTGAGCTGGGAAACTTTCCTGAGCCCTGGTGCTTCCAGGAGCTGCTGCAGCTCCTCTGGACATTGATGCCTGTCCCCTGAGGTCCCTGCTCCCAAAATGAGAGCTACAGTGGTGCTGGACACATGCCGAGGTTCATAGGGAATCTGCAGCAAGGGCCACTGGTGCAAAGACTCCAAAACAGCACCTGCCCTGACACCACGGTGATGGGCAGAGCACTGGATGAGCTCAGTACAGCAGTGGTCCCACAGCTGGGGACTGAGCCTGTCCTGCTGCTCCTTCGGGCACTGGGGAGGGTGAACCTGGGAGTGTGATGGGTGACGGTGGCTCCCAGCAAGGAGTGGCACTGCCTAGAGATGATCTCTGGGGAAAGGAGGAGGGAGAGGCTGGAGAGCAGAGGGGATGGGATGGATGGCAAAGGAGTGAAATCACTTGGCTTTTTAGACCTCTATGCTCTGGGACAACGCCAGGCTTTCAAGCTGGAATGCTTGCAAAGGGAAAAGGAGTCCCTTCTTGTGTGTTTTAAATTAAAACACAACACACAAAAAATATCCTGTCAGGGAGGTATGAAAATTTAATCAACACCCAGTGCTCTTAGCAGCTCGGTAGCAAGAACAGATCTTAATGCCTCTGTAGCTATTCCTGGCGGCTCCCGGCCGTGCAGGCGAAGCAGGGTGTGCTGTGTGCTGGGGGGGGGGGGGGGGGG
>JANZLQ010000095.1:33541067-33551231 GCA_026212715.1 Elanus axillaris
CCCCCCAGACCCCCGTAGCTGATCCCCCTGTGTCTTCCACTCCTGCCTGCCCCACAGCAAGGGATCACTCCCTGGCTCTGCTTAGCTCCCTGGCTCTGCTTAGCTCCTTTGGTCCCCAGGGAGCTGGGAAAGGGGCAGCCTTGAAGATGCTTTCTTGTCGTTTTACCTTGCTGAAGAGCTCATGGTTTTGGTCACCTGTGAGAAATGGTCATTGTTAATCTTCTGGCTGCATGGGACTTGCTGGAGGAGTGAAATGTGGAGAGGGGCCTTATGGAAATGTGTTTGAGTCCAGAATGTGTTTGTAGTGGGGTGCGCATTTGCTGGCTGATGGAGTGCGGTGCGCGTGGGTTGGGTTGGGTTTGGGGCAGGCGTGGGAGTGATGCGGGGCACCTCCATGCTGTGCTAGCCACGGTCAGGAGGATGTGCCCAGTGCCAGTGGGGGATACACACTGGTGAGGATAGGGGTGCCTGGGGTGTACGTGAACAAGATGGAGACATAGAGACAATGCAACAGTCCCTGTTCTGCTCTTCCCAGGGGAAAGGAGGTTTTAATCCAAGCCATTACGCTGGGCTTGGAGAGAAAAAGGCTTCTTGTCTCCATGACAATGAACTGTGGTTACATCAGCACATCCTCAACTGCGGGCAGGGTTTAGTGCAAGGAGAGGGCATGCCCCTGCACTGGGGATGTGGGCTCCTCTGCCCTTGCCATAGGCGGCAGTGGGGACCCCATGCCCAGCAGCAGGTAATATTTTTCCTAATTGCCCATCATAGCAAAAAAAAAAAGAAAAAGCCACTCTAGCCCTGGTTTGGCCACCTGGTGGAAAGCCCTTAGATGTAAGGATCGATATGGAGACTGGCCCTGATCCTCTCTGTCACTGTCCTAAGTGTCCCCGTGAGTTCAGGTGTGATGGTGGTGATTTCAGGAGTGCTTCTGGAGTGGCAGACTGGGCTTCAGAGTCTGTTGGTGGGTTGAATTTCCCCAGCTCTTAGTCTGGGATCTGACTGAGTCCAGGGGCTCTGGGCATACGCTGCAGGAAGGGCTTCATACTGCCTTGCAAGGAGGGGGCACTTATGGAGGATGAAGACATCCAAGCAGTGTTGGGTAGCTTTTGAATTTCTTGTGCCACATCCAGCTTGGTGATTTGAGCAAAGTCCAACTGGGTGTCGGTGTCAAGCAGGAGCTTTCCTACAAAGGCCCAGAGAAGGAAAGTTAGGAAGCTCAGGGCTAGGCATCTGGAAAAGCCCCTTTATTACGGTATTGAATTGTGCCAATGTCGTGTGTTGTGTGGACACTGAGGATTTTGGCGATGGTGTGATGCTGAGAGCAGCCCGGGAATGCAGCAAGGTAGCAGCGCTCTGGCCTGCAAGGCAGCCACTGTCAGGAGGACCACAGGGTGGCTGGTGGGATGCCCAGCCCATGCCCTCATCCATGCTTGGTGCTTGCCTGCACTGGGACTGTGCAAGGCAGCTGTTTCCGCACCCGCTGAATTGGATGCAGTTGTCTAGGGCTCTTCCCAGGCGCCGGCTGGCATTTCGACTGTTTGTTTATCGCTAATAGGGTTTGTACTGGGGAAGGATGCAAGTGGGTGGGTGGCCTAATTGGCAATGGAGATGCTCTTGTGGCGTGCCAGATACCTAGGGAAAAGCGTGACTGCTCAGCTCCCTGGAGGGCTGAGCGAGGTGAGTGGAGGCAGCAAGCTGGGCTCTGCCACCCGATGGCAAGGCCACCACGCATGCCCTCCTGCCTGGCCACAGCCATAGACATCCTCTGCGGCTCGGTGGATGCAGTACCTTGGCAGTGGTGAGGCATCCTCTTGCCAAAGCTGCTGCCGGAGCCGCGGAGGAGTGTGATACAAGGCGGGAGAAGGTACTTCTGCAAGCAAACAATGCACATCCTTGAGTGCAATAAGAAGGGCTTCATTCCTTGCCTTGCTTGCTTAGTTTTTATTGTTTTTAACACTTCTCACAACCCTCTTGTACTGGAAGAGAGCACTTGGCTCTGCTGTGGGAGGGGAAGGGTGACCTTTCCATCCCCCAGCCTTTGAGCTGGATGAGCAGGCAGGGTCTGGCTGGATCCCCCTGCACACTCCGTGGCTGGGCTGACCTGGGAGGAGAAGGTCACTGTGGGGATGAGCTCCATGGAAACACCTCCATGCGAAGAAAACCTTTCCCCAGCGTTATGGCACTGCTCTGGGGGAAGACAGGCAGCCATGCTCAGTTAGCTGAAATTATGGCCACTCTGTTAATTCGGGGCACAGCAGTGAGCAGCAAGCCCTGGTAGCCCGCTTGCAGAAACCTGGACCCACGTTGCTTGAAAATTGCACCATCTGCACCGGCGAATAATGAGGTCTGCTCGGGATTTTTAGCCTTCTCGAAGTTCACACTCACAAGCTGCTGCAGAACTGCCTCTCTGCCCTCACTTCATCTTGGCAGCGGTTTTCTTTGGAGAAATGATCAAACACCCAAGGCAGGTCCTGAATGTGAAGAGGCTGCAGCAGGACATTTGTATGTTTAACTTGCCACCATCAGAAGTTTGCTGGAGCCCAGATTTAGCAATCTTCTGGTAGCAATGCGCATCTCTCCTAACAGTCAGTTCCCCAACTGTTAAGCTGAGGCATGACCTCCGTGATGTAAACAGCCTGGATCCATCTGCTCCTAAGCACAAAGTATGTGGGAGAGGAAAAGAAATGATTTCCATCATACCGAGGCTCCTCAGTTTTTCTCTCTAAATACTAACATGCACACATGTACTGGAATTGCATGCAACACTATTAAGAGGAGATGGAGTCACTCCAGGCAGGGGCTTGGAGAGCCAGTTCTTCTGGGGCTTTGGCATTTATTACTGTGTCTATTAACTTTCCCCCTCTATGGGTGCAATTACGGATCAATTAATTCTAACTGAAAGCAGGAAAGAAAAGAAATTGGCCCTGTTCCTCTTTGAGAGCAGGTATGAAGCGCAAGGAGATGTGACTGCTCAGCTTTTAAAGCTACAGAAGCTACCGAAATAATCCTGGCAGCAGAGAGTCAGCGGGAGCAAGTGAGGATGGAGCATCAGCTGAAATGCCTTGTTTTCTGCCACCTGGCAGCCGGTGGATTTGGGAGCTCGGGAAGGTGCTGAGACTCATATCAGGTCTTGTGAGCTGCCAACCTGTGGCCTGAGGTTGGTGTCATCCAGCACCCTGCTGCGGTGGGGCAGGGTGCACCTGCAGCTCTGCACCTCTTCCCAGGGAGAACTGCTGCAGTGACGAGAGAATCGCATGCTGCAGGAGGAGTAGGAGGGGTGGACAGGACCTCCTCCCACCCTGTGGCTGATGGCCCGTTCTGTGCAATGCCCTGTGGTCAGTTGGCTCCGAGTCAGGGGGATGCAGAAGTTGCATGTGCCCTGTGATGGAGATTTGCAAAGGTCTCTGCTCCCTTCTTTGTGAAATGCGGGTTTTTTGGGTTTTTTTTTTGGTTTTGTTTTTGGTTTTTTTTCTCAGCTGTTTCTCATGTAAAAGAATTTGGGTTCTGTGCTTGGGCTGCATCTCCAGAGCAGAAGAGACCTGGTGAGAGCCATGCTGCCCCATCCCTGCCCCCTGTGGCATGCGTGATGCTGCAGTGGCAGTAATGCCATCCCAGTAATGGCCACAGCTCACCAATGGTCCTTTCCTAACCACTGCAGAGGTCCTGCCTGCTTTGCCCCTCCTGGCATGAAGATGGCTTACGTCTAGCTTGTTGCTGGGAGCAAGAAGATGAAAGAGTGAAGATAAAAAATAAGCCGTTCTTGGAGGTATAATGTTGAGAACTCATGCAGAGTTTCTGATACCAGACAGGCTGTGTTTTGACTCTTTTCCATCTCCCTTTCCCCAGCCCCTGCAGAGAAAATCTGGTTTGCAATTGCCGTCCTCCATTCATTGCAGCATTTGTCCTCCTGTTGAGGGCTGGTAGACTCCTTTCCCCTAACTGGTCTCATATTTCCAGCCCCTTTCTGGGGTGACAAAGCTACTGTAATCACTGGTATTCATGGTCCACAGCAATAGCTGAGTGAGTGCAGAGTGGAAGGGGATGCTGCCCGACTTGGGAAGGCTGGGTCATTGGGTCTGCCAAGGAGAAGACCTCTGGAAGCTGCTGGCAGAGCAACAAGTTAGCATGATGGCAAGAAAAATGAAATCCATCTGCCTTGTACCAAACAAGAGAGTAATTTAAATCCTCCTAATTGCTTCCACTCATCCTGGTGATGTTAAGTCTTTTCTCCATTTAAGTCTTTTCTGCCC
This sequence comes from Elanus axillaris, assembly GCA_026212715.1. Classification (NCBI taxonomy): domain Eukaryota; kingdom Metazoa; phylum Chordata; class Aves; order Accipitriformes; family Accipitridae; genus Elanus; species Elanus axillaris. The sequence continues at coordinate 33,545,321 of JANZLQ010000095.1, forward strand.
CCCACCCCCAGTTCTTGCACTAAGCCTTTGAAAGAAACGACTAATGTTATAATTAAAGGATCAGTTTGGCAAGATTTCTTTGTCTTAAGATCTTCTTTCTTTCAGGTTGGGTTAACGCTGTGTTCCCAGTCTCCGGAGAGTTTTCTTCAGCTCCTTCAGGAGCCTTCTGTACCATCTCTGAAATCTTTTCACTTGACTTAATTTGAATTTCTTTCCCATCCAATTTTGAGGCATAACAAATGATGAATAAAATTAAGTTTTATAGCAATTAATAATACAGGCATTGAAGGAACAAACGTACATTTTCAATGGAGGCAGGGTTTTTTTTGCCAGCTCTACGCAAAACCTGGGCCCCATGCACTCAAGTTGGATCAGGTAGTTTGAAGCCAAAAACTCTGGGAAGAGGATTAATCTCTTGGAGGTAGGTGGTTTGTAGATGGGAAAGTGGGGAGACATGTCTCCACAATGCAGGAAGGCTTGTGGGGACATCATGAGGGATAGCAAGGTGCCAACAAACATGCCCGAGAAATATTGCATCGAAAGTGTGAAAGCTTCGAAGCATAGTTGTTGTTTTTTTTTATTTAATGGTTGTAGCATCTCAGGGAGTGGCTCAGATAAGACATAAAATGGCTGTGCCCATTGTGGGCTGTAATGCCTCCTGCCAGGCCCCCCAGCACCATCACGGGATGCACACTGGTCAGGCCACATTTGCCAAGAAATGGCCACACTTGTCGCTTTGTTCTGGGGAAGCTCTTGTATCATCGACCTGGTATTTGAACGTGAGTGAAGCAAAGGAGCCTTTGAGATCTTCATTTATATTCAGCAGCCAGGTGGGCATCCATATTCAATGAGTGCCTCTCTGCCTTGCTCCGCTGTACCACCTTTCTGTGGAGGGCCTCCAAGCCCTTCGCAAACAAGCTTCCTGACAAGAGACACACGTGTCTGGTGTGCCGTATCCCCCGGTGTTACAGGGAATAATGACTCCTCTTACAGCCAGCCGGACAGGATAAAAAACAACCACAACAAAGAGACGACTCAGTGACTTTCCCCTTTTATTTCTCTTTGCAAATTATTTGCCAGTGTGTCTCAACTGCTTCAGATTTGCTCTTATTTGTGCCTCCTTGCAAATCTGGTCTGTGGACTGCCTGTTTTCTGAGGATTGTGAGTGAAAAGGCTCATTTTTGATCATCTTGACAAAGCACTCGGCAGATAGTTCTTGCTCACAGATTGCTTTTGGAGTTGTTTGTTCCAGATCGTTGTAACTTCCATCATCCTGGATGACAGCAATCGTGTGGCCGTGGCTGCAGATCTTTTACTTGGTGGATGGCTTTGAAGATGCCCAGCTCCTCCATGACCAACTCCATCCTTGCAAGGGGGTGCTGGGCACTCCTGTTGGGTGAAGTAGACCTGATGCCCCAAATGAATCACATAGCATTATCAGTTTTTTTGTACATCATAGGCGTCTGTTTGTTTTGCAGTGGTGGAGTGACATATCTAGCAGTTCCATTGTGGGTTTCACAGTTGTTGTTTGGTTCTGAATTCATTGTATTTGTGTGTTGAAGGTGCCTATTAGAGTGCTTGCAAGTTCCTCGGAAGTTAACATGATGAAATGTTGAAAATCGGTGATTTTTCTTCCATGCTGTAACTCACCTGCAGTACTGGCCATGCACCTTTCATGTGCAGACTGCTGTCACTTGCAAACAGGGACTATAAAACTGTTCTCCGCTTACAGAGGATAAAAACTGGAGCATGGGAGGGAAGGGGAGGAGTGACGTTTTCCCAGCGCTGCATGAGCCAGTGGGAGTGATTGCGAACAAAGCCCGGGGCTCTTGAAGCACTGAAGCTGCACTGCTCATACCAGCCCTGCCTGATAAGAGTGGAATAAAATCCAGAGCCTCCATCTCTGCTTCTTGCTGCTGGGGCTACCAGACCTCCACCACCTCTCTATAGCTTTCTTGCAGTATGGGTTGACCATGCTATCGCTGCCTTTGGTGCAACATTGCAAACAATAGAATTCTTTGAGCAATGGGACAGAGATACAAACCTAAGTGTTGTTACCCTTGGAAAAATGTTGAAACTGAGACTCTACAACTGGAATGTCAGTGGCTCCCTTCTCCCAGTAATATTTATCCTCTTTGTCATTTATTTTTCTCTACTTCAAAACAATAAGCTCTCCAAACTGTTGGCTGCTCTGAGCCCAGCCCAAATGCTGTCGAAAACCTGTCTTTTTTTTAAAGGTCACAGCAGGGTTGAACTGAACACAAAGCAAGTGTCCACGCATGCTTTTCTAACTTTGATCATGGAGTACTTACTTCTTATTCTTGGAGAGCATGCATGAAGTGTGTGGGGAGGGGCTGATCCCACCCTGAAATGCGGACGCTAGGCTAGACACCTGTGTCTCTGCTAGGATCCATCGGTAAGGGACAGGCTTTGCAGCAAGGTACAGCTGATGCCCACCCATGTTCGCAAGTGATGGGTGAGCCTGCTCTTGGATGAATGAGAGCCTGTTGACTGAAGCTAACTGTAGATGAGAAATAGGGATTACTGGAGAGAAGAGGGGAAGTATTTGAAGTCCTTGCTGTTCTGTGGGCTGTGTTCCCCATCAGCAGATACAAAGTCTGAGTTCTCTTGTGTTTCTCACTACTTTGAGTCATTTCAGTGTGTCCATTGCTGCTCTGACTCTCCATCAAATACCAATTTTTTGAATTCTTGAACTTCATCTTCATGACTGCCCAAAGCTTGGGCCCGAGAGATCCCATAACACAGCTGGCCAATGGTGACCCTGTCCCTGCTGCTTTGGGCCCTACATGGAGCCACAATGGCCTATATATCTTTCAGGGACTAGCTTATAAAAGGAGCTCTTTAGTGCTGGGACCCTCAGCTTTGCTTCTGGTGGCTTCTCGTCTGGGGCCCCTCTGTCCTTTCCCCACTTCTGGAGACAGTTTCCCATTTGGGCTGGCTTCTCCCTGTGTATTCATGTTGTCATTACCTGTCCCTTCTGCCTCTATTTTTGTTCACTTCTCTTGTTAGCGTGGCATGTCAATGCAAACTAGCATGATGAGGTCTTTCTGAATTGTTCATGCTGCTTGGTATCAATCCTGTCTAATACAAGACCCTTTAGGACCTCATAGAAGTGACAGACATCAGCAAGTACCTATAATACAGTCTGATTTAAATCAGTCATAAAATCACAGAATCATAGAATGCCAGGTTGGAAGGGACCTCAAGGACCATCTGGCCCAACCTTTCTTGGCAAAAGCACGGTCTAGACAAGATGGCCCAGCACCCTGTCCAGCTAAATCTTAAAAGTGTCCAATGTTGAGAAACCCACCACTTCCCTGGGGAGATTATTGCAATGGCTGATCGTTCTAATTGTGAAGAATTTTCTTCTTGTGTCTGACTGGACCCTCCCCAGGATTAACTTGTACCCATTAGCCCCATCTTTTCCATGTGACTCCTTGTCAAAAGGGAGTGTCCGTCTTCTTTGTAGCCACTCTTTAAATACTGGAACATGGTGATAAGGCCTCCCCTAAGCCTTCTTTTCTTAAGGCTGAACAAACCCATTTCTCTCAGCCTTTCCTCATATGCCAGGCTTCCCAGTCCTTTGATCATCTTTGTGGCCCTTCTCTGGACCCTCTCCAGCCTGTCCACATCTTTTTTGTATAGTGGCCACCAAAACTGAACACAGTATTCCAGATGTGGCCCGACAAGTGCTGAGTAGAGTGGGATTGGGATAACGACTTCTTTATATCTGCTGGTGATGCCCTTGTTGATGCAACCCAGCATCCTGTTGGCTTTGCCACAGCAGCACACAGTTCACTCATACTGAGCTGGTTGTCCACCAGGACCCCCAGGTCCCTTTCCACAGAGCTGCTCCCCAGCCAGGTAGATCCCAGCCTGTGCTGCTCTCATGGATTATGTTTTCCCAGGTGCAAGACCTTACCCTTGTTCTTGTTGAACTTCATGAGGTTCTTGTTATCCCACTCTTCCAGCCCATCCGAGTCTTCCTGTAGGGTGGCTCTCCCTTCCAAAGTGTCCACTTCCCCACTCAGTTTTGTATCATCAGCAAACTTTATCAGGGTAGAATTGAACCCATCATCCAGATCACTTACAAAGATATTAAACAGCTTTGGGCCCAATATTGATCCCTGGGGGAACCCACTTGTGACAGGTTGCCCATTGGAAAAGGAGCTATTTACTACCATCTCTGGGTGCAGCCTGTCAGGTGGTTCCCCACCCACCACACAGACCACTTGTCTAGACCGTAACGCATCAGTTTCTCTAGGAGGAGGCTGTGGGAAACTCTATTGAAAGCCTTGGAGAAAACCACGTAGACAGTCACAAGCTTTCTCCAAGGTAGAAGGTAACCATCAGCTTCTGCCCCTTCTTAAATGGGACAGTGATGTAATGGGTAATCTCAGGGCTGGTATCTCCCAGCTCCTTCCTGTTTTACCATTTGCTGTCACCAACAGCTTGTCAGCTTTTCATTCCCCAACTCGTGTGTCTGCCGGCACTCTATAAATGTGCTCTCTTTAGCATCATCAGCTGTATGCTCTGCTTCTTGCTGCAGCTTTGTCACAACACGGCGAACACGTAACTCTTGCCGAAGTACACAGGGGTGATCAAAAGCTAATGACCACTGCTAAAAGGGAATACAAGAAATAGGATGTTTCTGTTGTCCTTTTTTTTATTCTTCCTTTTCACTAGTTAGTGCTTCATGGGAAGACTTTCTTGAGACAGTTCAGCTTTGTTAAGGAATTTTAGAACCATAGAATCATAGAACAGTTTGGATTGGAAGGGACCTTTAAAGGTCACCTAGTTCAACCCCCATGCAATGAGCAGAGATATCTTCAACTAGATGAGGTTGCTTAGAGCCCTGCCCAGCCTGACCTTGAGTCTTCTCTAACTACTTCTGGCAATTCAAGTGAACTTAAGTCAAGCAATTACCCTTATCCAAAATCTCGTTGCCTCCTTCAAAGCAGACCTATGAAGCACATCTTCTGTCTGCAGAGGTCTTTGTACCCCTTTTGGACGCCCTGCTCTAGCCTTTGCTGTTGGTTCAGTGCAATAATCCTGGTCTGCAATGGCAGTTCTGCTGTGCCTGCTTGCCACCGTCTGTTTAAGTTGAAGCACCAGGTTACAGACTGCATAGTTAGTTCAACAGTCTTACTTTAGTTCCTTTACACCTCTTGGGTAAATACCATCTGATCCCCCAGGTTTGCAACTGTCTCATGCGTGTTTTCCAAACCGTCTGTTGTCAGTTCTGTCCCATAACCTTCTCTGACACCCTCCTGGAGTCAAAGGCATTTTTTCCTCAAATTGTGGTGCTCAGATCTGAAGCGGAGCCATGAGCTGAGACCCTGTGAGTGCTGAGGAGAGCAGCATTATTACCTGATGTCTTACAGATGGTGTTCCTTGTTATACATTCCATTATATATGTTTTTTTCACAGCAGCATGGTACTGCTGCCTCATCCTCAGTGTGTAATCCAGTATTTCTCCTCTTCCCACCCCATCCTTTCTGCTGACTCATACCTTTTCAGACCTGTTTAGTAACTGGTTTGTTGGAGGTGCCTTTAATGGTGGCAAAAGGTGACAAATTGATGGGTTTGAAGATGGTTGGCTTGTTGTTTCAAAGCATGGAAGACACAATATTGATGTGATCAGCACTATATTGCCACTCTGGACTCAAAGAAGCTCCAAAAGGAGAAAAGTGGGTTGCAGTATCTGTGATATTTTTTTTTCTTAACTGGTTTTTCATCACTGGTTTTCTTGTGGTTGGTTTTTTTTGTTTTGTTTTTTTTTTTCAGGGGTGTGTGTTTTTTTCTGTTTGCTTGGGTTTTGGGCTTTTTGGGGGGAGGTGTTGGTAGTTTTTTTTTTGTTTGGGGTTTTTTTTTTTTGTTCTTTAAAAAA